>JACEEZ010001737.1:42338-105311 GCA_016584305.1 Chionoecetes opilio
GAGTTGAGTGTACACTACACGTGTGAGTGGAGCGGGACACTGCAGCAGAAAGTGTTCAATAGTCTCCGGAAAATTCATGCACCAAGGGCAGTGGGGGTCAGGGGACAGACGGAGGCGATGCCGGTGAACCGTGAGTGTCGTGTGCCCCAGGTGGAGGCGGGTGAGATGACATCCAGGACCGGGACTTTTCCGTATCCACGGCTGGGGGGAAGAGTCACTGTGGTATTGGCCCATGGAGGTGATGCGGAGGGCATCGCCGAGTGTGTTATTCCAGGTGGAGCGGCAGACCCGGGAGATCAGACGTTTGGCCGCGGAGAGCGGCAGAGGGAAGGGTGTCGTGTTTACATCTGTCAAGGCCATCCTGGCAGCAGAATCAGCCACCTCGTTGCCTGGGATACCAGCGTGGGAGGGAACCCACTGGAAGGCGATCTCCCACCCCTCGTTGGTAAGGTGAAGGGCCCTCTGGATGTTGTGGACGAGGGACGTAGAGGATCGTGGATGGCGGGAGAGGAGGAGGTGGAGTGAGGAGAGGGAGTCTGTGTAGACCACAGCCTTGCCCAACTAAATTTCTGCCAATTTTCTCAGTTTTTGAAATAATTATACCTAATTAATGCCTGGGTCGATTAGTGCCGTTGTTTTGAGGCTGCCGTTGTTTTAAATGCCGGTTAAATGAGGTTCTACTGTATTAACCAATTATCAACTATTATCCACAATTATTATCTACATCTATCTATAAATACTAAATGTAAACTGGATGTAAACTTTTTTTGTGGTGAATTCCTGTATTTTATTATGTTCAACATTTACAGGTGGTGTGAGTTGTGAGCGGAGATGTGAAGCAGACCCACACACTGATGAACACTGATGAAGCTCAAGTACAACGTTGGTCGTGGAGTAATGGAAAAAGACCCAGCTCGTGTGATCAGGTACATCACATCACACATGTATGTATGCAGTACCATGGATGACAGTGTGCAGCTTAATTTATTTGTTGTTAATTTATTCATATATTGTAGCCTTTAGCACTTGTAGGCATTTATTTCATTGAGGGCACAGATGGTTGGTCCTTCAGATTCTTATTTGAGGGCTCAGATGGTTGACTCTCGCTCTCTGTGACGCCGGAAGGATTTTTAAAGTGACTAAAGATGAGGTTGAAAAGTTTAGCAAAGAAAATTATTGTGATGGCTGCAGAAGAAGTGGATGTGCTTGGATGCATTTGTGTTTAGGAGTGGTAAACAATTGACAGCGAAGGAGTGTGGCCAGGATTAAATTATGGCAGAAATGTAATTTTCAAAGATAATTGGAAAGGACCAAATTAAGTTAGCCACTATTCTAAGATTATTGAGCATAGTTGAAAGGGTAAAAAAAAATATAGTTTTGGTATAAGGTGGTTAGATATTTTATTTAATCAGTAAGCGTTGCAACAAAAAGGTAAGAAGTATAGATGGGGGTATACGCTATACTGTGCTTGGCCTCGGTGCTCCTCTCCGTCGCATTAGCCTTTGAGCCTGTGGTGGTTGAGAGCCGTTACCCCGGGACACAGGGCTAGTGTGACATCCGGGTTACCACAGTTACCCATTTATCGACCATCCCCGAAAGGAAGGATGAACAGCTGGGTGGGCTGGCCGCCGACTTGCACTGGCCAGGATTCGAACCAGCAGGGCCCGCAGATTCGTAGCGCAGCCATTACACTATGGAGGCGACTAAAAGCTCTTTCTGAAAACCGAAAAAAATGTATTGAACTTTGGCTTGACTTATCTTTTACAGCACTGCGCCCTATACTTAATTAAGCTAAAGAGTCATGGGGATTATAAAGATTGAATGTTGTGACTAAAGAATATATGTAAATGGCAGAAGTTTATTGTTTGAAACCTGCTAAGTATGAGGCTGGAATATGCAAAGACATGTAGGGAGAGGAAAGCCGAGAAATAAAACTAGAATGTATTAAAGGACTTGAGAAAATAGACAAGTATGCTATGGCATCCTTATAATGAACAGATGTCTAAGTAATGCACTATCAACAATTTGCATTACTATATCTGCAGAATCATTGACAGAACACAAGATTTCAAAGAACTGCTCCTTGTAGATGTTGATATTATTTCTATCCCCGGGTGCCCTATGCTTCCTGAGACCTGAGGCACGGAGACCTGAACCTAGGGAAGCTACAAGAGGCTGGGAGACCTGAACCTAGGGAAGCTACAAGAGGCTGGGAGACCTGAACCTAGGGAAGCTACAAGAGGCTGGGAGACCTGAACCTAGGGAAGCTACAAGAGGCTGGGAGACCTGAACATAGGGAAGCTACAAGAGGCTGGGAGACCTGAACCTAAGGAAGCTAAAAGAGGCTGGGAGGCCTGAACCTAAGGAAGCTAAAAGAGGCTGGGAGACCTGAACATAGGGAAGCTACAAGAGGCTGGGAGACCTGAACCTAAGGAAGCTACAAGAGGCTGGGAAACCTGAACCTAAGGAAGCTACAAGAGGCTGGGAGACCTGAACCTAAGGAAGCTACAAGAGGCTGGGAGACCTGAACCTAGGGAAGCTACAAGAGGCTGGGAGACCTGAACCTAGGGAAGCTACAAGAGGCTGGGAGACCTGAACCTAAGGAAGCTACAAGAGGCTGGGAGACCTGAACCTAGGGAAGCTACAAGAGGCTGGGAGACCTGAACCTAGGGAAGCTACAAGAGGCTGGGAGACCTGAACCTAGGGAAGCTACAAGAGGCTGGGAGACCTGAACCTAAGGAAGCTACAAGTAGGCGATCAGCCTGGGGGGTTGGTCGGTATCAAATTAGGGCGAGAATGCTAATAGTGTTTTTTGGGAAGGTATAAATGCCTAGAGTTAGAAAACATGTGATAGCATTGTGGCAGTGGCAGCTTTATGGGAGTTATCCCCCTTTTCCAAACTGTATATTATATAATTATATAAATATATATACATATAATTTAAAAAAAAATTCTTTTTCAGGTGTCGTATTTCATCGGCGAGAGACGGACCGGACGATCGACTGGCGACGTTGGAGACCCTCGAGGAGACCACCACTGCCGGAAGACCAGCCGGCCCGCAGGTCGTGCGTTCAGAGAAAGTCGGGTTTTTGGAGTGGAGAGGTAGAGTAGCAGCCGACTACCTCTCGAAGCTATTGTTGAAGGCTGGTGATGTAGAGAAGAATCCGGGACCAGAATCCGGTGTCGTGGTAGCTGTGGAACTTCAACGTAGGAGGCCTGGAATGTCCGTTAACATGGAAACGCCACAGGCACCCGCCAAGAAACTGTGCATCATACACCAGGCAGTATCCGACGGAGATGAACATTTTGTCAGTCCTCAAAGCCATGCCTCCTGGTTAACCTTACTTGAAGCCGCCAAAGTCAGGAACCATGTCCCCATTCTAGACGTTTCAAAACGCTTCAGGACAAAGAAGTTCCAATTATATTCTATCATCGAAAATGTAGAAGCATGTTCACCATGAAAAGAGACTTGGAAACTCTGAAAAGTAAAGCAGGTGAATGTAGTAGTGATCTATCTGGTAGTAGTGACTGTCCTCCAAAAAAGTCTTCCAGAACATCAACACATGAATCAAGAGTTTATGCTCCGATCTGCGTATTCTGTAGCAAGGTCAAGTTCAAAAAGCACTCCAATACACGTGAAACACTTACGCTAGCTTCACAACTGAGAGTAGATCAAACACTAAGAGAGAGTGCCGTCAGAAATGCAGACGGCAGGATGATAGCACTAACCAGTAGAGACATTGTTGCCGCAGAGGCACACTACCACGCTTCATGCTATAGGAATTACACTAGGAACAAGAGGACAGCAATGAGAATGAAGAAGAGAAAGTAACAGATGAATTTATACTGTATCACAAGGTTGAAGGAGAAGCTTACCAAGAACTTTTCGAATACATCAGAGAAGATATTATCCCCAACAAGAGGATTATACCAGTCACCTCCTTGACCACAAAATTGGAATCATTAATGTTGTCTGGTGGAGTTAATCTTCTGAAGGATTCAACAAAGAAGAATATGCACAGAAGACTGAAATCCGAGCTTGGAGGTGCAGTAGAAATATTTTCCGACGACAAGGGAAAGTTGTTGATGGTTCCATGCTGTGTCTCATTAAAGGATGTTGTCTTGGAAATCAAAATCTACATAGGGAGCTCAAGCTTTGGAAGGCAAAGTCTACAGATATCAACAAGATCATAGATTAGACTTCGTCACATATCCGAACGGCCATCAAGAAGGACATGATTTTCACCCCGTGGCCATATCATCCGTCTGATGTAGCTACTCATATCGCCATACCAAATTAGTTACAGCGATTTCTGGTCGGGCTCCTCACTGGAGATACAACTAGTACTACGAATAAATCCCAAAGGACTGCTATTCTTGTCGAGTTTATTTAGCCAGGACATGATATACGCTGTTACACGTGGGCAGTATAAACCACCAAAACATTTCCTGCTTCCTTATGCGGTAAAAGCACTCACTGGAAACACTGAGGTCATTCGGATACTGAATAAGTTTGGACATGGGGTGTCTTATGACCAGCTGGAAGAGAATGATACCGCTCTGTGTCTGCAGAAGTTGGCAATGGGCTTCAACCAGAGAGCTGTTCTACCACTCTCCATCAAGCCCCATGTCTTCACAAATCTTGCATGGGATAATATAGACAGACTGGAGGAGACACTTACTGGAAAAGGTACATCACATCGAGTCAACGGAATAGCGGTCCAGACTAAGTTCTATGTTAATTAGCTATGCTAATTAAAAATTTCATAATTATTGGGTGTATTTTGGCGGCCATTTTGGAAAAAGGGAGATAACTCATATAAAGCTGCCACCCCCACAATGCTATCACATGTTTTCTAACTCTAGGCATTTATACCTTCTCAAAAAACACTCTTAGCATTCTCGCCCTAATTTGATACCGGTGAGCAAAATTTCGGACCGGGGCTGACCGACTAAAGAGGCTGGGAGACCTGAACATAGGGAAGCTACAAGAGGCTGGGAGACCTGAACCTAAGGAAGCTACAAGAGGCTGGGAGACCTGAACCTAAGGAAGCTACAAGAGGCTGGGAGACCTGAACCTAAGGAAGCTACAAGAGGCTGGGAGACCTCAACATAGGGAAGCTACAAGAGGCTGGGAGACCTCAACATAGGGAAGCTACAAGAGGCTGGGAGACCTCAACATAGGGAAGCTACAAGAGGCTGGGAGACCTGAACCTAAGGAAGCTACAAGAGGCTGGGAGACCTGAACCTAAGGAAGCTACAAGAGGCTGGGAGACCTGAACCTAAGGAAGCTACAAGAAGCTGGGAGACTGAACCTAAGGAAGCTACAAGAGGCTGGGAGATCTGAAACTAAGGAAGCTACAAGAGGCTGGGAGAACTACACGTGGTAGTTCCTGAGGCACAACACCCCCCCCAGCACAGGTACACTATTGACCTCTGTTACTGTATTAAAGGCTCAAAATTTTACAGGATATATTGCTTGGACTTCAAATAATGGAGAAAAAGCTCTTAGGTTCAATGATTTTAGCTATATTACTGAGGATAAAAGATATTAGAAGGAAGATAAGGATGAAAGATTAAGGGATATAAATGAAGTTGATGGAACTTAATGAAATATTTGGATAGAAGAGTGTTGAGAGAAAGAATGTGTGGAAGGAAGGTGGCTGGACTACTTGAAAAGTAATGAATGTAAGTAGTGAAAGTTAAGTAATTGTGACATGGATGGGAAGGATAGGTGGTGGTAGGAAGGAGCACCAAGATCAAAAGGGAGTAAGAAAATGATTGTTACTTTGAAGGATATAATAATAGCAGGAGTGGATGTAATTACAGCCGAGCTATAAAAGTATGGAGGATAATCTAGGGTTGAATGGATGCACAGGATGATGTGTAGTAGTCCTATAGAAAGAATGAAGTGTAAGTAGATGGTGTGGGTACTTGAGGACGACCGCTGTGAAATGGGAGGACAGAGTATGTTAGATCAAGGGGTTAAAGAATGAGAGGATTAGACGAGAGTAAATAACATAATGTAACATTGAGGATTAGTCAGTTGTCAGTTCATTTCTTATTCATTCAGTGAGTCAGGTAGTCAAATGATTAGTTAGTCAGTGAATGAATTAGTCAGATGATCAGATCCGGTGATTAATGAAAGCAAGGACAGGAATAAATGAGAGACTTCTGCAGCCTTGAGAGTGGGCATCTGAGGGATAGAATAGTGTGCAAATCTGATCTTAATAGACATCACTTCAAGATATTTTAATTAATTACTAAACACGACCCCTTACATTATCAAAGCTGGTATCTGTAATGAATCACTGTCTTTGTATCCCTTCAAGTTTAACAGTGACATCAGCCTATCAGTGGCATGCTAATCATAGTAAACTCTAAACACTTTTACTTATTGCTACAGATTCACTAAAAACAAGTACAGGCTGTTCTGAGTTGGCCTCTACCCCGTGTTATTGGGAGACAAGACTAAGGGGCGAAAAGCTACTAGTGTACCTCCAAATTCACAAAACCCCCAATCCTTTCACTTGACACTATTCAGAATGTTAGGACTTCAGTGTGCATTATTTTGACCTAAACTATAACACATCAATAACACTAGTCGCCACTGCACTAATGTCGCCAGGCGTCATATATTACAAATGTTTGCATCACTGCAGACTTGTGTGTGCCACTGGAGAGGCATGCACAGTAGTTTATATTATGTACCCGTCTTCAGTGACACATAAGTGATGGTAAAATTTGCAGTGGTGGGCAGCGATAAATTTTGCAATAAAGCGATAAATTTTTCCGCTAAGTCCTATAACGATAAAGCGATAAATTTCCAAAATACCTTAAAGCGATAAGCGAAAAATCCTGCGATAAATCCAAAAATACTCTATTTTTGCTACTTATGCATTTAAAAACCTCTTTTTTACACTTAAAACACCATATATTACTTAATAAAAGACTAAAGGACCCGAAATTAACATTTTATTACTTTATAACAACATTTAATGAAGACAAATTAACAAAACTATCACAGCACAACATCACAAATACAACAATTTAAAACATCTCCTCATCCTCCTCATCCACCCCCCTTGGCACCTTGAACTTCTGCTTGAGGAGGTGGAGGTTTCCCTTCAGAAACACCAGGTACTCAAAGTTGTCCTCACTGAGGCACGCCCTCTTTGGCCTCAGGACGTCCCCAGCTGTGCTGAATAATCGCTCCACTGCTGCTGAGCTTGGGATCCCAGTGTTGTACTTGATGAAGAGGGTCACCCACTGGTCCCTATACTTTGCTGGGAAGTGCGACTTCTTCAGTGTTGCCTGCAACAATTACAAATATTTAATTTATATTATCGCAATATTACATTTGTTAGCGCAATTATCGCAACATTTTATCGCAACATTACATTTGCTAGTATGTAAGAACAAAGCATAAGTTTTAAGCACAATAGTCTTATTACCTCCTTGCTCCTCTTCCAAGCCAGCAGCTCCTTCTTGATGTCCTCTTCCAGGTCGTCCTCCTGTCAGCCTGGGTTGTGTCACACAGCTCTGCAAATGGGTCGGCGCTGACCTCCTCATGCTCCTCCATTGCCTCCATGTCCTGGCTGTTGTCTCTCTCTTCTGTCTCTTGCCTGATGAGCGCCTTCATCTCCTTCACAATCCTCTGGAAGATTTCTTCCTTCATGTTGGGGGCCACAGAGTTGAATGTGGTCATGCCATAGTTGGGGTGCAGGGCAGATGCCATCAGCAGGTCCAGGTCTTTGAACATGCGCTGACCTGTAAAGCAAAGTAATAGTTAGTTTGGTTAAAAGGTTAAACTTTTAGCGCCGCAAAATTAAAAAGAATTTTTTTTTTTTTTTAATGTCATAGGTTAGGTTGTTTGTACCTGTTGTTAAATCCTCCCTTGTTGCCCTCCTGTCGCAGGAGGGCACGCACCAGGGCTTGGCGTAGGTGAGGGCCTGGTCCCCTCGAGCTTCCTCCATGCGCTCCAGCGCCACTCTCATGAGGGTGAGGGTGGGCAGCAATACTCCCAGGTATGCGTTCTCCTCAGTCTGTAGGCGGTCCAGGCAGTTGGCGAGTGGCTTCATGACCTTGCAGTACTCCTGCAGTACCTGATGGCAAAACAAAAGTGTCAAAAAAGGCAAAAATGGTAATGCTAAAGCTTAAAGCAACAACAGAACTGTATCTAAAAAAAAGATAAAAGTTCGCATCTAACTGCTTTGCGACTTTACCTGCTTGTCCTGGTCATCGAAGCCATAGTAGGAGGTCCTGTTCCTGTTGGTGCCACCCTCATTCCTCAAAACCTCGTTCACTGCTTCCAGGCGGGCGTCGTCGTCCATGACGCGCTGCAGCAGCACACTGCAGGCGTCATACAGTGAGTTCCACCTGTTGGGCAAAGTGAGCAACATGAAGGACAAGGACAAAAAGAAAACAAACGGTCTAAGAAATAGTTTTGTCTTGTTACTTGTAAAAATATTTAAATAAAAGTATAAAATATTAAATTAATTTATCAAATATTTAAAATTATTTAACAAAAATGTCTTTTGGCTCACTTGTGACCACAGGTGTTGGAAGCTTTCTCCCTACCACTTGCTTGATGGTGTTGGCTGATGTGGAGGACCTGTTCTGTAGGTTCCACAGGCCCTGGGCCCTGGCTAGGGTCTTCTTGAAGGGGGCGGCGGCCCTCCCATAGTTCCAGTGGTGAACTTGGGAGACATCTATGGACGCAGCAAGTTGACAGTGTGCTCGCTGAAATAAAAGAAAAGTTTTAGTAATTTAAAAACAAAAATACATTTCAACTGTTTGTTAGTTAGCATGACAATCTTAAATCTTTAAATAAACTTTGCTTTTACTTGCCTGCATCTTTGATGCTTGGCAGCCTGGGTGAGTCCTGCACTGCAGCTGCTGCAGCAAGGCCATGGTGACGCTGATGATGTCAAGGCCCTCCCTCTCCTGCTCCTCCTGGTCCTCTGGGCTGTTGATCACCTCCTCGACGTCAGGGTTTGTGGCGTCCTCCTCTGCCTCGCCCAATCCCTGAGCCATAGTTGCTGAAGGCCGCGACGTAGTTCGCCCCGTTGTCCGTGGTGGTGAGGACAACCTTCGCGAGATGTTGAAGGCGCGGTTGACCTGGTCCAGCTTGGTGGCGATGATGCCCTTGTCTGGCTAACCCGATAGATTATAAGACAACTTAATAACATATAGTACCATTAACATCAAGTTTATTATATTAATTAAATGAATTAAAGTGGGAGATGCTTCATATAATAAATATAAATAATATTTATTATATTTAGTTTTTCTTATTTTAATGTGTTTAATAAATAATAAAGTATATTTTATTAAATTAGTTCTGATGCAAGTCTCAACTTTTATGTTCTAAATTTGACTCACCTTGATCTCCTTGATCGCCAGGGTGGCCATCTTCCTGGACAGGTCAGTGGGGTCGATCCAGTGGACTGTCGACCCAATGAAGGACCTGCATATATGTTTGTATGTATGTAATGTATGTCTTTTAATCAGATTACATAGACATACAACAATTATTAACATATAATTCCTACATTTTAAGAATTTTTAAATGCTTTACCTGTTGTGTGCCGTCCAGCTGTCCGCTGTTGTCGCAACATGCGGCAGGTCCTTGAGAATGCTCTTTATCTCCTCTCTTGCCTCCTCCCCATGGCCTTGATGTCGCGAGTCAGGGTGCGGCTGGCTGGGCACCCTGAACTCAGGCTGGAAGACTTGGAACATCTCCCTGGTGGCTGGGTGGTCTGTGATGCTGAGGGGGATGAGGCACCTCGCGAACCACTTGGTCATTGCCTCCTTACCCTTATCCTGCACCACAAAGGAAAAAATTAAAAGTTAACATGTCTATAACATTTTGTAACAAGTGTAGCAATTAACAGAATTTTAAGTAAAATGTTCAACTTATCAAATAAAATTATAAATTTTAATAATGCGATAAATTATAAATTTAGCGCATTATTATTATAGCTTTGGCAAAAAATTTATCGGACTTTTTTTTTATAAAAAATCTTTACCTGTGTAAATCTTGTTGCCTGGCCAAAAGATTCCTTTAAGGAGAGCTGGTGGCGCTGCGGCTGGTCATCTCCACTTGGGTGCTTGAGGCCGCGCCTGCTGGTCCTGCTGATGGCTGCCTTCAGCTCAGACAAGTCATGAGTGTGCTGAAAGAATAAGAGTGCTTTAATTTACATGAAACTAATAGCTTGGCTATGAGCTCAATTTGTTATCTAGCCATTTGAAAACTGAATAGTTTTAAATTTAATAGTACCTTGGTCTTGTAGTGCGAGACCAGGTTGCCAGTGGTGTTGTTCCAGAAAGACACCTCCGTGAAGCACTTTTGGCACTTGGCCTTCAAGTTGTAGACCTTGATTGTCTTTCCCAGGACCTTGGAAGAAGTGTCTGGTGCGTTCTTAGACTTGATCACGTGGGACAACTTGTAATAGTTTGTCAGAGCGGCCATCTTGTCTTTGATGGTCTGCAGCTCCTGGCTCGAAATACTGCAGCCACCCGCAATCACAACGTCTACCTGGTCACTGGCCTGGGTGCCAGGGCGGCTGTCCTCTGGCTCACTGCCCAGGGACATGAGGGAGCTCGAGCGGGAGATGGTGGGAATGTCCACAGATCCCGAACTCCCGGAAATGTTCCGCTCACTTTCCTGAGTCACATCACTGCTGCTGGCCTCCACGTGGAAAAAGTCCTCCACTGTCCTCTTGCCTGACATCTTGACACTCACTAATCACTAAATTCACTATTCTCGAACAATGAAGCGCGCCCGCCGCGACACTAATTAATAACGCAATATAAAACGCAAAAACCTAAACTATTTCCTGAAAAGGAAAAGTTAAAACACAAAATCAAGCGACGTTCGTACGAACGGGAGGCACGCGCGAGGCGCACCTCAAAACGCAAAAAATATATAAAACTAATATATATTAATTAGATATTTAGTTAAGATAGCAATATACAATAAGAATTAAGTATATATAAGTTATAACACACAAAGAAGCTTTGGATCGCTGGTAGCACAATGAAACACAGAGCTGAGATCAGATGCGTCCAGTTTGGGGGGCTATTCAAAGAAACTGACAACAGAAGCGCGGGCCGCCAGGCGCCTGGCCGCATCCGTTTGCCGCGTAACAATGAGCCTGTAACCTCCCGCCGTAACGGTTTTTCGTCTTCTACTTTATCGCTGGATTTATCGCGGGAAATTTGAAAGCGATAAATATAAGCGATAAGTTTTTCCGGTCTTGCGATAAACGATAAGCGGTAAATTTTCGGTTAAAGCGATACTATCGCTTTATCGCATTATCGCTTTACTTATCGCAACGCCCACGACTGAAAATTTGTAATATATGGCGCCTGGCGACATTAGTGCAGTGGCGACTAGTAAAGTGTTGTTAACAGTAGTGATTAAGAAGAGCTCAAGGATACTTTGTATCTAACCACTAAACGCCCAGATATTTCCATGGCTATATAAAATAGTCTGTTTGTCGTAATTTTGTATATACCAAATTAACTAGTGGACAAGGATATTTAACAGGTCATATCTATAAAATATTGCTTATATTCACTAAAAATTGTCTAATGGTACCCAAATTACAATGGAAATTACGTTATGGGTCTCAAAGGGTTAAAGGTGATAGCATTTGGTGAGTAAATTGTCTGTATAACTGATGTCTAAGGCAAAGTAGCATTGATGTGATGTGGATGTGATGTGATGTGATTAGGATGTGAGCATTGGTTAAGATTCTTTGGATAATTTCTGTACATAATTTTAATTCTGTTTCCCCCACAGATCATCCCACCATCATGCATCCTAGAACCCCGCCCTGGCACCCCTGCTCCCGTCTGTCTGGCGGTGGCGTGTCACCCGGCAGCCGGCGAGGAGCAGCAAGACCCACACCCGTCATGCCTTGGCCTCGGCGCCCCCTCCATTCCCTGGCGTGGAGGGGCCGCCTTCCCTGCCCACTTATGCACTGGCCGTTTTGCTGGTTAACCCATGGGCTGCGGGTGGACTCTTAAGAGGTTTCTCTGGTGGGCTGCGGGTGGCCTGTTAAGAGCGGGGTTTTTAAAGGCATACCAAAACCGCGGGCTTTAACCCAGGCGGCTACAAATTGGTGTGTGTGTAGTACAACATGGCAACTCGAGATATGCGAGAGCATATGCGAGCGCATGCGAGATATACGCGATATTCGCTCTAACCCATAGCCATAGACCACTATATACCTGGACTGCGCACAGAATATCGGCCTGTCGCGCAAGGGCCCGAAGTCGGAGGGCCGCTCGGATTCATATATATATATACGGATCATATAGACTGGTTTATCAGTATATATGATATACTGTAATCTTCGTAAATGTTTGTTCTATAATATCAAGTAAAAAACAGTAAAACACGCTAAAGAAATGCCATTACGAGACTATGAAGAAATATGCATGAACTTAATATTCACTTCAACTCTTCGCCATTTAAAACTTTGCGAGTCAACTTTTATCATGAAGGGTATCAATAGAAGCGCAATTTTATTAGCTTTCCATTGCTATATTTCGTTATCTGATAAATGAATTAGAACCATGCATAAATTAGCGTTAACTAAATAAATAACATCAATCGGGAAAATTACCCGATTGATTTTATTTATTTATTATATATATGGCCGGGTGTGCTACAACATTCCCTACACGCTGATGTAGTTTTTATTGATTTTTGCAAGGGTCGTCAAAATGACCCTACCCTTCGCCCAGGGCTTAGGTGTATAAAGCATACCCTTAGCTTGTTAAGGGTTAATAGTGTGGCGTTAAGACTTCCAGAGACTCAACACTTTGAATTATTTTTTTTTTTTTAAATTGACAAACTGATTTAACTTATATTTAGTTACAGTAAAATGAAAAATACTTATGTAGTTGGTTTTGACAGTAGAATATATTATTATGTTGCACCCTCTTGCAGGAATTCTATAAATATTTTTATCGCTAAAGTTAATTGCATAATTCCCCTTTCNTCATATAGGCATATAAAATATTTTGCGTATTTGATATTACTGTGAATAGGGTGTTTGTAATGGCATTTGGTATAGGCAAATTCTTTGGTGAGTAAATTGGTCCTGTATAACTGATGTCTAAGGCAAAGTAGCATTGATGTGAATGTGGATGTGATGTGATGTATTTAGGATGTGAGCATTGGTTAAGATTCTTTGGATAATTTCTGTACATAATTTTTAATTCTTGTTTCCCCCACAGATCATCCCACCATCATGCATCCTAGAACCCCGCCCTGGCACCCCCTGCTCTCTCGTCTGTACCTGCGGTGGCGTGTCACCCGGCAGCCGGCCGAGAGCAGCAAGAGACCCACACCCATCATGCCTTGGCCTCGGCGCCCCCTCCATTCCCTGGCGTGGAGGGCGCCTTCCCCTGCCCACTTATGCACTGGCCGTTTTGCTGGTTAACCCATGGGCTGCGGGTGGACTCTTAAGATTTTGTTTCTCTGGTGGGCTGCGGGTGGCCTGTTAAGAGCGGGGTTTTTTAAAGGCATACCAAAAACCGCGGGCTTTAACCCAGGCGGCTAAAAAATTGGTGTGTGTGGTAGTACAGTCACGCAATGAAACTTCGCGAAGCACTTGGGGCGAGGCAATCCCATCAATTTTTCCCCTCAAATCTTTTTCCTTGTCTACAAATGTTCGCTCAGTCCCCCCCTCTTATAGAGACCCCCGCTCCCACCCCCCCTAAAGTACCACACCTTTTTTTTCAAACCTTCCCGACTTTATAGTTTCCCTGATTGAAGTAATTATAGTTTTAAATCCCGCACCAACAGCTAATGACAATTTAACAGCTCCCTCCCTCCCTCCCCCTCCTCCATTGAGCCTTCAACTGGGTCCTTGTGGTGCGTGTGTGGTGCCCCGCGCGCGTAGATGGTCTGAATGTAGCCAATAATATTGTTTGGAAATATCTATAATTAAAGTATTTTTTTAATTTTTACATTATGTATGTGTATATTCCTCATTGTGTGATAGTGTCAGAGAGAGGAGAGAGAGAGGCTAATCTGGTATTATGGGTTTTAACTCCTGCACAAACCAACCACTAAAGACATTTTTAATAAGGTGACGTACTCGAGGTTGCTAAAAACTTTATCCTTCTTGTGCCCTCAAAGCAAGGCTTTCTGATCCATTTACATCCTATAAGCTAAGTGGAGATATCAGGGC
The DNA here is from genome assembly GCA_016584305.1 of Chionoecetes opilio. Lineage (NCBI taxonomy): Eukaryota > Metazoa > Arthropoda > Malacostraca > Decapoda > Majidae > Chionoecetes > Chionoecetes opilio. The sequence goes on from JACEEZ010001737.1 coordinate 56,552, forward strand.
CAGGACCCATATATAAAGCATGTAGTGGAAATGTGCAGTCACTTAGCCTTCACCAGCACTTCAGTCAGTACAACACACACACGAACTTCGTATTAATATGATTAATATACTTTCTTTAATCAATAGTGTTGTTTCCACTTAATTTTTTATAACTTACAAAAATTTTTCTCTCTCTCTCTCCTCTCTCTACGATCGATTCAGATATTGACTAGTTTTTTACTACTGCTATGCCCAAACATAGCATAGCATAGTAATAGTAGTACAGTAGTGGGTGGTAGTATTGCCTTGTTTAGCAGTAGGTGTTAATGAAATAGTAATTATAGTTTTGTAAGTCTCGCAATTACACTAATGACAGTTTAACAGCTCTAACAGAGGAGAGAGGAGATAGGGGAGGAGGGACGGAAGGAAGGATGGATGGAGGGAGGGAGACAGAAGGAAAAGATGGAGGGAGGAGGGAGACAGAAGGGACCACCAGGTAGGAGGAAACAGGTGTTGTAAAGAAGCAGGTAAGGGAAAGGGAGAGAGGGAGGGAGACAAAGAGTAGAGGAGGAGAAGGGTTACTGAAATTTAAAGGATGAAGAGAGGGAAAAAAGTTGACGAAACGAGAGAGGAAGAGAGAGAAGAGAGAGGAGAGAGAGAGAGAAAGAGAGAGAGAGAGAGAGAGACGAGAGAGAAAGGGGAGGAGAGAGAGAGAGAGAGAGGCCCACGTGGGGATTAAACAAACATCCCAGGGGGAAGGAGGAGGAATGCATTGTACAGACTTTGGAATATGAACGATAATTTATTGAAAATACGAAACAGGAAATGGAGAGGGGAATCCGAGGCCTGTGTGTTTCGCGATTTAGGGGTGAGTGACTGTACAACATGGCAACTCGAGATATGCGCATGAGGCATGCGGAGATATACGCCGATATTCGCTCTAAACCCCATAGCCCATAGACCATATATACCTGGACTGCGCACGGAATATCGGCCTGTCGCGCAAGGGCCCGAAGTCGGAGGGCCGCTCGGATTCATATATATATATACGGATCATATAGAACTGGTTTTATCAGTATATATGATATACTGTAATCTTCGTAAATGTTTTTTTGTCTATAATATTATCCAAATAAAAAAGTAAAACACGCCCTTTAAAAAAAAAATGCCAAATTAAAGAAAGACTATGAAAAAGGGAAAAATGCCATGAAAAAAATTTTTTTTTTTTTAAAAATTTTTAAAAAAAACACCCAAATCCTTTTTGCCATTTAAAAAATTTGGGGGTTTAACCCCTTTTTTTAAACTGAAAGGGTATCAAAAAGAAAACGCAATTTTTTTTTTTTAAAACCCTTTTCCCTTGGCCCATATTTCCCCCTTTTTACTGAAAAAATTTAATTTGAAAAACCCGGGCCCTAAAATTTTGGGGGGTTTTTAAAATAAATAAATAAAAAATCAATTTTCGGGTTTCCCCCCCCCCTTTTTTCCCCCCCATTTTAATTAAGGGTTTTTTTTTTTAATTTTTGGCAAAACCCCCTTTTTAAATTTTTACAAAGGTTAAATAAATTTTTTTTTTATCCAAAAAAAAAAAAAAAATTAATTTTAAAATAAAAAAAACAAACATTTAAAAACGGGGGAAAAAATTTTTCCCGATTTTTATTGGGGTTTTTTTTTATTTTAAATTTTTTTTAAAAGCCCTTTAAAATTTAAAAGCATGGGGTTTTTTTTCCCAATTTTTAATTTTTTTTTAGATAAAAGAAAATTTCCATCCCAAATTTGGGGGAAAAAACAATAAAAATTTGCGGGCCCCTTCCCCTTTTAAAATTCCCCCCCTTTCCCCAAAAATTTAAAAGGGGTTTTTGGGGGCTTTGCCAAAAAATTTTTTAAAAATTTGGCCCCAAAAAAGGTTTTTAAAAGGAAAAATTTAAAAATTTTTATGCCAAAAATTTCCTTTTTAAAACCTTTTGTAAATTTGGGGAAAATTTTTTTTTTTTTTAGCGGGTTTTTTTTTTAAAGTTTTTTTTAATTTGAAAAAAATTTTTTAAAAAAACAAACCTTTTTCGAAGAAATTTTTTTTTTCCAAATTAAAAAACCCCAATTAAAATATGAATTAAAAACCCGTCCCCCAAAAATTAATTAAATGCCCCCCCCTAAAAACCCCCCATATTCCCCCCCTTTTGTTCCCGGGCCCCCCCCCCCCCGGGGGCCCCCCCATTTTCCAGCCCCCCCCAAATTTTTCCAAAAAAAAATTTTTCCCCGTGGGAAAACCCCGTTTCCCCCCCCCCCCTTTAAAAAGTGGGGCCTTTGCCCCCAAAAGCCGGAAATTTCCCGGGCCCCGGGTTTCCCCCGGGGAAAAAACTTCGCCCCGGAAACAACCCAAAAACCCCAGCCCCCCTACGATTTGGGAGTTTTTTTTGCGCCACAAAATTTTTTTTTAACTAAAGGAAAAACCCCCCCCCCCCCCCCAAACCCCCCCGACCCTAAATTTTTTTTTTGGGGGGCAAAATTTTATTGGGGACCGGGGTTTCGGCCCAAAAACATTCCCCTAACCCGCTTAAAGTAAATTTTTTTTTAAAACCCATTTTTTTTCCAAAGGGGTTCCCGGGGGAAAAAACCCTACCCCTTTTTGCCCAGGGGCCTTTTTTTGGTTTTTAAAAAAAGGCCCCTTTCCCCTTTTAAACCCTTTTTTAAGGGGTTTTTTAAAGTTGGGGGGGGGCCCGGGGTTTAAAAATTTTTTTTTTAGGGGACCCCCTTCCCACCCTTTTAATTTTTTTTTTTTTTTTTTTTTTTTTTTTTTTTTTTTTAAATTGGACAAAAAAAATGATTTTTTTTAAATTTATATTTTTAAGGTTTTTTAACCAAATAAAAAAAGAAAAATTAAATTTCAATGTAAATTTTTTGGTTTTTTTTTTAAAAGTAAAAAAAAATTTTTGTGGGCCCCCCCTTGGGAAAAGGGTTTTTTTAAATTTTTTTTTAGAAAAATAAAGGGAAATTCCCCTTTTCATTTTTTAAAAAATGGATTTGAAAAAAAAAAAACTCCTTTTAAAAAAAATTTAAAAAAAATTTTTTTTTTTTTCAACTTCCCGGAAACCCCCCTTTTTTTAAAATATTTTTTTGACTTTGGGGCGTCACAAAAACCCGGGGGGGGGTTTTTTTTTTTAAAACCCCCCCGATTTAAAAAAAAAAAAAGGGGGGCCCCCCTTTGGGGGGGCCCGCCCCCCACAAGGGTTAAAAGCCCCAATTTAACACCCCGGGGAAAAAAAGGGTTTTGCTTCACTTTGTCCGGGCGCACTATGCAGCCCCCATGCAAAATCAAACATGTCGCATGAACAGTCCAGGTAACAGTGGTCTATGCCATAGCGTATACGGGCGGATATTCGCCGGGAAACTCGCCGCGCGACCCAATCTACCCATACGAGCAGTTCGCGCCACATTTTTCAACTACGGACCGCCCCCCCCCCACCACCAACATATTTTGGGGGTCAAATATATTGGCCGTTGGCTACAACATTCCTACACGCTGAGTAGTTTTTATCAATTTTTGCAAGGGTCGTGAAAATGACCACCTTCGCCCAGGGCTTAGGTGTATAAGCACCCTTAGCTTGTTAAGGGTTACAGTGTGGCGTTAGATTCCAAGAGACTCTAAAACACGTTTAACTTATATTTTTTTTTTTTTTTTTAAATTGAAAAAACGATTAATTATGTTCCCGGGGTTATAGTAAAATGAAGCAATCCCTTCATGGTAGTTGGATTGTTTTAAAGACGGTACTAAGAATTATGTGGTCCAGCGGGGGTGTTATCTAGTAAAAAATGGGAACTATTTTTAAACATTGTTAACCATGATTGCAAATAAAACTTATTATTATGAACATTTGTTTCACGTTGCCGGACAGTCTTACAGTATTTTATGACTTTGGACCGTCCACAGCCTGGCGGGGCTGTTCATTATTAAAAAAAATAGGCCAATTGGTCAGCCTACCACTGCTAATTGCGATGAGCACCGAGGCAACCCATTGGTCAGCAAACCACAGCTAATGCATGAGCACCAAGCAACCCTTTGGTCAGCCACCAAGCTAATGCCATGAGCACCGAGGCAACCCATTGGTCCAGCCACCACAGCTAATGCCAATGGGCACCGAAGGCAACCCATTGGTCACCCAAACCACAGCTAATGCCATGAGCACCGAGGAAAAGAAAGACAACCCATTGGTCAGCACCACAGCTAATGCATGAGCACCGAAAAACCTTGGTCAGAAACAGCTAATATTGTAGACATAACCCATTGGTCAGCCACCAAAAGCTAATGCCATGAGACACCGAGGCAACCCATTGGTCCAGCCACCACAGCTAATGCCATGAGCACCAAGGCAACCCATTTGGTTCCCAGCCAGCCACCACAGCTAATGCGCCTTTGAGCACCGAGGGCAACCCATTGGTCAGCCACCACAGCTAAATGCATGAGCACCAGGCAACCCATTGGTCAGCCACCACAGCTAATGCCATGAGCAACCAGGCAACCCATTGGTTCGCCACCACAGCTAAATGCCATGAGCCACCAGGCAACCCATTGGTCAGCCACCACAGCTAATGCCATGAGCACCGAGGCAACCCATTGGTCAGCCACCACAGCTAATGCCATGAGCACCAAGGCAACCCATTGGTCAGCCACCACAGCTAATGCCATGAGCACCAAGGCAACCCATTGGTCAGCCACCACAGCTAATGCCATGAGCACCAAGGCAAAACAGTCTATTATTATGAGACATAAAAGATATTTTGATGAATTGTAGTATGGAGATTAAGGCACTTGAAATATTTCCTTTTAATCTTAAAGGGTCATAATAATAACTAATTTACAGTTTATTATCATGAGAAATATTGATGAATTTTCAGTGTGTATAAGAGGGCGCTACAGGCACGTAAACAAGTAGGCAAGTCGCTCCTCCTTTTTGGCCAGATTTATCTACGAGAACTGACAGTACGGACCTCGGTGTGGATTAAACAAAGTTATGAAGGTATAGTGGATGTCTGTACAGTAGAATAACTCAGCAAAGATACATCAGAGTTGGATATATTGGCCAGCAGAGTTTCTTTGGCCCCCCCTGGTATCTGCCTCCTGAGTCTGCGCATGCGCAGTATAAAGTTTCGTTCCAAGGGGACGGTGTGTGAAACCCCCAAATGAGGTTCGCAAGGGAAAACTACAAAACCATGCCCTCTTACAATGATGCAGATACCATAAAGGTCGTTATCTCAGGACCCAGATAAACAAGCTAAAAAAATGCTCAGTTAAAGGAGGCTTTAGGAGCAATGAAAAAACTGCCGAAAGTGAAGATCAACCAACCAATGCTGTGTTATTTGATGAACTAAAACAGCTGAGACAGGAGATGAAGCAGCTGCACAAAGTTCAGGATGAAGTGAAGCAACTGTCAGTACGTCTAGATGACGCTTTATAGATAATCCACCATCAACAAAAATTCCTTGAAACATTAGATGCCTGAGAAAGAAGAAAAGAACTTGATAATTCCCACGGACTGCAGGAAGGGGGACGAGTCAGAACGACCACGGACAAAAGTTTAAGTCGCTGATCAAAAGCACTACAGTTTACCGGACGAAGTGAACCCCGCCAGCTGGGAAGATGAAGAGATTGAGAAAAAACCAAAACCAAGAGAGGATTCCCACCAATATGGATTGCCATAACCCAACGGTTAGGAAAACACCATTCTGGGAACGGCGCCAAGAATTTGAAAAGTGCAGGTGGATCGCTGGCTACAGTCTATATAAAAAAGGATTTACATCCAGCAGTCAGGAAGGAGATGGGGCAAGATTACGTGAAAGGGAAAGGGACGAAAAGAATAAAACCAGAAAATGTAGGCGTAAACATCAGACATGACTGGAAAGAACCGTGTCCTGTTACGTGAGGGTGACGTTATTGGACAGGTATGCCCCTTCTTTTTTCGTGACACTGTAACAGATGAAAATACGGGAAATATCAAATGTTGTTCATGGAATATAGCAGGGCCTGAAAGATAAAATACCAAGATAAAAAAAAAAAAATTGTTTTTTGTTGAAGTTTCATATTGTGTGGTTACTGGAAACTAAGACAGGGCCATTAAAAATCACTGTACCAGGTTTCTGTGTTTATTCCAAACCCCTTCTCGGCACGGTGGTGCACCGAGGGGGGTGTTTTGTGATGCTATCAAGTTGCCATTTAAAAAGAGTTTGTGAGAAGTTTTGACCTGAGTCATGAAAAGGGCAGATCTGGTTAATCTTGTCTTTCCTTCCCAAAGTGTTGTTTGGTGGTGTGTTATGTGCCTCCTGGAAAGATTCCCTTTATTATGATGTGTCCTCTGTTTGGATCAATTAATGCAAAGGTGACGGGAAATAGCCATGTGATAATGCTCGGTGATTTTAATGCCCGAGTAGCCCCCACCTCCGTTGGCAGAAAAACATTGAGAGTGACTTTTTTTTAGTTATGTTGATGTGGAAAGATGCAACGCTAACACAATCATGGACGAGTATTAATAGATATTTGTAAAAATAACTCCATGGTAATTGCAAATCACTTGTCACATGATGAGTCGAGATTAGGGGGAGATTTGTCGTAACAGAAAAAAGAAGACATGGATCTCAGAAATTGACTTATGTGTAGCAGGGAGTTTATTTTGATAGATGCTATAAAGGAGTTTTGGAAATTAGAAAAGATATTCAAGGCTCAGATCACGCCCCGCTTTGTGTTGATCAATCCTTTAAAAAAAAAATCCCTTTACGCATACCATCTCCGCTACTGTGGAGAGGGCCGCGAAGCTAGGCCCAGTCATACCTCAAGGTAAAGGAGGATAACATCTGTAGAAGTATTTCCTATAAGCATGTGGATATTGATAAATTTGTGTGACTTTGCTCCCCCCCTCCGACCATGAGTGGCGAAGAAGCAGAGCAGTTATCAGATATTGTGAGGGAAAGCTGTACGATAATTGATAGAGTTGCGAGGTCGTGCAAGAAAAGTAGGCACGATAGCAACAATACGAGCAACTGGGATAACGAGAATCCCCGATGGAAAAAGACTTATGGACAGTAATGACAATAAGATGATCTGGAAAGCGATCAATTGGAAAGGAGATATTTTCAAACGGAGGAAGCGGTGCAACCTGATGACTCTGAATTTAAAGGTACATTTTGATGAGCTATTAAACCCTAATGTGAATACTGTACGTGAACTTGAGAGTGTTTGATACGGCAAATGCTCCCTACATACCTGTGTTGGATGACCCGATATCATTTAGTGAGTTAGACAATGCAATGAAAAAGGTAAAACATTAACAAGAGTGTCTTTGGTGTGTCTTGCAGGGTTTTACTGACACGGTTACCGGCAATGTGGTGTATTTTTTTTATTGAAATTTTTAATATGGGGTGTTCTTCGTGTGTTTTCTACCCAGTTTGCCTGGAACCTATGCTAAGCTCATTACGTTTGTTCAAAGGTGGTGACCAAACTAAATTGTGGAAACTACAGAGGCATAAGTGTTATGGGATTCTTTAGGTAAACTTTTATGATGTGATAATTCTACACAGGTTACAGATGTGGGTGCTTCATAGATAAGTGTCAAGCAGGAGCACAGAAAGGAAGGAGTTGTGTTGAACAGATTATGGCTCTTAGACTATTGATGGATTTTTTGGCAAAATGCAAGAAATGTAAACTCTACATTCTTTTTATTGACTTTAGCAAGGCTTAGGAGGAGTGGGGCCGAGGGGAATTAAGTTGTTTTTATTAAACACCTTCAAACTCATTAAGGATGTGGTTTTTCTGTTTGAATTGTTTACAGCTTAATAAAGGCTTTTATAATACTGTAAGCAACGTAAGCATCCCTCAAGTCCCCCCCCCAGCCTTTACAATATTAACCAAATCAAGGGTTAAGTTGGGTGTTAAGAAGAACAGGGCCAACACCCCAACCAGTTTTTTGTCCCCTATTGTTTTTTTTCCCGCCCTGTACACGTTTGACAAAGCTGGTGGAGATGAAAAAATAAAAGCAGCCGTTCCCCCAAGCAAAGAAATGGCTTTTTCCTAGGGATGTTTACATTGGCCCCCCTTTTAATGCTGCTGGACGATTACTGGTACATTCCCCCCCCCTAGCACACGTCCAACGGGAAAGTGGGTCAAGGAAAAAAGCCTTGGAAAGTTGTTTTTTTTATGAATTAACTGTGGATTAACATATGGGCCAATGGGTTTTTGGGAATGATAACGAAATCGAAAATTCATGGTAGTTCCAATGGTAAATTATGAAAAATGACCAGAACCATCCACCCCCACTAACTACAAGCGAGCTAGACATTAAAGTAAAATCTCACCCTGGGTAGTTTTTTTTATCTGTATCCCCTCTTTTTGGATTGCCCTGGTTTACCCGGGGACACCGTTGGCAAAGAACCTCCCAGTCCGCTCCTTGCACTACATGAGTTACAAGGACCCCTCCAAAGAAATTTTAAAAATTGGGAATACATTTTTCTATTTTTTTGTGGCCCTCAAAACAACTTCTATGGGTAAATGGGGGCGGCCCGTTTTTTTGTTATTTTTGTTTAAGAAAAAAAGTGTTTTCCCCATGCGTGCTGTTTTTTTGTCCGTCACATCATTACTGTACGAGCCTGGCGGAGACCGGGTTTTTAACAGAGGAAACCCCAAAAACTCCCATATTTAGTAAAATACAAATATGTTTTTTGGTTGTTTACACATGTTTATTAAGGGGTAAAGGAAAATACACAGTTAAGGCCCCCTACCTAGCCTAATGCCCTGTGGGGGTGGCGCAGAATCCCTGCCCCCAAGTTAACAGGGTCCCCTGTCGGAGGGCCACAAAAATGAAGACCTAACAATCATTTTCTAGTAAAAAAATTTCAGAAATGGCAAGACATTTGACATTGAGCCATTTTTCCATTAATGTTTAAAATGAAACCCTTCCTGCGCCAGTAGAAAACCACAAACCCACGGATTTTGTGATTTTTTCCCTTAATAAAGCAATTATGTTTTGAATGGAAAAGTTATGTTGTTTTACCTTGAGAGGATTAAAGAAAATATTCCCCCCTTTAAATCAGCAAAGCCCCCCGGGGGAAAACCCCCCGCCCCCCCCCCTAAATAAAATGTTAAAAACATAATAGGACCTTGTTGTTAAATCCTAATCCTTCCTGACAGTAACAAACAATGAAGTTTTTTATTAATAGCAAGCAAAGGATTCAATAATTATTCACCAGACTATTACTCCGAAGGTCCCCTTTTACTAGACATATTAGGAACTAAATGTCCTCTAAACCATAATGGTTGGGGGGGGAAACAAGGAAGGTGGGGAGCAAGAAACCCTCCGCCAGAGCTTACGTTCAATTTGGGGGTACATGGGTGGCAAGGAAAGGGAGAATACCAGGGAACCCGAGCGACAATGGTACTTTGTTAGAGCACGTGCCCCCCAGGGCTTGCTGACCTTCGGCCCCTTAGTTTTTAATGTTGGGCCTATAACCATTTGACTCCATGCAACGCTTGTCTTTATGAATTCCACCCCCCACTTATACCAAAAATTGTTGTGAACTTTATTGTACAAGGGCATTTAAAAGGGCACAAATGGATGAATAATAATTAAACGTGTATATAGTTTTTTTTTGAAAGGAATTGTTGTGCCCTTTTTTTTTTGCTATACTTAAACCAAGTTAATCTATTTGAAATGTGTTCAAATTGTTTGTTTTTTTCCCCATGTCATGTTTCCATTGTGGTTTTGAAATTTGTGTTTTTGTTGGGGTTTCATCATGAATTCCATGTTTGTCCCACCATGTTTTTGTATGGGTGTTGGAAAGGTGTTTTTTGTTATGGTGGGTTCCCCCCCACTGTTTTCCTGTGGGTTTTTTGCATGTGTTTTGTAAAATGGTGGTCCCCCCCCCCCCCATTGTGTTTTTCCAATGGGTGTGGGGTTGAAATGGTGTTCCCAAATGTTTGGTTAGTTCATGTGTCCATAGTTTTTCCATGTGTTTTATTTTATGTGTCCCATGTTGTTGTACCAATGGTTGGTCCCCCCCCCCCCCCCCAATGTTTTTTTCATGGTGTTTTTGTGTCATGTTTTTTTTCATGTTGGTTTTGAAAAATGTGTCCCCCATGTAAATTTTCATGTGTCCCATTTGTTCCATGTTGGTTGTTCATTGTTGTTCCCCCCCCCATGTGTTTGAAATGGTGTTTGGTTATGTTGTTCCCCCCCCCACCCCATGTTTTTTTTTCCCATGTGTTTTATTTTGAAATTGTGTTTTTGTAAATGTGGGTTCCCCCCCCCATGTGTTTGATGTGTCCATGGCGTCCCATTTGTGTTTTTTTTTTTTGGTAATGTGTTCCCCAGGTGTTTCTTGGATGTGTTTCCCCCCCATGCTCCCCATGTGGTATTGGTATGTGTCATGTTGTTTTTTTTGATGTGTTCCCACCCCCCCCCACAATTTCCATGCTTCCAATGTGGTTTGTATGTGGTTCCCCACTGTTGTTTTGAATGTGTCCACCCCCCCCCCCAGGCCCCTCCCATTGTAGGTTTTTGTGTATGGGGGGTTCCCATGGTGTTTTGATGTTGTCAGGCACTTTCCATGTGGTTTGGTAATGTGGTCATGTGGGATTTTGATGTGGTCATGGGCCTCCCAATGGTGTTTTGTATGTGTCCATGTTTGGTTTTGTTGAAAAATGTGTCCCCCAAAGGCCTCCATGTGTTTGGTATGTGTCCCCCCCCATGTTGTTTTTTGAATGGTTGGGGGTTCCCCAAGGCCACCTCCCAATGGGTGTATTTTTTGTAATGTGGTCCCATGGGGTGTTTGTTTTGAATGGCTTGAAGCCCCCCACACCAGGCTCCCCATGTGGGTTGTATGTGTCCCATGTGGTTGGAGTGTGGTTCAGGCTCCATGGTGTTTGTGTTGTGTCCCATGTGGGTTTTTGTTGAATGTGTCCCAGAGGAGGCCTTCCATGTGGTTGTTGTGGGTCCATGTTGTTTGTGGATGTGTTTCCCATGCCTCCCCCACCCTGTTGTTTTTTTGAAAAATGTTTTGGTTTTTTGTATGTGGTTCCCCCAAAGTGGTGTTTTTTTTTTAATGGATGGTCCACCCCCATGTTTTCCCTGTTGGGTTTGAATGTTTGGTTTGTAACTGTTGGGGGTCCATGGTGTTTTGATGGTGGGCCCCCCCCCCAAATGTTTTCCCAATGTTGTTTTGAAATGTGTTGTATGTGTTTGTGTGGGTGGGGGGTTGTTTGAATGTGTCCCCCCACCCACCACTGTTTTGTTTTCATGTTTGTTTTGAATGTTGGGGTATTGTAAAATTGTTGGGGTCCCATGTTTGGTCCAATGTGTTGGTACTTGGTGGGTCCCAATGTTTCCATGTTTTTTGGAATGTGGTGTGTATTGTTCCCCATGTTTTCCCCATGGTTTGGAATGTGTTTGGTAACATGTGGTCAACATGTGTGTTTTTTTAGTTGGGTGTCCATGTTTCCATGTTGGGGTGTGTTATGTGTCCCCCCAATGGTTGTCCCGTGTTGGAATGTTTGTGTTTTTGGTGGGGGGTGTTTCCCCATGTGTTTGTGTGTCATGGTTCCATGTGGTTTTTTTTGAAATGTGGGTTTTTTTATGTGGCATTGGTTTTTCCCCATGGTTTTGTTGTGGTTTGGGGTTGGCATGGTTGTTCCCCCCCCCACCCAATGTGTTTTTTATGTGTCCATGGTTTCCCATGTGGGGTGTTGTTTTTGTAATGTACCCCCCCCATTTGGTTTTTTTTGTTTTCCCGTTGTTTTTGACTGGTGTTTTGGGGGTGGGTCCCATGGGGGTGTTTTTTTTAATGTGGTCAATGGCCCGCCCATGTTGATTTTTCGAATGGTGGTTTTTTTTTGTGTCCCATTTTGTTTCCCGTGTTTTGTTAAAGTTGTTCCAATGGATTTAGGTTTTGATGTGTTTTTGCATGTGTTTTTTGAATGGTGTTTTCCAACATGTGGGGTGTTTTTTTAATGGTGGGTCCCCCCCCCCCAATGGTTCAATTGTGCTTGAATGGTGGTCCCCAATGTGGTTTTTTTTATGTGTCCCATTGTTTCCAATGTGTTTTGGGGTATGTGTCCCCCCCCGTTGTTTTTTTATGTGTCCATGTTTCCCCCATGTGTTTTTTTTTGTTAGGGTGGGTGTCATGTTTTTATGTGTTCAGGTTTTTTTTCCATGTTTGTTGTTGGATATGGTGTCCCCAATGTTGGTTTTTTTATTGTGTCCCCCATGTTCCCACAGGTTGGTGTTTGTAATGGTGGGTTCATGTTGGTTTTTGTTTATGTGTCCAAAGGTTTTTCCAATGTGTTTTGTAAATGTGTTCCATGTTTTTCCATGGTGGTTTGAAATGTTTGTTCCCCCACACCATGGTGCCATTGTGTTTTTTGAAATGGTGGTTTGTTGGCAATAGGTGTTTCACCCCCCCCCCCATGCTCCTGGTTGTGTTGTTAATGTGTTTTTCCCCCCAAATTGGCCTCCCATGGTGGGGTTGTATGTTGGGTCCATGTTTGTTTTTGCATTGGGAATGTGGGTTGAAAATGTTGTCCCATGGCTCCAGTGGGTTTTTGTCCATGGTGTCCCATGATTTTTCCATTGTGGTTTTTTTTGTATGTTGAAAAACAAAATGCGTCCAATGTGGTGGTGGTTTTTTTTTTTTGTTTTTTTTTGTATGTGTTACCCATGCTTTCCCCCCTGTGTTTTGAATGTGGGGGTTGGTATGTTGTCCCCACCAATGTTTTCCCCCCCATGTGGTTTTTTTTTGTAAATGTGTCCCCATGCTTCCCCTCCACCATGGTGGGTTGAATGTGTTTTTGTATGTGGGGTCCACCACCCAATGTTTGTTGTTCTGGTGGGTTGTATGGTGTCCCCCCCCCCCCCCCCCCCCCCCATTGCTCCCATGTTGGTTGAAATGTGGTTTTGTAAATGGTGGTCCCCCCCCAATGTTTTTTCCATGTGGGTTGGTATGTAGTTCATGCCCTTTCTCCCATGTGTTTGGAATCTTTGTTATGGTGTTCCATGTGTTTGAATGGGTTTGGTATGTTTGGTTTCTGTTGGGGGTTTTTGATGGCCCCCAATGTTGTAACTGATTTGGGGGGTTGTTTTTCCTTTTTTTTTTTTTGTTTTTGTTTTTTTTTATATGGTGTTCCCCAAGGTTTTTTTTTTTGTGATGTGTTTTCATGGTAGATTTTTTATATTTTGTTTGTGTTTATGATTATGTGTCCCTAATTTAATTGTTTTTTAAACAAAACCAATGATATGTATGGGTGTTTGTGGTTTTGTAACAATGGGACGCGTAACTAACATACAAATAAGTAACATTTTACACAGCCCATTGGTATTTTTGCCCCGCTACTACTTTAAGGAATGTATTTGGAATTAAATTTCATGGTTGGCAGCAAAAAAAAAAATAAATCCGTTTTCCCGTATTGTTTTTGTCGTTGTATATTGGGTGTTTACCCTATTTACATGTTTTTTCTGTTTTACTAGCCGCAAAGCGCCCCCCGCCCCCTCCATGGGCGGAACTTTTTTTGGCCCTAGCTTGCCTGCGGAACGGCTCTTGTGGGGCCACCTTTTCCGCCGCACCCCCAAACACCTGTTTGTTTTTTGGGTAGGGGAAGGACCCCCCCCCCCCGGCCCACCAAAACCCAGACTCTCCAGAATAGCCACCCCTTGTCCCCTAAACCCTGTCCTGAAATCATGGGGGATTGTAGAATATAATGTTTATTACGACCCCAAAACCCCATTACACCAAATCACCCCCCAAATCCATTCACTTTCATCCCATTTAACCCACACCCCCCCCCCACCCATTTTCCACCCACTCAACCCCTATAAACCCCCATCGCCCACACCCACACCCAATCCCAACTCACCCATAAACCATCGCACCACAACACCCATTTGGTAACTCCACGTCCCCCACCCCCCCACCTATTCACACTAAACTCCCATCAACCCATTTCACTCCACCCCATCACCCCACACCCATTAAAGCCCCATCCAACCCCACCCCATTCAAACGGTTGTGCATCAACCCCATTAAACCCTACATCCAAGGTTTTCCCTCCAAATTCCCTCGCAACTCAAACCACATTTTTTTTTTTCATAATTCCCCTGCTAAAATTAAAGGGCCCTCTAAAAAAAAAAAAAAAAAAAAAAAAAAGTGGATCGGAATTCTTTTTAAGGGTTCCCCTTGGGCCTTTTTAATACTTTCGTCCTGGTCCCGAAAGGCCTGGTTTTTTCCCAAAACTTGTAGCCCATATGAGGGGATTCCGCCACAAGGGGGCCGGCACCTATCCGCCGGAAACGAGAACCCCCCCCAGAACCCACCCACACTTTTTACAAACTTTATAATTATTACATAGATAAATTAAATCATATATCTATTTTTTTGGGTCCCCAATTAAAACTAACAGGGGGGTTTCCCGTGTATCGAGCATTTCGATAATTCCCCGAGGAAATCACCCGATTGGGATACGAGAATGTTGTAATTTTAATGGTTCCCCCCTATTTCAATTTATAATCTAACACGAGAAATCGAAAATCCCATGTGTGTTTAGACATTCAAACCTGGGGTGAAGTTAACAAAATTACCAAAGGGTAATTTACTAAAGTAAATTTACAAGTTTTATTTTAACTAAAATTATAAACATTTACCTGACCCGTAACACATAAACATTGGAAAAATTTTCCTTAAGGTTGTTTAAGCGATAAAATGAAATCCTGAAAAAAATAAACCGTGCCAGACCCCTGGGGCCAACGACCTGCCCCTGTTTCCGAGGACTTGGGTTAAATTGGAGCAGAGGGTAGTGAAGTCCCCTTTCCATTGGTCTCCCACCGGGGGGGGGGGGGGATTTAATTTAAATTTTTTTGGTAATGCCTAAATGAAATAAAATCATGTCACTCCTCCTTAGGTGAATGTAGAACAATCTGGGATTGCATTCCATAACTCTATGGAGTAACAGAGATGAAATACAAAGCAAAGGGACTTCCATCCACGTCTGGCCCAATGCACCGGCCCCCCCTTTTGGGGGTAAAGCCAGCAGCCAACAGCAGCAAGCAGCATGAGCCCCCCACCCACATGAAGCCCCGTTGAGGTTTGTGGATATTTAACAACCCATGAAACCAAGGTGAGACAAATAGGATTTTGTTCCCTTTTTTGGTAACAATATTTTTAGTAAGGGGAGGCGAAGAACCCCTTGAAAGGCACATTCCCCCTAATGAAATCCACCTAGGGTGGGAATATCCTATGGTGGGGACTGTCCCACAGGCGTGGGCGGCCCTGACCTGGTCCCTTTCAGGAAGGGCCAGGTGTTGGGGAGGGCGGAATGAACGGCGGGTTTTTTTTTTTACTACAACAGTTGTTGAAAGTGGCGGTGCGCCGGCTGAAGCCGCCCACGGTCAAAAGGTTTTGGGGCCCAAGGAATTTTAAAAACCCGTCTTTTATTACTCGTTAAATTAATACACTTAGAGTGATTATGGTTTGGGGGGGTGGGATTGTTATTTACACGTGTCCCCACCCCCCCCCACCATTGATACCCCCTATAATCATGTAGCAACCGAAATGGGTTTTCCAACCACCCCTGTAAAATTAAGGGGTGGGGATTTTAAAGATTGGTGTATGAAGTGAGGCCCGCGAAATGCCGGGGGCAGGCAAGTGGAAATTGGGGAGAAAAAATTTCCCTTGCCACGGGGGGCCCGCCCCCCCTGTACCGAATATTTTCACTATTTTCCACCCCACCATCAAACACCTTCTAACCACCAAACAAAAAAACAACTAAGCAAACACAGGCCCTTCCTTTACTTTTATTTCCTTACTATCTGAGTTACATTTTAAAAGACTCCCTTAAGAAAAACGCAAGCATTCCCAAATAAAAACAACGAGAATTTTAGTTTTTTATTTTGAGGAATGACCGGGGGGGACCCACGGGCCGGAAAGAGAGTGCAAGTCCCCCCTGGCCACACTGGCCATTCCTAGCCCGGGAAAAAAACTATGTCCTCCGCTGACCCCTTGTGGGAGAATTGGTCCCCGAAGAAAGTTTTTAAAAACAGTTGTTTTTTTTTTATAATCATTGGGCCCTGGTGACTGGATGTGAAGGAGCCTTTGATTGACATCCCCATTTTTATGGTTTTTTGTTTTTAATTAATGGGGTGCCCAGGTTTATGGTAAATTTGTTTTTTTTGTTGTGCCTATTTTTTTCTTCTTTCCAGAAATGTTTTTTTTTTTTTCTACAGACAGGTTAAGTACAGTGGGGTAAGGGTAAATTATATGGACGCTGTGGGGGTGGTGGGGTTTTTGTTTTGTGTTTGCCTAATAGTTTTTTTTTTAAATTTTTAGGCCTTTTGAAAAAACAGTTTTTGTTTTTTTTTTGGTTTTTTTGTTTTTTAATTTGATGGGGGGTCCCCCCCGTGGAACCCAACCGTATATTTTTTTATATACCATTAGTTGTTTATGTGTTTGTTTTTGTTTTTCCGTGTGTATACGAGGCAAAATTTTCGCTTTTTACGAGTACTGGCCCCCCCAGGGGTGGGGTACCTCAAAAACTGCTTTCGTAAAAAGGAAAAAATTCCTTCCGGTGACAAGCCTCCCTCCCTGTCCAACTAACCTAATAACCCCCACATATTGGGGTCCCCCCCCCTTTTAAGTTACATGTTTAAGAAAGAAACGCAGCATTCATCCACTTATCGATACGTCTTTCATTTCTTATGATAGTGGTTATAATTTTTTCCTTTTGAGATTTAAAAGAAGAAATGTATTGATAAGTGGATGAATGCTGCGTCACATACGTCACACTGACATTCATCAATATATCTCACGATAGACCATAAATTAGTTATCATTATCACCCTTTAAGATTAAAAGGAAAGATTTCAAAAGTGCCTTAAATTCCATATCAGTGTAAAACCTAAATCTGGCAGTGATTCAGGTGGGAATGAACAGGATTTAATTTAGTTCATGAGCTATCTGAGATTCTGGTTCCCTTTCTCCCTGGTTTTAAATTGTTCTTTGATTATAACTAATGATAATAGTTTATTATTTGATTATGAGAGATCAACACACATCAGTTACTGGAAGATGCATAATATAAACAGGTCAAGTACGCCTAATAACTGAAACCTTATTATCATCTTGTTTCCTTCTGGTGGTCAGTCAGTCAGGGATTGTTTAAGTAGCTAAAACTTTATATAAGCTAATTTTAATCAAGTAAACTGAACACAATAGTCTACCAATAATCAATAGAATAATCAGTCAAATGTGTAATAGTCTACCTCATTTTAATCAAGTAAACTGAACACAATAGTCACCTCATGATAGGAACGCTGCAGGCCGCTCCGTCAAGGCAGAGGTGTGTGACATCCGCCTCTTCAGTTGCTGCTACATTGCGGTGAAGCAAGAGACGTCCTCCCACATCAGCACGCTGGAGGATGCCACGCTGTACACGACACACAACGGCGGGACACACTGGCCTGGAAGAGAATTTTTTATTTAGCCAAGATGCATGCACTCATAATATAAGCTCCTGTTTGATAAGAGTGCTGCTTTTTGTGGAATGTCTCTCTTAGCCCCTTCACACCCAGATCTTTCCTTGGCTATAAAAAATTGTATGTTGTCGAGCCATGAAATTACAAAAAGGAACTGAATATACCAAATTAGTTAGTCGACAAGGATATTTAACAGGTCATATCTATAAAATATTGCTTATATTCACTAAAAATCATCTAATGGTGGCAAAATTACAATGGAAATTACGCTCTGGGTCTCAAGGGGTTAACTTAACTTTAAACTAAACATCATGAACACGCTCAAAAAATTATTCTGATAACACAAGTTCTGGCTCTTTTTGATCACAGAGATCAGTGGAATTTGCCCTGACAAGGGGGCTTTGGCAAAGGGATTTATTTTAAAATTTGGGAAAATAAAGGGGGAAGGTATCTGGAAAAATAGCCTAGAAAATAACAAAATTTTGAAGAAAAAAAAAAAAAATTTGGGGTTAGATTTTTGAGCTTTTTAGACTAAAATTTGGGATGCTGATTCCCCCAAAACCTTTTAGTCATTTTTTTCTAGCAAAGTCAGTTTTTTTTCCACACTTTCCCTTTCCCGATAAGCAAAAAAATTTCCCCTTTGAGCTGTGGTAAAAACTTGGCCCAACTGAAATTAAAATAATTTTCTATCGAGAGCTATGTAAAACTTTTTTGTGCGGTTTTTTTCTTGAGGGCTTTTCGGTTTAGAAGTGTGTGCAGGGTTTCCCCCAATAGGTCCCCGGGGCCTTTTTTTCAAAATATCTTAAAAAAAGAAAGCTAGGGGGGTAAATTTTTGGGAAAAAGGGGATTTTTATGGGTTTTTTCTTTTTAAACCCCCTTTTAAAAAAAAACCATTGGGGAATTTTCATTTCGGGGTTTTTTCGCAGGTTTTTTTTTGGGGGTTTTCAAAGTTGTAAAATTTTTCCCGGGGTTAGTGTTTTATTTACATAGGAATATTTCTTTTTTTCAGGAAATTGCTAGGGGGCAAAAACTCGTCGTAAATTTCCTAAACCCCCCTCCTTCCTTTTTATATGTGGTAGTTTTACCATTTCCCAATTTAGAGGGAAAACATGCGTATTTTCAAAAGCATATTTCGCATATTTTTTAAAGTTTAAAAACCGGTTTATCCCCAAAAACAAGCTATTTTGGGGCCCCCCAACAAATGTGCAAGCCGTGTGTCGAGAGTTACGGATGTGGGGCCCAAAAGGGAAAACGTTTAAAGTTGGCATTTGGTAAACCCCTGGGGTTTTGGGGAGAGCAAAAAGATCATTCCCCAGACCCCGTTTTAAATTTTTTTTAAAATGAAAAAAAATCAGGATTTAACCCAAGGAAAAAATAAAAAATAAAAAAGAATATCCCAACCCAAACCCTCGCTTTTAAGACCCAATTTCCTCCCTTCAGCCCGAAATTCCAGGGCCCGTTTTCGAACAACTACCTCCCCCTAAAAAGATCTGGTGATGGGTTAAGAAAAGGGAGGTTTACAGCAACGATCAAAATTTTTTACAAATTCCCAAAAAGAGGATTCAGTTCGTTTGGGGGTTTTAAACGCACCGAGGTTGAAAGATTAGCCCCTTTTTTGGGCCTATCCCAAAAAAACTTAGAAAAAACAAAACATCAAAAAAAACTGAAAAGAAAAAAAACATTTCGGAAAAAAAGGATAAGTAAACATCTTTCGAACCGAGAAAGTACATTTTTGCCCGTACTTTCGGGAAAATGCCAAACGGGGTTTTTTGGGGTTTTTCCAAAACCAATTCCCGGTTTACCCGGGGAAATTTGGGCTTTCAATCTCCAAAACCAAATGAATGGCGATTTTTTAAATTTAACTTTAAAACGGAGTTGAAGGGGTGTTTCCTTTTACACAATGGCAAATTTTTTTTTGGGGGGGGCAGTCCCCTAAATTTGGGCATTCCGGTCTGTCCCTTTGTTTAAGAATATGGAGGGTGTAAAAAGATTTATTGAGTTATTTCAAATGGACAAACCCCCGAATTTGGAAACATCTGTGTTGACCTTAAAAAAAGGTGTTTCCTTTCCTTTTTGGTCAACAAATTTGGGTACAAAAAGTATCCCTTTCTTTCTCTGTAGGTTGGGATAGCAAGAGCTCGAAGAGAAAAGCATTGGGGGTTCCCGGAACCCAAAATTTTTTTGGGGCCCCCGGGGATCTGATCTTTAAAACCCGGAGATCCTAAAAATTGTTACATGACCCCCTTGTTGACCAGGAAAAAAATAAAAATTTCCCCCTTTGAAACCATAAAAACTAAGGGCCCCCATGAAACAATTTTGGGAAAAAAATTGTCAACTGATGGCACTTTTGAAGTACAATCATCTTGGCTTTTCCTGGGCTGTCATTGAAAAATCAAGGCCCCGGGGTGTTTTGGGTGGTCCACAAATTTGACAGCTCCCAAAGATGAACATTTCAAAAAGGTACTATTTTCAGACCCTTTAAAAGAATGCCCTTTGGGTATATCTTTAAAAAACGTTTGTCAAAAACTTTTTTTTGGGAAAAACACGTGCAAGTACCCTATTTGCCCGGGGGGCATAAAACGCACTTTTTTTCCCCTTAAAAAGGAATCAAAATTACCCCGCGGGCTAAAGCGGCCATATTTGCGCATGAGTGGTCCCGGGGAGAGGAATGCAGAACAGCCATGGTAATTTTTTAATGAGGGGTCTGAGTTATCTGTGTTGAAACCGGTTTGTTTAAATGAGCCCCAAAATTTTTTTTGCTGGGGTTTCAACAAATAAATGCATAAAACTAAGAAAAAAGGGTTTGGAAATTTAAGAAAAATAAAAGCTGGGGCAAAAAGATGCATTGTTTTCTGCCCAAAATGGGGCCCGGGGCCCAAATTTTAAAAAATCATCCACTCCCCTCTGCTGCTCTCCATTGTAAAAAGTCTGATATCTCGGGGCTGCCGCTTCACCTGGGATCCTTTAACCGGGGGAACCCCCCTCCCCCGGGACCCAAATGGGGTCATTAAACCCTTTTAGAAAATCCCTCCCCGCACCCCTGAAAAAGACAAAAAATCCCGCAATTTTGAAAGTCGCCCTTTAAACCAAAATTCCGACTCGGGGCCACACAAGTTGGGCACAACATTAAATGAGAAAGATAGAAGGGGGGGGCAGAAAATAGTGGGTTTGGAAATTTTTTGGGTGGAATTAAATATTTTTTTGATAAATGGAATTGTGAAACAAGAGGGTTTAAAGTTTTTTTTTAAGGAGTGAAGCGGTGAGAGGGAGGTTTTGGGGGATCTTTTGGGGGGTTGTCTAAAACCCACAAGGATAGAGAAAGGGGGATTTGTGGCCCTTTTTTTGTTTATTTGACACGATCATTGGGACCAAAAGTTTGGGGGCAAGGGTGACGGTGTGTGGTCTCTGTGTGTCCTTTTTCTGCTTGAATTCATGGCTTGGGGTTTTCAGTTGTGTCGGGGGAGGAAAATCAGGTCCGGGGTCAGGTTCCCCCCCCCCGGGCCTCTCAAACCTGGTCCCAGACAGGGGGGGGGCCTAAGCCGATGCAGGTGTGTATGTGCGGGGGTGTGTGTTGCGCCGCTACAAAATGGTAAAAAACCCAAAGGGGATGGAAAAGCAAGGGGGTTTGTTTCCACCTCGAACCCCTTTAATTTCCTCAAACCCCCGGGAACCTTCTAAAAGGATAAAGAAAATGTATGGAAAAAAAGTGGGAAAATAAAAAAAAGGCGCCAAAAGGTACCGAACTTTGGGGGGCAAAAAGTACCCTTCCCCCCACGGTACACCCCAAAAAACCAAGACCCCCCACGGGGGCCCCACCCCTCCCCCCATTTTAAAGGGCCGGAATTTTACAAATTTTCCCCTTTTATGGTGGAAAAATTTGGGGACCAGGGCACCGGTTTTTTTATATTTCCCGTTTAAAAACTTTTTTTTATTCAAAAAATAGGACTTTTTCCTACAAACGGTGTCCGGGAACGGTTTGGGGAAGAATATTTTAAACCCTTAAAGGGGACGGGGGGCCCTGATAATTTTTTCGTTTTTTTCAAGGCTTTATGTACCCCAAAAACAGTTCCCTTTTTGAGTTTTAATCCCCTCTTCTTCATCCGACAGAAGT
Source organism: Chionoecetes opilio (assembly GCA_016584305.1). Classification (NCBI taxonomy): domain Eukaryota; kingdom Metazoa; phylum Arthropoda; class Malacostraca; order Decapoda; family Majidae; genus Chionoecetes; species Chionoecetes opilio. Next base: position 78,134 of record JACEEZ010001737.1, read on the forward strand.
GCTATTAAAGCCAAAATTTCTTAAAAAATTTTCCCTTTTTTTTGAGGCAACCGAATTTTCTGCTTAGAGGGGTTTGGACAGGGAACTTTCCGAAAATGGGCGGAAAACCCTGACGAAATTTGTTTTTGAAAAACAAAGGGAACGGCCCGACGGAACGCTGCCGTGATTTTTGAGGTTTTTGAAACACCCTTTTAAACCCGTCCTTTTTCCCGAAGAAGACTAATCAACCCCTTTTTTGGGACCCGTGATATTTTCTTAGGTGGGAAACCAGTGCAAATAAAGTCGATTTTCCCCCAAAAAAAAACGGTTTCCCTTTTAAAAAATTTTCAAAAAATAAAAAAACAAGGTACAGGGTTTTCCTTTAAAAGTGTTTAAACTAAATATCTTCGTGAAATCTTTGTTATTGGGGACAACCCAAACCGAATTTTTTTGAGGCCCCAAATTAAATCCTTCCCGAAAAATAAGTTTTGATGTTTTTTTTTGAATTTAATTTGGCTTTTCGTTTTTGTCGGGAAAACAATGTTTTTTTCCCCAATGTTTTTGTTTTTTTGGGGGAGGCAACCCCCCCCTCCAGGGCCCGGGGGGGGCCAACATTCTACCTTCACCCCCTGCCATATTTTTTTTTGGGCAAAATTTTTGTTTTTTCTCTTTTTCATTTTGTTACTGAACCAAAACCCCCCACCTCTAAAACCCAACCTAACCTAACTGATTTAACCAACTTTAAATTTTTTGGCTGGGAAAGGGGAACGGTAGATTTTTTGGTATTTTGGTAATTCCACAAAACTTTTTTAATTGGGGCCATGGGAAATGGGGCCCCCAAAATACTCATAATTTAAGAAAGCTTTCCCCGATTTTTGGTTTGGTAAAAATTTCCCAGGACTTTTGAAAGCCTACTACCAAAATTTTAATTTTCCAATTTTCTATACTGCCAAAATTAATTTTTTCCCCAAAAGTCTAAACACATTTGCAGAAAAAGGCCCCAAAAAAAAAGGGATACCCACAAATTTAAAAAGTAAACTTTTAATGTCCTTAGGGAGATAAATTAAAAATTCAAATTCCGGGGGGGGCACCCTCAATTATTATGATTTTATTTTACCCTTTTTTGGGTTTGGGATTTCTTTTATTTTCATAAAACCTTCAAAACCCCCGGCCAATGAAAAGTTTGGAATGCTCAAAAAATTAAATAATTTTTCTTTTTAACCCTTTTCCAAATCTTTTTTTTTTTTTAAAAACTTGAATAAAAATTTTTACGAGAAAAACCAAAAAAAAAACCCTCAAAACACCAATATTTTTTTTTTTCTTTTCAAAAACCCCTTTGTAAAAAAAGGGAATTTTCGTCTTTTTTGCCCGGAAAAGGTTTCGTCCTTTGGCGCCGGCAAATAAAGGTTTTAATTTCACAGAAATTGTTCAGAAACTATTTTGGGGGGCTACACGCTTTTGGTTGCTTTCAAGGGTATTTAAAATACATTTTTTAGGCAAAAAGCCATCTTTTTCCAACTTTCCCGGGAAAATTCTTGGGGTGCTTGCTTCCCCCAAAAAAGGAAAAGAACCCCAAAGGGGAACGATTTTACCAAAGATTTGAAGGGTTTTGGAAAAGAACGTTACCCGGGTTGGGGGGATTTTTTTGGGCCAAAAAATTAAAAGGTGGCTTTCATTGTTGGGGCAAACAAAAAACGATAGGTTCCCCCAAGAAAAAGGAAAAAAAACCCAAGAAAAAGAAAAACTTTAAAAAAGAGGAAATTTTTTACCTTAAAACCCGCCCACAATTTATAGGGCCTTTTTCCCCTTTTTTAAAAATATTGATAATGTTTTAAAAAAACAAATTTTTTTTCATGCCAATTTTTTTTTTTCAAATTTTTTATTTTATGTTTAAAACAATTTAATAATAAAATTTTTTTTTAAAAAAAGCACTGCTGGACTGTTATGTACAGTATTTTTCATAAATTTTGGGGTTTAAGAAAAAGAAAAAATTTTTCCCTTTACCGTTTTAAAAAACTTAGGACGGGATAGAGGGAAAAAACTGGGGATTCCGGTTTTTGGGTTTAGCCCCCGCCAAAAAAATTTCACCCCTTAAAACAAAAGTGGCAGCCCCAACCCCCAACAAAAAATTTGTTTCCCCAGTTTTTAATATTTTTAAGTTTCAAAAGCTTTCTCAAAGGGGGACCAGGATCACTTTGGGGTTTCAACACAAAAATTATATTAGGGACCTTTTCTTTATGGAAGCAGGGAAAAGGAAACCATAGGGTTTGATGGCTGGGGTTTCTTGTTTATGGGGGTGTTTGGGGGGGTGAAGGGGTTACCCTGTAGGGAGGGGGTGAAAACCCCCCCTTTCCCTCTCCAAAACCCCCCCCCGGGAACCGACTTCTTTTCCAAGGGGTAATTTCCTTAAATTCCTCTAGTTTGGGGGTTTAAAGCAAACCCCAAGGCATCATTGGGTAATTTAAACTTTAAAGGGAAAAAATTATAACACTATTACCTGTAGAATTTTGGGTTGCCCTTATCCTTTAACAGCCCCAAAAATTTTCCCCGGAAAGGGCCCCCATGGACACCCTAATTTACCCCCCGACCCAACCCAAACCATTTTGGGCCCCTTTTTGATCGTTTTGTAACCTGAAGGTTTTGAACAAAAACAAATTTAAATAAATTATAATATACAGTGGGTTCCCGAAGATAAGGAGCAGGGTTAGGTTCCCCCCTGGCCCCTACTCGTTTAAAAGCGAAATCTCGTTAATTTTAAAGAAACACAAAAACCCCTAAGATAAAAAAAAAATAGGTTTTTGGGTTTTTCCCGGAACCCCCCATCAATTTAAACAAAGAAAAAAGATGTTTTTCAAAGCTTAAAATAAACTTTAGCCAAAACCAAAAAAAACACACAGCGTTTTATTTAACCCCACACTGTACTACCCATTTTTTGTAGAAAAAGCATTTTTGAAAAAAGAAAATAACACCACCACCAAAAATAAAACTTAACTGACATTTAAATTTTTCATTAAAAAAAATTTCCTATAACAAGCAAAAAAAAAGACCCTTTGGGAAATGTGGGAAAAGGTCCGGCCCTGATAACAAAAAGGGGAAGGTAAGTGTTAGCGGTTCCCCCAAAGGTTTTGGGGGCCCGGGACACCCGCTAATTTTCCCCTAAAGGTCAGGGGTGCGCCTATGCTTTTTCCCTTCAAGGGCACGACCTTGCCCAGGGGGGGAATGACCCGCAGTCCCAAGGTTGGGGGCCCAACAACCTGCAAAAATTTCCCCAAAAAGGGGAGGGGCGCTATAATTTCTTAAATTAACCTTTTTAAGGGCACAAACTTTCTAGGGGGTGACCTCAATGGGGGTTAACCCCAAATCCCTCTTTTTTCCAAACCCGGGGGGTGGTAGGGGAAAAGGGATTTTTAAAATTGGGTAAATTTTTTCCCCCCCCAGTTTTTAATGTCAATCATTGGGGTTTTTTTAAATTTTGGAAAATTGGGAAAAAAGAACCCTAATTTACCACAGCCCCCCGTATTTAAACGGATTCTCGTTTTACGGAGGCTCCCTTTTAATGGGACCCCTTTTTCCCGGGGTATATTATGAAAAACCAAAATTGACAAAAGTACCGGGGGCATAAAACGCACCTCCGCATAAGGACCCCCACCCCTATTTTTTCAAGGGAGGTTTTTAGAAAACAAAAAAAATTGGTGTTTTTGAGGGGGGGGGAAAAAAAAAAATTTGGTTAAAATGATCCAAAAGTAAAAAAAAAAAAGGGGGTTTTTTAAGGGAAAAAGCAAAATGAATTTTTGAGAAAGTACCAAAATACAATTTTCACATTTTGCGTGAATGTGAAAGAAAAATTTAAACTATTTAAAAGTCAAAGGAATGACAGGGTAAACCCAAAAACTTTATAATTTTATTGCAAGGGTGCCCCTAAAGGGATTGATTTCTAAATTTTTTGCTACCTTTTGACATATAGGGTTAGATTTTTAAAGTTGTAGGTATGGCCTTTGGTGCTTTTTTTTTTGCTATTTTGTTTTTGGGGCTTTTGGAAAATTTGGCCATAGGATATTTTGGGTTTTTTATTTTGGTTTTTTGGGCTTTTCAAAAATCCTAGGACTTAGCAAAATACTCAAACGGGAGCTTTTTCATAGCTTTATTTTTTTTGTCCGCCCCAAAAATTTCCCTTGGGGGGCAAATTGAAAAAATAATGGGCACTTCCCAAAAAGTTTTGTTGAAAGAAAAAAAATCCTTTAATGACCCCTTTAATTTTTAAAAAAAAAATTTAAGTTAACCCAGGTTCTCAAGGTTTTTTATAGGAGGGGGGGGGCGGTTTGGTTTTTCCGTTTTAACAAGATATGAAAAAAAACGAAAATTTCCCCCCTAATATGGGGAAAAGTGAATCGGGAGCAATGGGGTTTTCGGGGGGCGAACCTGGAGCGGCAGGTTTGGGCCCCCCCCCCCCCCCACACTAACAGGGGGTTTAAAAAAAAAATTTTATTTCCGACAAAAAAACGAGAGCCAGTTTATTCAATAAAAAACATTTAAAAACAAAAGGACTAAGTTTTTGGGCCCCAAAAATTTTGGGGGTTGGGCCCCCCAAAAAACAAAAAAAATTTTTTTTAGAAGATATTTTGGGGAACACTGTTTAAAGGAAACCCAAAACCCCTACCCCTTACCTTGTTTTTTTTTGGTTTTTTTTGGGGGGTTGTTTTTAAAAGGACCGGCTTTGGGGTCGGGGATTTGCAAACCGCCTTTTTCTTTTTGGGCCCCTGCTTAACCCATTAATTCCTGTTTTAACCCGGGGCCCGGGGGGTGATTTTTTGTTTTTTTTTCAGTAAGGGTACAAAGGGGAAGGGGGGTGGTTTCAAATTTGCGAAATCATTTGGGAAAGGTCAGTCCCGGCCCCTTTGGGCCCTTTTAAATTTGACTATTTCGTCCCCGGTTCCCCTCATTTTTCGGCAGTTCCTGCTGACCCCTAAGCAGAATGGTGCCCCCAAGCCCAAAGGTTTAAGAAATTTTTCATTAAAGGGAATTCGGGTTTGGGTGAAAAAAAAAGGAGTTTTAACTCTAAAAGACAAATGTTTTTGGGGACATAAGCCTTGACGAAAACGGGCAAAAAATTGTCACGGCCATCGGTTTTATAAAGTTAAAAAAACTCTTTCCCAGAAAACCGTTACGTGACAGTACGGTGAGTATTGGAGCCGTGATGGGCGCGCCCCCGTTTTTTTTGGTAACCCCTTTTATTTGTTTTAATTAAGAAATTGTAAAAAGGATGTGATGAGGCGGTGGCCGTGGGCACCCCTGATGGTATGGGGTGATTTTTGGGGGCCCTTGACGGGGGAAAGGTTTTGGCGGGCCGTGATTGGGGCTTGGTCTTTTGGGGTTAAACCCTTGGAAAAACTTTTGTCCCCTCTATAAGGGACCGGGTTTTTCGCCATTTTTACCCAGGACTCTTTCATCAGGTTCCCCTATCCTTTGGGGTGGTTTCAGGGGTGGGGGGCTGGGGGGGGCGGGGTGGTATAAAAGGGGGCCCATGCTTGGGCCCCCATTTTTCCCCCTTGTTACCCCTGAGGGGGGCGTTAACACACCACCCCCAAAATACACACCTTTTCATAATTTGGGCCCCCCCCACTGTTTGGGGGCCGGGAAATTTGAGGGGGACCTGAGGCTGAACTGCTCTTTTTCCTTGCCGACAAAACTTCAAACAACACCAGGTAAAATTTAGTCAGCCCCAGGGCACACGACACACCACACCCAACCCCGGGGTTTTGTCTTCTACGGGTTTTGGTAAAAGGTACTCTCCCTGGGCAAAATTCAAATACAAAGCCAGGGGCGCCCCTTTCCCCACCTTGTGTGTATAGACAGACTCCCCCCCCGATACTACAAACCCCCCCTCCCACAGCTCAAAACTCCCCTTTAAAAAAAACTTTTAAACCCCGGGTCTTTTTTTCCATTCCATTTTTCTACAAATACCCATTTTAAGCGGGAAAAAATCCTCACCATTTTTTTGGGCCCCCCTTCTTCAAATTTTTTTCCCAATTTTTGGGGCAACCCGGGGTGGCCCGGTCAAAAGGGGTTAAGGCGACACTAATACGGGTTTTTTTGTCTTTTTCCCTGGGGGGGGGGAGGGGGGTTTTTGAGCGGTAATGGAAACCCCCGGGGGTGCGCAGGGGGCTTTGCCGGGGGGGAAGTAAAACCCAGGGAAACGGCAGACCGAGATATCAGACGTTTTACAAAAGGGGAGCCAAACAGCGATGAAGCAGAGGGAAGAATATGTTTTCATCTGACCAGCAATCTTGGCAGCAAAACAATCGCTATCTTGTTGCCCCATTTTTTTTTCCTAAAAATTGTTTTGAAATTTTCCAAACCATTTTTTTTAGTATTTTGCATTACTGTTTTATAACACATTTAAAAAATTTAATGTTCATTGGGGCTCCCGCCCCCAACCCCCGGGTTTACTCCAGACCCCTTTTGAATAAACACCACCGGGGGGTTTGCTTCTCGCCCCACCCCCTCCCTGCGCTAATATGGCCGCATTAGACGCAGGGTGAAAATTTGCATTCCTTTTTTAAGGGAAAAAACTTTCGTTTAAAGGCGGGCCGGGGGGGAAAAACGGTTATATAAAATTTTTATATATTATTATATATTATATTTATTTGTTTTTTTAAAATTTTCGTTTTTATAATTTTTAATTTAATGCTTATTATAATGATATTATATTTAAATTATTATTTTAAAGGATACAATTTTATATATTTTATATTAATTCGGGGTTTTTTATTTTTGTAATTATTATTAAAAATTTTATATTTTTTTTAATTATTATATTTTATATAGTTTTATAAAAATATATAAAATAAATACACCATTCCCTCCTTTTCCCCCGGAAAAATCGGGTTTTCCGGGGGCAAAATTCCGGGGGGTTTTGGGGGAAAAAAACTTGTCTCCCTTGGCCCAAAATTTTTTTTTTTTTTGTTTTTTTTTTTTTTTTTTTTTTAAAAAAAAACTTTGAAAATGGGGCTGGTCCCCCGTTTCCCCTCAAAAAATTGAAAACCAAAGTTGTCCCCCGGCCGGTCCCCCGCCCCCTCCCCCCCTGTCAAAACCCCGGTCAGTGCCCGGGGTTCCCCCGCCCCCCCTGGGCCGCCCTTGTCTTTAAAAAAAGGAAAGTATTGACCTTTTTTCCCTTTTTGGGGACAAAAACCCGGGGTTTTTTACCTTTTACCAGGGCCTCCCGTCACACTTTTTTTTCCTCTACCGCCCCTGGTGCAAAAACATTTCTTTAAGGACCTATTTTTTTAACACCCTTTTTGCTGCCCCCCCGCCAGGTGGGCCCGCATGCCCCATTACATTTGGGGGGTGGGTATTGTTTTTACTTTTGGGGCTACAAAATTTTTCTTCATCCCCAAATCTTTTACGTTCCCTACTTTTTGGCCACTCCGGCAGTCCCCCCGACCCCCCAACTGCCCCTGGTGCTTGGAAATTTTCTGAAAACTATTGAACACTTTTCTACTTGCTCCCACCCAGGTGCGCATGCTCAGCGTATTATTAATGGGGCGGGTATCTAATTTCTTGCCACGTAAATTGCCGGACAACTTGTAGGAAATCGGAATTGAACACTTTTTTTTTAATGATAGAAAGTTATATATATATATACTTATAATATAGTAAATATTTTAAAAAATATATATATATAACTATATAATTCATATATAAAATATAGGATATAACTTCCCGGAGTGGCCCCTAGATTATCGGATATTTTTTTTTTATATATATATTTTCTATATATATATATATATATATATATATATATATATATATAATTATATATATTATATTATCTATATTATACATTACTATATATAATCAATATATCATTAATTTATATATTTTAATATAATATATATATATATAAATTATATATATATATATATATATAGTTATAATAATATATATATTATATATATATATATATATACTGCTACACTATACTGGATCTGTATCTCTGCCATGTTATTTACTTTTTTAGTTTGGGCATTTAGTCTGGGGCAAGTAGCAGCTGGGGCTTTACAACAGGTAAACAATTTCAAACAGGGCAACAGCTGCTCAAGACTGGCGCGAACGTGAGGCGACAGCCGGGAGCAACAACTTACGTAGGAAGTGTTGCGACCGAATCCAGGATCAGGACACGTCATTGAAGCTCCCGTCGTGAAAGCTGGCACCCTGCGAAACCCTCCCCCCACTGGCGTAGCTAGGTATCTATCAATTGGGGGGGGGGGGGGCATAGCTGAGTATGGGGGGGCACTAGGCAAGCGGAGCTCCGGGGCATTCTGATGCCACATAGAAGGGTATTCGGACATATCGTCAGTCTCAGGTCCAAGCAGATTACGGCAGCCATGGGGGGGTAGTGGGGGGGGCACCTTGGGGTGCTCCAGATTCTCAAGTGGGGGCACATAGCCACGCCACTGGCTATAGCCGATCTGACGTTATATAAGGTAGAAAGATAACAGCCAACAGCTACCATGACTTTGCAGGAGGACTAAACAACCTCAAATCACACGTAAGCTCTCCCTCCCTCCCTCCCTCTCCCACTCACAGTAGCGCCGCCAGGACATGGTGACTGGGGTGGCCAAGGTTGGACACAGATCTAGTATGGGGTGGCCATGGCATAACCATTGAAAAGAAATGGTTGAATTTTCATTAGACCTCTGATTTAAATCTGGGGTGGCCAATGAATGAGATTAATTTTTGATGGGTGGCCGTAGCCCCCTAGATCCCCCACTGTTCCCTCCTTCCTCTTACTCCCTCCCTTTCTCTCTCTACTACCTTACACTGCACAAATATCAAGTAAAGCCCCTAGATCCCCCACTGTTTTCCCTCCTTCCTCTTACTCCCTCCCCTTTCTCTCTCTTACTACCTTACACTGCACAAATATCAAGTAACGCCCTAGATCCCCCACTGTTCCCTCCCCTTCCTCTTTCTTCCCCTCCCTTTTTTTTTTCCTCCCCTCTACTACCTTACACTGCACAAATATCAAGTAAAGCCCCTAGATCCCCCACTGTTTTCCCCCCTTCCTCTTACTCCTCCCTTTCTCTCTCTACTACCTTACACTGCACAAAAATCAAGTAAAACCCCCTAATCCCCACTTTTCCCTCCCCTTCCTCCAAAACCCCTCCCCCTCCTCTTTTACTCCACTTCCTGCCAATATCAGGAAACCGACACCACTGGTCTTCCCTTATTTCCTTCCCATTCCTCTTGCTCTAGCTTTGGGCCCAAAATCTTGCCTGTACGTTCCCTTTTTTGTTATAAATCGAGTTAGCTATTTTTTAATTTGTAGTATTTTGTTAAGCTATATTGATTTTTTCTTTAGTCCTTTCAACTCTTAACGTCGCCTGATTGTGGAGATATCATTTTTTTTTTTATTTTTTTTTGCTACGTAGTTTGTGGGTTGTTAAAGGGACTGGATGTGTTAAACTCGTTACAAGTCGGGCAGGGGAAAGATGGGGGGGGTAAANTATAGGTACAAATATTGAATATCAATTTGTGGGGGCATCCTGCAATATATATGACCGATATGGTTACCTGTCATTCTTTACATTTTAACTACGTACAGTATAATTTTTCATTCACATTCAATGCACTGTGATATTGATTTAGGTACATGCTCATAATCATTTGCTTTCCCCTACAAATCCTTTTTTTGTTTAATAACTATTGATGAATTTACGATTTTATTTCCCCCCACAAAAAACACCATATTTTTTTTTCCTCAAAACCTTCTTGTAAAATAGGGGTGCGTCTTATGCGGAGGTGCGTCTTATGCGCCGGCAAATACGGTTATATATATATATAATATATATATATATATATATATATATATATATATATATATATATATATATATATATTATATATATATATATATATCTATATATTATTATATATATATATATATTTATATTATATATCATATATATATATATATATATATTAATTATATATTAATTATATATATATATATATATATATATATATATTATTGATTATATATATATATATATATATACAGGAGAACCTCGTTTATCCGGCACCCTCGGGGGGGAGCGCATGCCGGATAACTCATTTTGCCGTTGTTTTGAGAGTTACTCTTATGGAATCGCCCAAAATCCCAATAAATACTGTGGTTTCTGGAGGTTGTTGTTGTTGTTGTTTTAGGGCTGCGAGGATCTCTTGGGGAACACTATGAGCCCTGGTGATGTCCTATGATGCTATCACAGGCGCGGTAGTTGACCTGTCTTCCTCAGGAAGGCACAGGTGAGGTGGATGACGGCGTGTTGCCGAGAGGGGGGAACGCCAGCTGCCGCTAGCAGGATGGGCAGGTTCACCACTAGCGAAGGTGGTGACGTTCAGGGCGAGGAGTTGAGAATGTAGCACTACACGGTGTGAGTGGAAGCGCGGACACTGCAGCAGAAAGTGTTCAATAGTCTCAGGAAAATTCATGCACCAAGGGCAGTGGGGGTCAGGGGACAGACGGAGGTGATGCAGGTGAGCTGTGAGTGTCGTGTGCCCCAGGCGGAGGCGGGTGAGTGACATCCAGGACGCGGGACTTTTTCCGTATCCACGGCTAGGGGGATGAGTCACTGCGGTATTGGCCCATGGAGGTGATGCGGAGGGCATCGCCGAGTGTGTGAGATGAGGGAGATGAGGCATGTGGCTGTGGAGAGCGGCAGAGGGAAGGGTGTCGTGTTTACATCTGTTAAGGCCATCCTGGCAGCAGAATCAGCCACCTCGTTGCTTGGGATACCAGCGTGGGAGGGAACCCACTGGAAGGCGATCTCCCACCCCTCATTGGTAAGGTGAAGGGCCCTCTGGATGGTGTGGACGAGGGACGTAGAGGATCATGGATGGTGGGAGAGGAGGAGTTAGAGTGAGGAGAGGGAGTCTGTGTAGACCACAGCCTTGCCCAACTAAATTTCTGCCGATTTTCTCAGTTTTTGAAATAATTATACCTAATTAATGCCTGGGTCGATTAGTGCCGTTGTTTTGAGGCTGCCGTTGTTTTAAATGCCGGTTAAATGAGGTTCTCCTGTATATATATATATATATATATATATATATATATATTATATATATATATACGTATATTATATATAATACTGCTAACACTGTACTGTGATCTGTATCTCTGCATGTTATTTACATTTTAGTTTGGGCATTTAGTCTGGGGCAAGTAGCAGCTGTGGCTTTACAAACAGGTCACAATTTCAAACACTGCAACAGCTGCTTCAAGACTGGCGCGACGTGAGGCGACAGCGGGGAGCAACGACTTACGTTGGAAGTGTTGCGACCGAATCCAGGATCAGGACACGTCATTGAAGCTCCCGTCGCGAAAGCTGGCACCCTGCGAAACCCTCCCCCCACTGGCGTAGCTAGGTATCTATCAATTGGGGGGGGGGGGGCATAGCTGAGTATGGGGGGGCACTAGGCAAGCGGAGCTCCGGGGCATTCTGATGCCACATAAAAGGGTATTCGGACATATCGTCAGTCTCAGGTCCAAGCAGATTATGGCAGCCATGGGGGGGTAGTGGGGGGGCACCTTGGGGTGCTCCAGATTCTCAAGTGGGGGCACATAGCCACGCCACTGGCTATAGCCGATCTGACGTTATATAAGGTAGAAAGATAACAACCAACAGCTACCATGACTTTGCAGGGAGGACTAAACAACCTCAAATCACACGGAAGCTCTCCCCTCCCTCCCTCCCTCTCCCACTCACAGTAGCGCCGCCAGGACATGGTGACTGGGGTGGCCAAGGTTGGACACAGATCTAGTATGGGGTGGCCATGGCATAACCGTTGAAAAGAAATGGTTGCATTTTCATTAGACCGCTGATTCAAATCTGGGGTGGCCAATGAATGAGATTAATTTTTCAGGGGTGGCCGTAGCCCCCTAGATCCACCACTGTTCACTCATTCCTCTTACTCCCTGCCTTTCTCTCTCTACTACCTTACGCTGCACAAATATGAAGTAAAGCAACAGAATAACGCGTTGTTTGGCCAAAAATCTTCCTCTTCCTCCTCCCAGCTGCCTGCACACACGCCCTGCCTCCTCGCTGGCTCGCTCTCGACTGTCGCTCGTCCCGGAATACTCAAGGAACTCAACACTGCTTCGAAACTAAACCTTTCCCTTATTTCCTTCACATGTCCTGACTTGTTGAGCTTTGGCCAATAATTCTTGACCTGTAACGTTATCCAAATCTTAAATGTTAGTAAATGGGAGTTAGTATTAGTGTTGGTATAGTTTTGTAGTATTTTTTAAAGCTTATATTGATAGTGTTCGTTAGTGCTTCGAACTCGTTAACAACGTCGCAAATGATTGTGGGTAGGATATCATTTTCTTCTTCTTTTTTTTGCTACGTAGTTTGTGGGTTGTTAAAGGACTGGATTGCTTTGTAAGCAGTGGCGTATACATAGGATTCTCATGGGGGGGGGGTACGTGCCCCTCCGTAGCTACGCCACTGCCTCCCCTTCTCTCTCACTCCCGTCAATAAAGATTAAGAATTTTGTATTTCTATGAAAAATTGGTAATGAATGCAGAAATTCCTGACATTTTTCGAGAATTTTCAAAATTCCCCCCGGACGCTGATTTTGACACCAAGTTTCCGGACATGTCCGGGAAATTCCGGACATATGGCAACCCTACTGTAGTACAATCTGATAAGGCTTACTGCTTATCATACAGGATTTACAAAGGACAAAGTTACTATGTACAGTAAAAGTCTTATAACTCGGCACTGTATAACTCGGAATTTGATATAACTCGGCATGGCAAGGACAAATAAATTTTTTTTTTTTTTTTTTTTAATTAATTAATAATTATTATTATTTTTTTATTTTTTTTACACACCTATGCCTATAGCGCGTTTAGGCAGTGAGCTACAGGGGTGGGATGGTAGGCCCTGGAGGCTCACTCGAGGGCTGTGATGGTTGGCCCTCGCCCGTGGTGGCGCAGGCAGGATTGTTATAGTGACGCCCAGGGCCGGATCAAGAGCTGTGGGGGCCCGGGGGCTCAGCTTTTGTGGGGGCCCTATATTCGCACGAAAATTAGCACTTTCGTGGTATTTTTGAGGCCTATGTTTGGCAAAGAACTATTAATGCATAGACTGGTATTCAGAGATAAAGGATGAACAGAGACAGGCAAATATGTTTTGGTTTTGTAACTTGCCAATGTTTTTAATATTACTGCTTAAAGCTAATATACATATGGTGGGGCCCTTTGGTGGGGGCCCTTGGCTAGAGCCCCGTAGCCCCCCCTTAATCTGGCCCTGGACTGACGCCTGTGATTAGAGGCTCATGCCGCCCCCTGTGTCCTCCCATGCACTCAAAGTCGAAGGTAGAGTTAATGAACAGGGCATGTGGGTGTTCTTAGGCCACTCGACGGTGCAGAAAGATTTCAAGTGGATTTATGGGTCTAACTCGGGATCGAACTCGGGTCTTCGAGAACGCCACCCGGTGACGCTAACCACTCTGCTACCGCCTCACCTAATACATCTCATGGTTTTTCACTCGGCATATCATGCCCTCACAACCTCTTGTGTGAACATGTAAACAGAAAGTCGGCAAAAATAATGTATCTCGGCATGTTATATTGATGTTATAACTGCATCTCTTCGCTTACACTCGGCATATCGTCAGTCGCATAAAGTCGTATTTTTGTCCTTTTGATCTTTTCCTGCAGGCTCAGGCTCTTCAATTTCATTCCCTTCCTGCTGGAGACACCATTGCGTGATGGAGCTGACATCTTGAAATACAGTACTGTATGATGTAATCCCAAAACACGTAAAATAGGTGGCAAATTAAAGCAAAGATCAGGACCCAGTGCGTAGGCTGCGCCGTGTTTTTGTCGTCCAAGCACCGTCTTGGATTACGAATCCCAATCCAATAACACTTGCTGAAATGTGTGTTATACTACTTTGTGATATTGTTTGCAATGTTTTGCATTGATTATTATTGCGGCTCCTACCAAGCTTGTTGTGTTTTTGAAGCAGAAACCAATCCTTTTTCAATTTCGACAAAAAATGGAATTCGTATCCAAGTGCTTGGACGACATAAACACGGCTCAGCTGACAGCCTACACGCTCGTTCCCGACCTTTGCTTTACTTTGCCACCTATTTTACGTGTTTTGGGATTACATCATACAGTACTGTATATCAAGATGTCAGCTCCATCACGCAAGGGTGTCTCCAGCAGGAAGGGAATGAAATTGAAGAGCCTGAGCCTACAGGAAAAGGTGAAAGTGCTGGCAAGGATGGATGCAGGTGCGTCCATGTGTGCTATTTGTGCTGAGTTTGATATCAAATCCAGCACATTCTACCCGTTCACTGGTAAGTGTACTTTGTATGCTTTTACAGTACTGTATTTACATATTTTTTTTTTTTTTTTTAACCCATATCAGAGGAGGACATTGCATAACTCGCAAGGGCCAGAGCCCCTATCATGCCGACTTATAAGGCTTTTACTGTATCTCTGACTACGGTTCCCGGGAACTGCCCTAATGGGATGGCCTGACAGAGGCGGCTCCGTTGAGCGCTGTCCCTGCACACCCTATCCTCAAGTGACATCAGTCCACATCCATCTTGACTATAGTCGCTGCACGTTAAGCTGGTGAAAATTGGGACCTCTCACTCCCCCCTTCCGAACACACGGGATTGGCTGAGGTGTTGGGGGTTTAGGGCGGAACTTGGGAGTAAGACATTCTCACCCAACACCTCAGCCAATCCCGTGGGTTCGGAAGGGGGGAGTAAAGGGGCCCAATTTTTGCCAACTTAACGTGCAGCGATTATATATATATATATATATATATATATATATATATATATATAGCTGTAACTCATTAGGACCATTGTGAGGGTTGATGAATGCCTCTCTGCCTCACAATCATCTCATCATAATCTTCCTGTTTAACCGTCAGATTTTCCCATAATATCTTGAGGTTAGACGGTCGATGATACGCTTCCAATTCTATTGTCAGCGTTCATCATTTAAATTTGCGGCATGAGTTTTACGCCCTGGATGCTCTTCCTGACAGCCTCAGCAGTGACAGGCAACCCCAGTTTTGGGCTGAGGGCCTAGGTGGATTGCCTACCATGGCTAACAAGCTCCACCTGCTATGCAAGAATATATTGGCTAATGCTGCTTATACTTACATAATTAATTGTGTGGTGTCCTGTTATGACGATGGTGATGGGTGACGGTAGGTTGGATAAATATAGTGAAACTGTTGGGCAAATCTAGCGTGAGGTTGGGTAAGGTAGGATGGGGTGGGGTAGGTAAGGCAAGGTAGGGTAAAACGGGATAAATCTGGAATGGGTAGGCTATGGAAGGGAAAGGCAGGATAGGGTAGGATTGGGTAAGGCTGGGCAGGACAAAATGCAACCATAACTAACAGCAACAAAAGATCCAGAATGACACACCTCTATAATTAACAAAGCAATACTACAGTACTACATCTAATAACATAATGCAAAACTAAATATCAATAAGTAACAAAAATTTCCACTTGCCTCCATAGCTCAACCATTTCCTCGATAAATCCGGTTTTCCTCCATGTTCACCGTTTTGCAGTAACCCGCGTCGCTCCTGTCCTCCAATGATGCCATGGGAGGGAGCACGTCAAAAGATGCCGCACAACCTTGGGTAAAGACAAAATTAGGACCAAATGATATCCAAGCACTCACTTTACATAATAAAACCAAAGCTACTCACATAAAACAATACCTAACATTTGGAGATACGTAAGCATATTGGGTACCAGTGGCGCACCGAAGGGGACGCCAAGGGGGCCATGCCTCCCCCCCCCCCCGAAATTTACTTCCTTGTAAGAAATCAGAATACACTAACAGTCAGTTAAAAGAAAATTAGTTGAATGGAAATTGAAAATGACACACACGACATAACAGTCACATCTACACACAAACAGACACAGCCACTCAACTTCCTCATCCCAGTTTATAGTATTAACCCCTTGAGGCCCAGAACGTAATTTCCATTGTAATTTGGCTATCATTAGACAATTTTTAGTGAATATAAGCAATATTTTATAGATATGACCTGTTTAGTGTTCTTGTCGACTAACTAATTTGGTATATTAAGTGACCTTTCGTAAATTTCCTTATTTACAACAGACAATTTTTTTATGGCAAAGGAAAGATCTGGGCGTGAAGGGGTTAAGGGGGTTAAGGCAACCCAAGCAATTTTGGGCAAAAATATCACTTTCTATGATACTGTGTTTTCGGAGAACGTGATGTGTGCGCGATGCCATGGTGGGCTATTTTAACACTGGCGAGAGGCTTTAAGCCTTTTAAATCTGTTAAATGCCCTAACATTTAAAGGTCATGAAGAAGAATCAGGTACTTTGCGCGAGATAACGAACTGAATTGCATTTGTGATAGCGGATTTGCAGGAGTCAGTGAAAAGTGGCAATGCTTCACCATAGACCTTAATAATTTATATGTGAAAAAATAGATAAAACAACGAAAATTAAGATAAGACGACTCAGTAGGATAGAAACTTATAAGCAACAACATATATGAAGGAACATCAGTGTCACAAAAACTACAATGGCAAATCTGGTGCAATGGAAACAGTGGCAGCTGTAAGACTGGCAGAGGTCGACGTCGTATGGCTTCAAATACTCAGTTTTCATTGGGGACGGGGACTCGAGTGCCTACAAAGCTGTGTGTGATCTTTAAGATGGCTAAGCTATGCCTGCTATGCCCTTAGTAATTATGAAATTTATATTTGTATAAACCATAATGCCTTATTTTTTGTATTATATAGAGTTGAATAAGTAAATAAAACGTCATTTATAAAATTATATCACCATCAAAAAGAGGGAGGAGGAGAAATGTAATGTTTGAATAAAAAGCCTTGTAACTCAAAACTAGTTTTTTCTTACTTCAACTCGATATGGCATGACTTCCACTACTCTGATTGCCGGTCTGCTTGCATTTCTGAATAGAACATAGTAAGATCTACATTTGCAAGCATGGATGTAAATACATGTCTCATACGTTGGTCAAAAAAGGGGCTTAAACAATAAAAAACGAGAAAAAGACAGTAAGCTAAAAAAAAAAATCGTAATTTTATACTAACACATGTAACAACTTCCCGATGCTTGCAAATGTAGAGTAATGCCTAATATACACAATGCATGAAAATAAAAGCTTATTGATTAATAGTGTCTCCAATATAGGCACTTTAATAACTGCAAAAATACTGTTTTTTTCTATTTTTTTTCGAAAAAAATATAATAAAAAAAAACTATTCATCATATAGTAACAAAATTTCTCACAGATAAATAGCATAGTGATATGGATAGGCTGGTTTAGTCTCCGTTGAGATTATCCTAAAAATAGAAAACTTGGGTTGCCCCCTTATGCAAATGCACCAACCCCTAGTCTGAATGCACCATGTACGTATCAGGTCCCAATGCACCACAAACCTGGTCCTAATGCACCACTCTAGGCGGCTTTTTGCTACTTCTTTTGTAATGCCCGTTATTCAGGAGAGTAGTATGAGATTATATCATATAATTCCCGAGTTATGTCTCGTAAGCAGTTCACTTTGTTAGTTTCACGGGTGAGTCATCGCCCTTCTTTCTTATCCGCCATTTTTTCTCATCTTCCTTCCTACCGCCATTTCTTTCTTCTTTCCCTCTTTCATTCTCCCCCCCCCCGACATGCCGGTTGCGAGTCAAAATTCGTGGAATAATTATTCCGCGATCAGTGATAACTAATGGATTCAAATCTTTTCATCCTCCCCCAACCATCCTATCAGATCAAGGAACACTCCTAGATTCTTAATGTCTTTCAAAATAGTCCCCATAGTGACAGATCACGTTCATAAATGGATGTCTTAGTAAAGTTATATGCTAAATTGAAAGTCTACCAAATTTCCATACACACTTCCATACCCTCTCGCTTCAGAATACGCGTTCGGACCTTTGACATGTAAAGTAATCACACCCTCCTCGGATATTAGATTAAACATATTAAATTCTTCTATATCAAAGTAACAGGTCTGTATTATAGGCAGCCTTTTCTTAGGTACACGAGTTTCATTATTTAATTAGTTATTTCGGGATTATAAGCTATTCATTTGAGGTCACGTCTAGACCATTCAAACAATTCCCCTTTTTTCTGCCGCGGGCTCTGGGTAACTCGTGAGACACCAGTCTCATCTCCACCCTCCCGCAGGTAAGACGCACGACGTTCGCTCCTGTTTTCTCCCCCCCCCCTTTCCTTGTTATAATATTGTTATCTATATTTCCAAATATGGGTACCGATGTTTAGTTTTCACTAACGTAACGGAGACCTGCCCCATCCTTATAATTATTATTAACGAGTCTCATCTCCACCCTCCCGCAGAGAGAGAGGCTTCGACGGGAGTGTCTCGCTCCTTCCTCCCCAGGCCACATGGTACAGTGAATCCCCACACCAACTCATTACTCTCACATTTTCTCCCCTATATATATATATATATTCCATGTATACCTATAGTGCTCAGTTGATACGGACATAGGTGGTAGTTCTAAGAATGATTCTGTGAGGGAGGTTATGCTCTAAAGAAGCTTGCCCGTTCCAGATTAGAGTTTATGTATGTGTCTAAGGTCTCAAACAGAAATAATGTTTCATGGTGAATAAATAGGATGATGTTTCAAATATAGTTCTTGTGTTTATTATAAAAACCCCAGGTGATTATTCTGTGTTAGGACAGTAATTCCCCACACTTCCAAAAGATTCAGCCTTACTCGGTATAGTTCCACGTATCAATCACGACTACCAAGATAAATCTAATCTTAATACTATTCAAACGCGCCCAGGGAGTAACCCAGAGAACTACTCGCCTGAGCTGGTGGCAGCACCCCCTTAACTCATACCCTGTTCCCTTAACCTAAACCCCTACCCCTTCCCCTTAAATTCATCCCCCATTTCAGTACTCTCCGCAGTGAGAAGTGTTCATACTATAATCACATAGTGAAGTCATAAGACTAAGTTAAATTCTCAATTCAAGTTGTAATCAAATGAAAAATCATAATCAATTAATATCATTCAAGTAACATTGACCAGGTATAAACTCCCCATAGGAGTTTCTGGCAACACACTTTTTTTTTTTTTGCCCTTGGCCAGTGATGTTATGTATAAGAAATACAATTAAAATAAAAAAAAATCCTTATGGTCCCAATGCACCAACTTAAGGCCAGTTGCTATTCAGGTGATATACTTTACTAGGGCTATTTGAAGGCACTGCCCAACCTTCCAGCCTCTCATATCAATAATGCTTTTACCCAGCTGATAGACAGATGCCCTCAGACTGCTCAAGCACAGAAGCTCCATAAACTCCTCAACTACCTGTTATTAAATGTTAAATTAATTCTATTTTCAATAAATGACCAAAATAGCTTCAGAAATGCACATATGTATATACAATAAAATACAGAAAAATTAGATATTAATTATAAAAGATGCTAAACTTCAGAAATCAATGGTGAATTAGATGAGAAATTAGAGGAAATCAATTTTTATACAGAATATGTTACGCTAGTACTTTACTAAATCAAATAAAGACTTGGAGCGTTTTGTTCACCTATAAAAGACTAAAATACAGATTAGTGATGGTTGTTTCAATGGTTAGGACTCCCCCATTACTTATTTTTGTGACCGCATTGTTTTGGGTATTTCTGGCTGCTAAAAATGGGTCTGGAGAGTTAACGAAAGGGTTTTATTCCAGTTTGACACCAAATTCACTTTGGTGGACTTAACTATTTTTTTGTGGTGAGTTTTGATGTGTTTTGAATCAATCTGCTAACCGTTTCTGTAACAAATAACTTTTTTTTTCTTAGTTAGGTAAAGGTTAAGTTAGGTAAACGTTAGGTTACGTATAGGTTCAATTTGTTTTTCAATGATCTTTGTCGCAAATCACTAAAAAAAAAAAAAAAAAAAAAAAGAAGTGATTTGCGACAAACGGTTAGCAGACTAATTCAAAACACATCAAAACTCACCAGAATAAAAATAGTTTCGTCCACCAAAGTGAATTCGGTGTCAACCTGGAACTTTACCGACGAAAGATCTATAGTTACGTCTCGGCATCAGTTCGGTAGTGGGCTTCCAAAGTCCTGGGATTCTTGCCTACATCATCGTGTAACTTTCTTCATTATGAGTTTTTTTAAACCCCATTTCCCATGGCGCATAATATAAGCGTTACTTGTACTACGTAAAGATTCTGGTTCGCGAAAATGCGAGTTCGAAGNTTATGGAAAATTAATTTGGTTTGGGGTTAAAGGCCCCATTGGTTTTTTGGGTTTTTCAAAAAGGTTACCCCGGGTTGGGTTTGGAAATTTTGGGTTGGGCCCAAATTTCTTTTAGATAAAGGAAATTCCCCCCTAGTTTTCTAGGGAACTTTACCCCCCTTAAAAACCCCTTTTTAAATTTTCCCGTGTTGCCGATGCTAATTTGTTCTCCACACGAAACCCCTTTCCCCACAGCCCCCAAAAATTTTTTTGGGGTAAGGGGGAAGAGTAGGGGAAAAAACACTATAATTTTTCCCCCAAAAAAAGCCCCAAATGGGCGGAAAAGGCTCTAAAATTTTTTCCCAAACCCCAAAAAAAAAGCATAAGCACAAGAGAGAAAGAAAACGGTTTAATACTCATTGAAGGTTTTACCTTAATTACTCCCCGTTTTCTGACACAGATCGAGGACGTTTGGGCGGGGGGGTTTTTAGTTCCCTGAGCTTTGGGGGTGGTGAGACTGAGACTTTTGCGGGGAGTACCTCGACGCCCCCCAAACCCCCAATCCCATCAGGGGGTCTGGCAAATTGGCACAGGGCCAGGGGGGGGGGGGGTTTTAAAGGGTTCCCTTAGCTCTTGTTTTGGCCGAAGCAAAAAAGGGGGAAGAAAGGGCCCCCTGGGGTAAAATTGTGGGGGGCCCTTTGGAACTTATCCTTAAAATTTCCAATTTCGCTACATTCCTCATAACACTTTCATCCAGTTTGTTTTGTACCCAATCCCCGGGAAAGTAAATCATACAAACCCTTTGGGCAAATGTAAAATTCCCTTTAAAAATTTGATTTTTGTCCGCCGCACAAACCTTTTCCCCATACATTTAACTTTTTTGGTATCAGTAGGAAACTTGTGCAAACTTCTCTCGAAAGCACAGCTGTCTTGTGCACCCATAAAGGATGCATGAATCGGGCATATCCCCAAAATAAATCAATCAGAAACCCCCCAAAAATCTTAAAGTACTTAATTCTCCTGTTTTTTTACACCCCTTCTAAAATCGCGGGCGGGGAGTTTTTTCCCCTTTTCCCCTACGTCCCAACCCCTGATTGATTTGGGGCCGCAGTCTGGAGTATTTTTGAGAACCGGGATTTTGAGATTTTGATTGCGGATTATTTAAAAAAGGCGGCTAAACCTGGATGAAAAAAAAGTGACGACGTTTTTTGTTGATATACTCGAAAAAAGGGGCTTTTATTTATTGCATTAAATAAGGAATGGGGAAAATGGTCTGGACAAACTATTTTAAAAACGGCCAAGCATCCCTCCCGGGGGCCCTTAGAAAATTATAAAATTTTATTTTTGGTAAAACCCTTTTAAAAAAAGCCTTATTTTTTGTATTTTTTTGGGTGAATAGTAATCAAACGTCATTGGTAAATTATAGCACCATCAAAACAGGGAGGAGAAATGTCATGTTGATAAAAAGCCTTGTAACTAAACCTAGTTTTTTCCTTACTTCAACTCGATATGCATGACTTCCACTACTCTGATTGCCGGTCTGCTTGCATTTCTGAATACAACATAGTACGACTTTTATACAAAGTATATTCTTATTCTTAGTAGTAGATTTGCATAGTATCAAAGTATATTGCATAGTATTTGCAGGCATGGATGTAAATACTGTCTCATACGTTGGTCAAAGGGGCTTAAAACAATAAAAACCGATAAAAGACAGTAAGGCTTAAAAAATCGTAATTTATACTACTACGTGTAAGCAACTTCCCCGATGCTTGCAAATGTAGAGTAATGCTAATATCCGATGCGTGCAAAATATAAGCTTATTGATTAATAGTGTCTCCAATATATGACACTTTAATAACGAGCAAAATAGTTTTTTTTCGATATTTTTTCGGAAAAAATAATAATTAAAAAAAACTATTCACATATAGTAACCAATTTCTCACAGATAAATGAATAGTCATATGGATAGGCCCTGTGTTAGTCTCGTTTGAGATTATCCTACAAATAAGAAATCTGGGTTGCCCCCCTTATGCCAATGCACCAACCCTATAGTCTGAATGCACCCTGTACGTATCAGGTCCCAATCACCACAAACCTGTCCTAATGCACCACTCTACGCGGGATTTTTGTTACTTCTACTATCTTCTTTTTTTTTTGCCCTTGGCCAGTGATGTTATGTTATAAGATCCAATAAAAATATAAATAATCCTTATGGTCCCAATTGCACCCTTAAGGCCATTCTATTCAGTGCTATACCTTTACTAGGGCTATTTCATGCCACTGGCCCAACCTTCCAGCCTCTCATAGCAATAATGCTTTACCCAGCTGATACAGATGCCCTCAGACTGCTCAAGCCAGACTCCTAAACTCCTCACCTACTCACCTGTTACTAAACTTGTTATTAATTTAAATTAAGTTCTAGTTTTTCAATAAATGACCAAAATAGCTTCAGATTTGGCACATATGTATCTATATTAATAAAAGCGATAGTGTTTGTGTGTGTGTGTGATGTGTGTGGTGTGTGTGTGTGTGTGTGTGTGTGTGTGTGTGGTATAGTTTCCGGCCCCCCGTGGCGAATCCCATTATTACCACTTTTGGAACCAGGGGAAGGTTTTTAGCCCCCTATAGATGATCCGATCACCTATTCTTTTTTTTTTTTTTTTTTTAGCAGCCTATTAGCGATAATTGTTGAAAAAAAGTGGGTTGGGGAATTGAGGAGCCTGATGTAGGGTCGATGGGTAATGGGGTGGGGTGATGGGTAATGGGTGGTGGGGGTGGATGGGTGAGTGAATGGGTGGGGTGATGGTGAGGGGGTGAGGAATGATGGAGAGGGTGATGGGTAATGGTGAATGAATGGGGTGTGTGGTGATGGGAATGGGTGAGTTGAAAATGGGTGGGGGGTGATGGGTATGGGTGGAGTGAATGGGTGGGGTGGAGGGTAATGGGTGAGTGAATGGGTTGGGGGTGATGGTGAATGGGTTGCGTTAATACATCTTTCTACATCCATGATTTCAGGAAAGTTAGAAGGGGCTATCTGGAAGTGTGTGTTTGGTGGGCCTTTTGGCCCACAACACGGTGGTGTGCCAAGCCCACCATAGCCCTCCGCAGGAGCTAGCCAAAAAGTCCGCCCGAGGGCGGCTTTGCGGCGAGTATACAATAAAATACAGAAAAATTAGTATAGTTAATTATAAAAGATGCTAAACTTCAGAAATCATGGTGAATTAGATGAGAAATTAGAGGAAATCAAATTTTTTATACAGAATATGTTACGCTCGATACTTTCTAATCAAATAAAGACTTAGAGCGGTTTGTTCACACTATAAATGACTAAAATACAGATTAGTGATGGTTATTTTAATGGTTAGGATTCCCCCATTACTTATTTTGGTGACCGTGCATTCTTTGGGTATTTCTGGCTGCTAAAAATGGGTCTGGAGAGTTTTAACGAAAGGGTTTTTTATTCCAGTTTGACACCACTTTCCACTTTGGTGGAACTCAACTATTTTTTTTTGTGGTGGTTTTGATGTTTTTTTGAATCCATCGCTAACCGTTTCTGTAGCAAATCACTTTTTTTTTCTTAGTTAGGTAAGGTTAAGTTAGGTAAACGTTAGGTTACATATATGTTTCAATTTGTTTTTTCAATAATCTTTGTCGCAAATCACTAAAACAAAAATGCGACAGAAACCGTTTAGCAGACTTAATTCAAAACCATCAACCACCATAAAAAAATATTTCAGTCCACCAAAGTGAATTCGGTGTCGACCTGGAACTTTAAGCGACGAAAGATCTACTAGTTACGTCTCGCATCAGTCGGTAGTGGGCTTCCAAAGTCCCTGGATTCTTCCTAGCATCTCGTGTAGCTTTCTTCATATGAGGTTTTTTTTAACCCCATTTCCCATGGCGCAAGTAAATAATAATGGCGTTATTGTACTACTGAAAATCTAAAGTTATTTCTGCCAGTAAACGGTTAAGTTACGTTTAAATCAGATAGGTTAGGTTAAGGTGGGGTTGGTTAGTAAACAATATCAAGAAAAAATGAAAAATATCAATACTATGGCAGTGCGAAGCGGAGCAGGGTTTTGCGGGGGCGGGCGGAGGGCGGAGGGGCATCCCCCCCCATGTAAACAAAATTTTATTTCCGACAAAAACGAAGTGCCAGATTCATTCGAATACACAAAAACTATTGTCAGTAAAACCAAGTTTCAGCCTCAAAATCGTGTGACAGCCCACTACCAGAATTTTACCTGCGTCTTTTAACCTTATTACGTGCACCGATAGTTTTCGAGCAGTTCGAGACTGCGCCCCCCCTACCTCTCTGCTTAGTTCACTAAAGGCGGCGTCACACTAGCCTTTTTCCGTCTAGTTTTTTTCAGCGCCTTTCTACAAACTAACAATTTTCTGACTGCACAAGTCAGCCAGCCGTCACACACACAGAAATCGTTGCGCACTGCATCACCAGTCAGCTTTCGACTGTAAACAAACATGGTTCTTTGTGGTTTTGGTTTAACCACTTTGTGGTTAAGATTATGTTTCATTAAAACCTATAAGTTTAGGTTATGTTTCATTAAAACCTATAAGGTTAGGTTAGGTTTCATTAAAATATATAAGGTAAGGTTACGTTTTTTTTTTTTTTTTTTTTTTCTTTATTTTTTTTCTTTGCGCAAAATAAACTATCTCCATTACAACACGCACCTATTGTAGGCCAAGAAAAAATAGTCTTTGTCTCTGAAAACGACCGCGAAACTCGTCCATTATTACCGACGGCTATAATTACGTGCCTTGTAATGCATTAAGTTGTAGTAGAACAACTTCTTTCATGACTCGTAAAAAAAGTAAGCTGAAAGGCTTGTGGAGCCCGCCAACTTCTGCGGATTATGCACCCAAAACATAGTTACCGAAATAGGAAATTTTGGTACTTATTACTTCTATTGCCGTTTTCTTTAGCTGTGCTTTCCTGTGCCTGTAGGTTTGTTTTTTTTGTGCAATGAATATTCTAAATTCAGATAAGTGAGGTTAAGTTTTGGTTAGGTTAGGAGGCATTCATGATTCTTAACACCACTGTGTGTCAGGGTGTGTCTGGTGAGTTCAGAATGGGGTATAAAACCTTTTCCCACACTCTAGGCATTCATGGTTCTTAACACCACTGTGTGTCAGGGTGTGTCTGGTGAGGTCACTCTTTGTAGTAAATCTTTTCCCACACTCTAACATTCATAATTCTTAACACCACTGTGTGTCAGGGTGTGTGTGGTGAGGTGACCCATTGTAGCAAATCTTTTCCCACACTCTAAACATTCATAATTCTTAACACCACTGTGTGTCAGGGTGTGTATGGTGAGGTGACCCATTGTAGCAAATCTTTTCCCACACTCTAACATTCATAATTCTTAACACCACTGTGTGTCAGGGTGTGTGAGGTGAGGTCACTCTTTGTAGTAAATCTTTTCCCACACTCTAACATTCATAATTTTTAACCCACTGTGTGTCAGGGTGTGTGAGGTGGTCACTCTTTGTAGTAAATCTTTTCCCACACTCTAGGCATTCATGATTCTTAACACCACTGTGTGTCAGGGTGTGTTTGGTGAGCTGACTCTTTCTAGCAAATCTTGTCCCACACTCTAAACATTCATATTCTAACACCACTGTGTGTCAGGGTGTGTTTGGTGAGTTGACTCTTTGTAGTAAATCTTTTCAATCGAGTCATGCGAGAGACTGTTGGCTGTTATATAGAACCGGCTTTTAAATGTATCTACATGTACAATAGTCACTTGAATATTTATAATACTTCTAAACGTATTGAATTATAATTTGCAAAAACTTACTGATTTATATCGAATATCTTTAAAGTAATCACTATGGATTTTGATTTGACTAAGAAAGTTGACTTCAACTTTGCAGACACAGACGATCACGAGCGACTGCCTCAGACTTGACTGATGCAGACGGACTAACTAGTCAGAGCGAGAAAAAACTAGTCAGAGCGACGAAGTTCGACTAACTAGACGGAAAAAGTGCTAGTGTGACGCCGCCTTAACCTAACCTGGGCATTGATTACATAACCTAAACTCGCTGGGGGGTCTCGGCCCCCAAGACCCACCTTGTGTTATTTTTTTTTATTTCCGACGGCTGAAGGGGCTAGAAATACTCGTTATGATGAGAACACGTTCAGGATACTAACCACCCATCGTGTATGGGTTGTGACTGCACTTATACCCACCTGAAGAACCATTCAACTACGGTGGACAATCAACGGGGACATTTATGAGCAGTCAACTAGTTTTCCTCCCACACTGGAAAGAAGTATAGCCTGCACACTCACCAGCAGTGCCTGTCAGCTGCTCGCTCCGGCGTGGGGCGCGGCGGCCACTTTGGATCCACTGACACTACGAGCCTAACAACAATGTCTAGGTTTTGATTTCTATGATTACTGTATTACTTTATTGACTGCCATTTGGTGCTTTCGAGGCAGTATGAATATTATTTATGCTGTTTTGGTTATTGTAAGAGATGTGAGAGGTGTAGAAATAATGAAAATTATATAAAATGAAAATGTTTTAGTTTTTCAAAGGAACTACCACGTAACCGCGTGTAGGTCCCACGGCCTCTTGTAGCTTCCTTATTTACTTAGGTTTACTTATGGCTAGCTATTATCATAACTGTTATTTATGTCTAGGTAGAGAAATGCAGCCATAATGAACACACAAATAAGTCATGGTCCAAGCCAAACTAACACATACACACTAAATAAGACAGGGAAATAAGACAAAATAGAGGCCAGCACACAAGTCCCCACAAAGCAGGCGTGTGTCTGACTACCGTAGATAACAGTGAAGTCGCCAGTTCTACGTTTCTTTGTTATTTACAGACGTGTGGTGGCGTTAATACACTACATCGTAGATACATTGAAGTCGCTGTTCTTACAT
>JACEEZ010001737.1:105705-128205 GCA_016584305.1 Chionoecetes opilio
CTGTCAGCTGTTCGCTCCGGCGTGGGGCGCGGCGGCCACTTTGGATCCATGACACTACGAGCCTAAAACAAAATGTCTGGGTTTTGATTTCTATGATTATTTGTATTACTTTATTGACTGCCATTTGGTGCTTTCGAGGCAGTATGAATTTTATTTATGCTGTTTTGGTTATTGTAAGAGATGTGAGAGGTGTAGAAATAATGAAAATTATAAAAAATTTGGAAAATGTTTTTAGTTTTCAAAGGAACTACCACGTAACCGCGTGTAGGTCCCACGGCCTCTTGTAGCTTCCTTATTTAATTAGGTTTACTTATGGCTAGCTATTATCATAACTGTTATTTATGTCTAGGTAGAGAAATGCAGCCATAATGAACACACAAATAAGTCAGGGTTTCCAAGCCAAACTAACACATACACACTAAATAAGACAGGGAAATAAGACAAAATAGAGGCCAGCACAACAAGTCCCCACAAAGCAGGCGTGTGTCTGACTACCGTAGATAACAGTGAAGTCGCCAGTTCTACGTTTCTTTGTTATTTACAGACGTGTGGTGGCGTTAATACTTACATTTCTACATCCATGATTTCAGGAAAGGTGACAGCGATGCAGATGAATTGTTAAATATAATCCAGGATAACTTCCTAAGTCAAGCAATCAAGGAGCCTACTAGAGGAGATAATATTCTAGATCTATTGCTGACAAATAGAGACGATTTAGTTACAAATGTGGAGGTCGGGGGGAGTTTAGATAATAGCGACCATTATGAGATCAGATTTAGCTTAAAATGGGAAGCTGGAAAATTAAGTGGCAATAGGCATCGAATACCTAATTTCAGAAAGGCCAATTATGCGGGATTAAGAAGACACCTGGAGGTTATTAATAAGAGGTGTGGGATGGAGGAGCAGAAAGTCTCCCAGGACAAGGCGTTGTCAGCTGGAAAGGCCAATTATGAAGGATTAGGAAGGCACCTGGAGGTAAATGGCGCGGTCAGATATGGTAGTGAGGTCGAGGTTGAGGAGATAATTAGAGCGGTTAGACAGGGAAGTGAGGTCAGGGCTGAGGAGGTAATTAGAGAGGTTAGAAGGGGAAGTGAGGTCGGAGCCGAGGATGTTTATATCTCATTTTTTAAGGAATATAATTGACGGACAGAAAAGAAATATTCCTTATAGGGAGATAAGGTCCAGAAAGAGGTGATCCAAAATGGATGACCACCAAGTTAAAAACAACATTGGAGTAAAAAAAACTTTTATTTAAGGTTCAAGGCAGGATTGGTAAACAAAGAACAGTATAACGGGGATGGCGAGGACAGGTGAAGAAATTAACTCGAGTTGGGTTTAAGAACAATTATGAGATTAAAGTAGCAGAACAGGCGAACAGGGACCCAAAGGGGTTCTATCAGGTTTATAAAACAAAAAAAAGGGGAATTAGTTGGGCCCTTAAGGTCCAGGACAGGGTGAGGTTTTTAAATACGGATGAGGATATGTGTAGGAGTCTAAATGATTATTTCTTAAGTGTTTTTACGGAGGAGGATACACAGACGATACCTGATAGTGAACAGATGTTCAAAGGAAGCGATGAGGAGGAAACTCAAAGATATTGTGATAACTAGGGAAATGGTGGAGGAGGGTATAGAAAAAATGAAAACATTTAAATCGCCAGGACCAGATGAAGTGTATCCCAGGTTATTAAAGGAATGCAAGGAGGTTGTTAGTGAGTCGTTAGTGCACATTTTTAGGAAAATCGGTTGAGATAGGCGATGTGCCATTATTGGGGAGGAAAGGAAATGTTTTTTCCCATATTTAAGAAGGGAGACAGAGGACTAAAGTCAAATTATCGACCCGTAAGTTAACATCAGTGGTGGGTAAATTTTGGAATCTATTATTGCAAAAAACATTAGAGAGCACTTAGATAAAAATAGTTTGATCAATGATTCACAACATGGATCACCAAGGGTAGGTTTATGTCTCACCAATTTATTGAGTTTTTATAGGAAAGTTTATGAGACGGCAGATAATGATAAGGATTATGATATAATATATCTGGACCTTTAGTAAGGCATTTGACAAAGTACCACACGAGCGACTCTTAATAAGGTTAGGGCTCATGGTATAGATGGGAAGGTTCTTCATTGGATCAGAGCTTGGCTAAGTAATAGGCAACAAAAGGGTTACAATTAATGGTTCCAAATCTGAATGGGGACTGGTGACAAGTGGGGTTCCACAAGGGTCTGTTTTGGGACCATTACTATTTTGATTTACATCAACGACTTGGATAGTGGGATTAGCAGTGATATCAGCAAGTTTGCTGATGATACTAAGTTTGGTAGGATTATTGGATCACAGTCTGACGTAACATATTGCAGGGAGACTTAGATAAACTTAACGAGTGGGCAGTCAGATGGCAGATGGAATTTAATATTGATAAATGTAGCGTTATAAATGTTGGTAGAAAAAACCCTGGTAAATAGATATACCATAAGCAATGTATCGCTGAAAAGATCAGAAGGTGAAAAAGATCTTGGAGTGAGGGTGAGCCCCGACCTCCGACCTAGGAAACAATGTTTGAGGCCAGAATAGAGCTAATAGAGTATTAGGATTCATTACCAGAAGTGTTAAAAGTAGAAGTGCGGGAAGTTATTTAAAGCTTTATCTGGCTCTAGTCAGGCCTCACCTAGACTATGCAGTTCAGTTTTGGTCTCCATATTACAGGATGGATATAGGTTGTTAGAAAAAGTGCAGAGAAGGATGACCAAAATGATACAAGGGATGCGTAACTTTAGTTATGAGAGGAGATTGAAGTTTTTTAAAATTACACTCACTCGAGAGACGCAGAGTAAGGGGCGATCTGATAGAAGTTTTTAAGTGGATAAAGGGATTTAATAAAGGGGAGGTAGGAAAAGTTCTTACGGCTTTTTAAACCCGGGTAGAACAAGAAGTACGGATTCAAGCTGGAAAAGCGTAGATTAGAAAGGAAATAGGGAAAAACTGGTTCACAAATAGGGTGGTGAATGAGTGGAATGGTCTCAGTTTGACAGGTAGTTAGTTTCGGAGTCATTAGGGAGCTTTAAAGGGGAGCTGGATAGGTTCATGGATGGGGGTGAAAGGTGGATGTAGGTAGTGTTAGGTGACAGGAAAACTACCACGTGTAGGCCTCGCGGCCTCTTTTAGCTTCCTTATTTTCTTATGTTCTTATGTTCTTAAAGTTAGAAGGGTCTATCTGGAAAGTCTGTGTCATTTTGTGTCTTCATCTGTGTCATATTAGGGCTATAAATGAACAAATTACAAAAATAAAAACCGAGTGGCGACCTCACTATACCTACTACAGTTAAAGTCGCCAGCTAGTATTTTAACCCAACAGCTGAGTCGCCACTCTGGGGAAATTTAGGGAAGTTAGAGGTAAAGTAAAACAAGTCTCTTATTTTTATTAGCTGCGGAAGATGCTTGGATATATAAAAATTCCTCTGCCAACGTGAAAATAAATTCTATTCAAGTTTGAAAGATCTGGCAAGTCTGTGTCCTGTCGCCCGAAAAGCTATTGTTTACTGTCTGTCATCGCGCGAAGAAAAACGTGAGAAGCAAAATGCGCAACAGTTATACTTGCAGATACAAAGCATAAAACAACGCTGAAACAGGGTAGATTATACAGCCATGATATAAACTACTGTGTAACATCTTCAGTGGCACATAAAAATCAGTAGTGATGCTATAATTCGTAATATTTGGCGCCTGGCGACTTCACTGCAGGTGGCGACTTCACTGTTATCTACGGTAGTGACTACCTAGCTACTCTTGCTAGGTTAAGTTAGGCAATTATCTATAAAACCAGAGAAGAAAAATGGCTAAAACTTTTGAGGTAATATTTCTCACGAAGAGATTTTTTAATAATACTTAGAAAAGTTCTCTTAAAACCCTGCAATGAGTAAAGAAAAAATACCAAGGCTACAGATAATATATCCCATCATAGTGTAATGCTAATAATACTAGCTAGATATATGGTCAGTGGCTAGAAATACGGCCATGGCTAGATATACGGCAGTGGCACGACAGTAGCATTCAATAAAACACCTCCTTCATGCATTTTGTCGTATATATTACAAAAATACACCAAGAGCATGTATACAAACGGAGAGGCAGATATACATGATTCATTGTGTATAAAGAGATGATGCTCAGGGGATCCAACGTACACTTCTATATTCCAGAGGCAGCTTATGTATATAGAAATTCATTTATGCATAACTATGGAATTCTAGACACTGATATACCACAGGCTGGGCTGGTGGTGGGGGAGGGGAACGAGGGGAATAGAGGGGAAGGGGTGAGGGTGACAGGGAGGGAGGGGAGGGGAAGGGGTGACGGGTGACGGGGGGAAAGGGTGAGGGGAATAGAGGGGAAGGGGAAGGGTGAGGGTGAGGGGAGAGGTGTGAGGGAACAATTTACATCATGTGAGGATTTCAAGCAAACATTATTGTCACAGTTTCATTAAATAAGAGATTCATTGTTTCTTTGGTATTTGTGTAATTTCAAGCTTTCTATATACTGTAAATTTTAAATTGNCAAAAGACCCCCACTACTACCTCCACCCCCACCTCCAACAAAGACCCCCACACTACCTCCACCCCCACCTCCAACAAAGACCCCCACACTACCTCCACCCCACCCCAACAAAGACCCCCACACTACCTCCACCCCCACCCCCAAAGACCCCCACACTACCTCCACCCCAACAAAGACCCCCAACTACCTCCACCCCGCCCCCAACAAAGACCCCCACACTACCTCCACCCCCAACAAAGACCCTCACACTACCTCCACCCCCAACAAAGACCCCCAAACTACCTCCAACCCCGCCCCAACAAAGACCCCCACACTACCCCCACCCCCAACAAAGACCCCCACACTACCTCCACCCCCACCCCCAACAAAGACCCCCAAACTACCTCCAACCCGCCCCAACAAAGACCCCCACACTACCTCCACCCCCAACAAAGACCCCCACACTACCTCCACCCCACCCCCAACAAAGACCCTCACACTACCTCCAACCCCGCCCCCAACAAAGACCCCCACACTACCTCCACCCCAACAAAGACCCCCACACTACCTCCACCCCACCCCCAACAAAGACCCTCACACTACTCCAACCCCGCCCCCAACAAAGAAACCTACAATCCTCGCCCCCCATCCTCCCATCACACTACTCTCCACCTTCACCCTAAGCCAAGTCACACCACACACTCCCAAACACACCACACACCACACACTCCCACTCCCTACTCCCATACCACCCTCACAACACAGTTTTCAGGCCTCTTCTCTACACGCCACCAACACTCTTCTCACAAACCTGACACACAAATTTTATGATGGCATTAATTCATTTAAGCCCACAACACTGTATATAAAGCTCTCGATGACTATCTCCCCCCCCCCCAGCCACCACACAACTAAAATATTCAACACAAGAAGATGACTTGGCTAACTATTTTGTGGGTTAAAATACCTACCTGTCATTTGCTGGCCTGTCATCGAGATCAGTAACTACATGAACTGTCCCTCTTAAAGTTTCGTACTGTCAGCCATTCTCTTTCACCTATGCATCCATGACGTACTCACACCCAACACTCCAAATACACAGCTTCTTACGCACACGACATAACATTCACACGTACACACCAAAACACAGACACAGCCACTCGACTTCCTCATCCCGGTTTATGTTCTTAACCCCTTGAGGCCCAGAACGTAATTGCCATTGTAATTTGGGTACCATTAGACGATTTTTAGTGAATATAAGCAATATTTTATAGATATGACCTGTTTAGTATCCTTGTCGACTAACTAATTTGGTATATTAAGTGACCTTTCGTAATTTTATGGCTAACAGACAATTTTTTATGGCAAAGGAAAGATCTGGGCGTGAAGGGGTTAATGCACATGTATGAATCAGGTCCTAATGCACCACTCTGTCAAAATGCACCACTCTAGGCGGGCTTTTTGGTACTTCTTTTTTTTGCCCTTGGCCAGTGATGTTCTGTAAATTTTTTTTTTTAATATTAATAATAAAAAAAAAATTCTTATGGTCCCAATGCACCAACTTCACTCTTTCATGCCCAGATCTTTCCTTTGCTATAAAAATATGTATGTTGTCGAGCCACATAATAACGAAAAGTAACTGAATATACCAAATTAGTTAGTCGACAAGGATACTAAACAGGTCATATCTATAAAATATTGCTTAGGTACCGTATATTCACTAAAAATCGTCTAATGGTACCCAAATTACAATGGCAATTATTTTCTGGGTCACAAGGAGTTAAAGCCAGTTGATATACTTTATTAGGGCTATTTGATGACACTGCCCAACCTCCCAGCCTCTCATATCAATAATGCTTATAACCAGCTGAAAGACAGATGCCCTCAGACTGCTCAAGCACAGAACATAACAACATAAGAAAATAAGGAAGCTACAAGAATTCGTGAGACCTACACGAGGTAGTTCATGTTACTTAACACTACCTACCTACATCCACCTTTCATCCCCATCCAAGAATTGATCTAGCCTCCTTTTAAAGCTCCATAATGACTCCGCACTAACTACCTGTCTACTGAGTCCATTCCAATCATAAAAAGCTCCATAAACCCCTCAACTACCTGTTACTACGAGTTAATAAATGTAAAATAATTTTTTTTCTTTAATAAATGACCAAAATAGCTTCAGAAATGCATATATGTATATTGTATTATACATACAATAAAATACGTACAGAAAAATTAGATATTAATTATATAATATGCAAAGCCTCAGAAATGAACGGTTAATTAGATGAGAAATTAGAGGAAATCGATTTTCATACAGAATATGTTACGCTAGTACTTTACTAAATCAAATATAGACTTAGAGCGATTTGTTCACCTCTAAAAGACTAAAATACTGATTACTGATGGTTATTTCAATGGTTAGGATTCCCCCATTACTTCTTTTTGTGAGGGGCAAGTTTTGGGTATTCGGGCTGCAAAAAAAATGGGTCTGGAGTGATAACGAAAGGGTTTTATTCCAGTTTGACACCAAATTCACTTTGGTGGACGAAACTATTTTTTTGTGGTGAGTTTTGATGTGTTTTGAATCAATCTGCTAACCGTTTCTGTCGCAAATCACTTTAAAAAAAAGTAAAGTAAAGGTTAGGTATAGCTTCAATTTGTTTTTCAATCAGATTTGCGACATAAACGGTTAGCAGACTAATTCAAAACTCACCAGAAAAAAATTATTTCGTCCACCAAAGTGAATTCAGTGTCAAACGGAAAATTTACCGACGCAAGATCTATACAATAACGACTTGAGCAAATATAGTTCGGCTAGACGGGCTTCCAAAGTCTGAGATCTTGCCTACATCAGTGGTGGCTTGTCTCATCTAGAGTCTTTTAAACCCCATGTTTCCCATTGGAGAATTGAATAATAATGGCATATGTATACGAAAATATACAGTTATTTCACCCAGAAACGGTTTAGTGTTAATCGATTATATAGGTTAGGTTAAGAGCCGGGTTTGGTTTAGAAACAGATATCAAGAAATAAATGAAATTTATAAATACTTGGCAGATGGAGCGAGAAGGTTGCGAGATAAAGCGAGGGGAAGCCACCCACAGTCACCTGTAAAAAAAATAATATTGCGAAAAAACGAGTCGCCAGATTCTTCAAAACAGATCAAACTATCCAGGAAAACCATTTCGGGGCCTCGAAATGTGAAAGCCCGCTAACTTTACCACCTTCTTACGTGCACCGAATAGTTTGAGATTCGAGATGCGCCCCATACCTTGGCTAGTTCACTAACCAACCTGGTATAATTAATAACCTAAACTCCTGGGGGTCGCCCAAGAGCCCACCTTGTGTTAGTTTTTTAATTCGACGGGCTGTAAGCTGTAGAAAAAATCGAAAAATGATGAGATACGTTAAAAGGATAAACCAACCATGTGTCTTGGTTGAACCGACTGCACTTATACCACCTGAAGACACCATTGAATACAGTGAGACAACCACGGGGACCTATATAGTTATACTACTAGTTTTTACCTCCACATGGAAAAGAAATAGCCTGCAAACTCACCAGCAGTGCTGCCAGTCGTCCGCGTGGGGCGGCGGCGGCAAACGGTCCACTGGATCACATGACACTAGAACCAACAAAATCTTTAGTGTTTGATTGTTATCATTACTGTATTACTTTATTGACTCATTTGATACTATCAGGAGAGCTATGAATATATTAGGGTAGTTGTATTGTAAGAGATGTGCAAGGTGTAGAAATAGTGGAAAGATATAAATTGGAAAGTTTTAGTTTTCAAAGAACTAACGTACCGCGTGTAGTCACGGCCTCTTGTAGCTTCTTATTTATTTGGTTATTTAGATAAGAAATAAATGTTATTTATGTCAAAGGTAGAGAAATACAGCTAAATGAACACACAAATAGTCATGGTCTGAAGTCAAACTACACTTAGACACTAAATAGAACAAATAGTGGCAGCACAAGTACACAAAGCAGCGTGTGTCGCCTAGTATACCTACCGAGATAACAGTAAAGTGCACATGCAGTAAAATAGTCGCCAGGCGCAAATATTACGGAATTATGACACAACTGATTTGAGTGCCACTGAAGATGATACCAGTAGTTTGAGATCATATTTATAATTTACCTGTTTCAGCGTTGTTTAATGCTTGTAGCTGCAAGTATAGACGGTTTCAATATATCTACGCAATATTTTTAGAGCGACGAACAGAGAGTACGACACTCAGTAAATAACACTAGATTGGCGACTCTACGTTGAAAGCCACTAATTTAAATGATTTTGTAATTTGTCATTATAGCATAATATGACACAGATGAAGAACAAAATGACACAGGAACTCTCCAAATAAAGCCATTCGTAACTTCTGAAATATGGGATGGAGAAATGTGAGTGATTACGCCACAAGTCCTGTAAAGGGGAAAAAAAAAAAGTTGTCTGGGCGATTTAACTGTTATCTACGGTAGTATTGCTAGGTTAAGTTGATGCAATTACTAGAGCCGTGGAGAAAATGGAATTTTGAGTATCTCAGAGATTTAAATCTAGAAAGTCTAAACTGTTAGAGAAAAAGATAGGAAAAAATCTAAGGATGAAACTGTGATATGGTATGGATAAATGGTGGGTATGGCTAGATTGGAGGGTAATGAGATAAGCTTAGAAAGAGTGTTCATGAATGTGTGTGGGATATATTACAATAAGGTAGATATGGTAAGAATGGGGGGGGAGATAATCAGTGATTCATTGGTGTATTAAGAGATGAATGGTAGATGGAGATGGGCAACATACATTATATATGCACAGAAGGCATTATGGATATAGATGTCATATCAAATAGATCGAGAATGCTATACACGCAGAGGCGGTTGGTGTTGAAAAGGAGAGGAGGGGAAACGAGGGAATAAAGGTTTAAGAGGAGAATTTAAAGATAAGAAAACAAAGGAAGGAATATGGGGAAGATGAAATGGTATGTGTGGTAGAAGGGGGAAAGGGTGGAGGGGAATAGAAGGGAAGGGTGAGGGTGCACGGAGGAAGAGAGTAGGAGGGAAGGAAGTGAGGAGTACGTGAGTGTGAGAGAAAGGGTGAGGGGAATACAGGGTAGGGATATGGAAAAGGAAGGATAGTAGGGGACGGTTACACAGTGAGGTAGAACATATGTCACAGAAAGGAAGATTTGCGGGGGGATAATTAAGTCATAGAAAGTAGTAGAAGTGTGTGAGTGAGGTGTGGTAGGTGTGTGTGAGGGTGAGGTGAGGTGTGTGGGTAAAATTGAAATCACGGTAGGAACAGGATAGAATGACGTACGCACAGTATGTAATGGATTATAAGTATTTCATTGTGTAAATTTATGGACAAGCTAATGTATAGTCACAGAAAAGGATCTAGTTTTCAGGTTGGAAATAAGTTGTAGATATACTTAGAGTATTGTTGAGTTGTTGGTGTGGGTATGTGTGTGTGTATTTGGTTGCACTTGGATGACTTAGATATTGAAGAGTGGAATATAAGACGTAGAGAAGAAGTATGGAGATAAAAGTAAGATGGAGAATCAATATTTCTTTTATGGAATAGGTATACAAGAAAAAGAAGATGTGGGAAAAAAAGTGCCTGGAGAATTTATAATCATTTAAAGACTAAAACTCCCGAGTAAAGGAGTGGAGAAATGAAGATGATGGAGAACTTAAGTCACTTAAAGAAGAGGAATAGAAGAGTAAAGAAGATGTGGAGAAATAAAAGATGATGGAGAATATAGTCACTTAAAGAAGAGGAATAGAAGAGTAAAGAAGATGTGGAGAAATAAAAGATGATGTGAGAATATAGTCACTTAGAGAAGAGGAATAGAAGAGTAAAGAAGATGTGGAGAAATAAAAGATGATGAGAATATAGTCACTTAGAGAAGAGGAATAGAAGAGTAAAGAAGATGTGGAGAAATAAAAAAGATGATGGAGAATATAGTCACTTAGAGAAGAGGAATATAAGAGTAAAGAGAGTAGGATGGAGATAAAACCAGATGATGTAGAATATAGTCACTTAGAGAAGAGGAATCTAAGAGTAAAGAGGGTAGGATGGAGAAATAAAACCAGATGTTGGAGTATATAGTCACCTAGAGAAGAGGAATATAAGAATAAAGAAGAGAGTACGTAGGAAGAAAGATGAATGAAGATGATAGGATGCAGAGATAAAAGAAGATGATGGAGAATATAGTCACTTAGAGAAGAGGGAGGATAGTATTCGTGGAGATGATGGAGGAATGGTTAGCAGAGTGAAATGGTTGGTACAGGGAGGTAGATGGAGGGAAGGAGGGAAGGGAGATGGGGGAAATCACAACTTTTATCAACATTAACCCCTTGAGGCCCAGAACGTAATTTCCATTGTAATTTGGGTACCATTATACGATTTTTAGTGAATATCAGCAATGTTTTATAGATATGACCTGTTTAGTATCCTTGTCGACTAATTAATTTGGTATATACAGTTATTTTTTGTAGTTTTATGGCTCGACAACACTTTTTTTATAGCCAAGGAAAGATCTGGGCGTGAAGGGGTTAATGAGTCACTGTATCGTCACCACACACGCCACACAGGAACGTCTATACCTGAAGTAAAAAAATACAGACATGTTAAATAATCATTGACCTGTTTTCAAGTTAAGAATCAAACACACACCACCACAGAATATCACCATTATTATCATTGTTATTATTTCACACTGGAGTTGATTTGAGAGAAGACAGATCACACTGGTTATGTATATATATAGAGAGAGAGAAAGAGTGAGAGAAGTATGCTTGTATAGTTGATGTATGCATATATATACAAATTTATTCCAAAGCAACACTTTATAATTTCTTTTCTTTCTTTTTAATTATCCTAAGTCACCAATTGTTTCATTATAGCAACTCTTGAAATGTTAGGATTATGTTTTCATTTTTACACATATTGTAATCATTTATTTGGTTGTTGATGTCGATGAATGTTTAACACCAAGGCAAAAAGTACCACAGGAGGCATTTCATCCACTCCTAATCATCCACCTACCACTCCACCCACTCATGTCACCTCTTCATCCACCACATGTCTGCCCAAGGATACTATACTCATATTATCTTGTATTATCCTTGTATTATCCTTGTATCATCTTATATTATCCTTGTATTATCCTTGTATTATCTTATATTATCTTGTATTATCCTTGTATTATCCTTGTATTATCTTGTATTATCCTTGTATTATCTTGTATCATCCTTGCATTATCCTTGTATTATCCTTGTATTATCTTGTATTATCTTGTATCATCCTTGTATTATCCTTGTATCATCCTTGTATCATCCGTGTATTATTTTGTATTATCCTTGTATTATCCTTGTATTATCCTTGTATTATCTTGTATTATCCTTGTATTATCTTGTATTATCCTTGTATTATCCTTGTATTATCCTTGTATTATCCTTGTATTATCCTTGTATTATCCTTGTATTATCCTTGTATTATCCTTGTATTATCCTTGTATTATCCTTGTATTATCCTTGTATTATCCTTGTATTATTTTGTATTATCCTTGTATTATCTTGTATTATCCTTGTATTATCTTGTATTATCCTTGTATTATCTTGTATTATCTTGTATTATCCTTGTATTATCTTGTATTATCCTTGTATTATCTTGTATTATCCTTGTATCATCCTTGTATTATCCTTGTATTATCCTTGTATTATCTTGTATTATTTTGTATTATCCTTGTATTATCTTGTATTATCTTGTATTATCCTTGTATTATCCTTGTATTATCTTGTATTATCCTTGTATTATCCTTGTATTATCCTTGTATTATCTTGTATTATCCTTGTATTATCTTGTATTATCCCTTTTATATCTTATTCTTGTATTATCTTGATTTTCTGTATATCCTTGTATTATCCTTGTATTTTCTTGTATTATCCTTGTATTATCCTTGTATTTTTGTATTATCTTGTATTATCCTTGTATTATCCTTGTATTATCCTTGTATTATCCTTGTATTATCCTTGTATTATCCTTGTATTATTTGTATTATCCTTGTATTATCCTTGTATTATCTTTGTATTATCCTTGTATTATCCTTGTATTATCCTTGTATTATCTTGTATTATCCTTTTATTATCCCTTTTATTATCTTGTATTATCCTTGTATTTATCCTTGTATTATCCTTGTATTATCCCTTGTATTATCTTTATTATCCCTTTTATTATCCCTTTTATTATCCTTGTATTATCTTGTATTATCCTTGTATTATCCTTGTATTATCCTTGTTTTTCCCTTGTATTATCCTTGTATTATCTTGTATTATCCTTGTATTATCTTGTATTTATCTTGTATTATCCCTTTTATTATCCCTTTTATTATCTTGTATTATCTTGTATATCCTTGTATTATCCTTTTATTATCCTTGTATTATCCTTGTATTATCCTTGTATTATCTTGTATTATCTTGTATTATCCTTGTATTATCCTTGTATTATCCTTGTATTATCCTTGTATTATCCTTGTATTATCCTTGTATTATCTTGTATTATCCTTGTATTATCTTCTATTATCCTTGTATCATCCTTGTATTATCTTGTATTATCCCTTTTATTATCTTGTATTATCCTTGTATTATCTTGTATTATCCTTGTATTATCCTTGTATTATCCTTGTATTATCCTTGTATCATCCTTGTATTATCCTTGTATTATCTTGTATTATCCTTGTATTATCCTTGTATTATCCTTGTATTATCCTTGTATCATCCTTGTATTATCCTTGTATTATCCTTGTATTATCCTTGTATTATCCTTGTATTATCCTTGTATTATCCTTGTATTATCCTTGTATTATCTTGTATTATCCTTGTATTATCCTTGTATTATCCTTAGTTATCCTTGTATTATCCTTGTATTATCCTTTATTATCCTTGTATTATCCTTGTATTATCCTTTGTTATCCTTGTATTATCCTTATATTATCCTTGTATTATCCTTGTATTATCCTTGTATTATCTTGGTATTAAACCTTTAATCCTGCAGTACAGGGGTTTCCTGGGGGTTGCAGCCTTGAATTATTTGGGTATGGGCTTTTTTGCTGGGGCCAGGCGGGGTGTGGGGGGTGTTGAGGGGTGGGGAGGTATATCGGCGTATGGGGTGTTTGGGGTGCATCGGTGGGGTGTGCGAGGTGCGGGATTTTGGAAGGGGGGTCAAGTGGAGGCACACTTAGCCGTACTGGGTTTTGTCTCTTGGGGCCCAGACGTCATCTCTTGTTGTTGCTACTATTAGAAGGGAAGGAGGAGAGTGTGATTTATAGATAACCTGTTTTAGTATACCTTGAAGCAAAGGTAATTTCCTTTGTATTTTGGCTACATAGATTTTTTAAATGAATTAGCAGATTTTTATAGATTGAAAACCTGGTTAGTATCCTTGTCCACTAACTAATTGGTTATTAAGTCACTTTTCGTAATTTATGGCTCACAACATTTAACATTTATATAGCAAAGGAATTATCTGGGCCGTGAAGGGTTAAGAGGTGAAAAATCCTGCCCCCTTGCTGCTTACTGACTAAGCCATTCATAATTTTGCTCCTTTCTATTATATTGCCATTCATAATTTCACTCATTCAATAGCATGTGTTCTGAAGCTTCAAACACAACAGCCATCTGGGGAGGAATAAGAACAAAAGAACATAAGACAATAAGGAAACCACAAGACAGAAGGAAGAGGGAAAGACGGGAAGAGAAAGATTGCCTACTCAGTTTGAAAGAGATGTTCTTAAGTTTGAAATATTCAGATTATTGCAAGGGTAACTGCAGCAAAAGAAGAGAGTTATGGACCATTGGAGGAAAGCAGGGCCGTTTCTTCTACTATATGCGAACTACATGGTTGCATAGGGCCCCCGAAGCCACCAAGGGGCCCCCAAGCTGCCATTATTATATTTGGTTTTTAAATCTAGTTTCTTTTCTCTTTAAGTGGACCAGATTGATGCAATAATATTTAAGGGTACCAAGACCACCAATTGTGAGAGAGAGAGAGAGAGAGAGAGAGAGTAGAGAGATGAGAGAGAGAGAGAGAGAGAGAGAGAGAGAGAGAGGAGAGAGAGAGAGAGAGGAGAGAGAGAGAGAGAGAGAGAGAGAGAGAGAGAGAGAGGAAGAGAGAGAGAGAGAGAGAGAGAGAGAGGAGAGAGAGAGAGAAGAGAGGAGGAGAGAGAGAGAGAGAGAAGAAGAGAGAGAGAGAGAGAGAGAGAGAAGAGGGGAGAGAGAGAGAGAGAGAGAAGGAGAGAGAGCAGAGAGAGGAGAGAGAGAGAGAGAGAGAGAGAGAGAGAAGAGAAGAGAGAGAGAAGAGGAGAGAGAAGAGAGAGAGAGAGAGAGAGAGAGAGAGGAGAGAGAGAGAGAGATGAAAGAGAGAGAGAAGAAGAGAGAAGAGAAAGAGAAAGAGTATGAGAGAGAGAGCTGAGAAGAGAGACGTAGAGAGAAAGAGTAGAGAGAGAGAGAGCAGGATAAGAGAGCAAGAGGGAATAGGAGAGAAGAGAGAGTCTTAAATCCACCCACCATAGTTTTACAAAAGGTCCCCAAACAGCATTTCGCATAGAGGCCCCCAAACAGCATTTCGCATTAGGGCCCCCAAACAGCATTCGCATAGGGCCCCAAACAGCATTTCGCATAGGCCCCAAAAAGCTTTCGCATAGGCCCCCAAACAGCATTTCGCATTTGGCCCAAACACATTTCGCATAAGGCCCCAAACAGCATTTCGCATAGGCCCCCAACAGCATTTCGCATAGGGCAAAACATGCATTTCGTATGGGGATATTGATACATTTCCTATGGGAAAGCTTTGCAATGGGACTAAAAGAATTGATAGTGGGATCCACCAACGTTCGCATAAGAAAAGCTAGAATAGCGGCATGCTAAAAATGCTAATGGTGTATCAAGGCACTATTCTTCTATTTAGGATAAAATATAATTATAATACTATATGCCATAGTAGTTGTGGGGCTTAACATTGAGTTGAGTGAGAGGCATAGTGAATTTGCGGTACATGGTGACTTGTTAACAATCCCCACAATAGTTGAAGTGAAGAACATCTTAATATATGCACATGAATGAATAGAATAGTTGTATTAAAGACTGTCTGGTCTTGCCATAGTGAAAATTACATATCGAGACATTTCATCTTCTGTTGGGATTTGGAGTCTAATTCATTAGTAGTTAAATTAATTAGTTCTAATTGTTCCAATGTTCAATTAAATTCTGCAGAAATTATGACTTAAGGTTAGTTGGTATAATTTTGCTTGGTGGGGTATGGGACATTAGTGGTAAGACAAAATGTGACAAATGGTGCCGGTTAGGCAAATAAGTTTATATTGGGGGGTGTATGGATGGAATGTGGTGTTGTGCGTGGTAATTGGGGATGGGTGGGTGGTGGGATGTGGGGGAATTCGTGGTGTGGTGAGTGATGTGGTGAAGTGAGGCTGGGTGAATTGGTGGTGGTTAGAAGGTGGGTATGGATGTGAGGAAATGGTTGGGGAAGTTGAGGAATTTGGGGGGATGTGAATTTGGATGTTTTGGGAATAGGTGGGTGGTGGATTGGGGGAATGGATGGTGTGGGGGCAATGGGGGTGGAGGAAGTGGGGGTGGGTGGTGGGGGAATGGGATGGGTGGGTTGGGTGGGAGGATGGATGGGTGGGGTGGGTAGAGTGGGATGGGTGGGTGGGTTTGGGTGGGGATGTGGAGGAAATGGTGTTGGGTGGGGGGGGGGGGTGTGGAATGGTAGTGGGTGGGTGTTGGGGGGTGGTTGGGGGGAAATGGGTGGGGGAAGGGGGGGGTTGGGGGGAGATGGGGGTGGGTGGGTTTGGGGGGTGGGGGATGTGGAGGAAAAGGGTGGTGGGTGGGATTTTTGGAATGGGGGGGGGGGGGGGGGTGGGTGGGGTTGGGGGGGGGGTGGGGGGGGGGTTGGGGGGGGTGGGGGGTGGGGGTGTTGGGTGTGGGGGGTGGGGGGGGAGGGAAGGGTGGGTGTGGGGTGGGGGGGTGGTGGTGGGTGGTGGTGTGGGGTGGGTGGGTGGGTGGGAAATGGGGAAATGGGGGGTTTTTTAAAAAATTTTTTTTGGTGTTGTGGGGTGAGTGTGGAGGGGAGGTCACCAGTGGAGGTCACACTCGGCGTCACTGGGAAGGTCTCGTGTGGTGGTGCT
Organism: Chionoecetes opilio; assembly: GCA_016584305.1. Classification (NCBI taxonomy): domain Eukaryota; kingdom Metazoa; phylum Arthropoda; class Malacostraca; order Decapoda; family Majidae; genus Chionoecetes; species Chionoecetes opilio. The sequence continues at coordinate 122,453 of JACEEZ010001737.1, forward strand.
GCCCTCGCTCAGTCTTCTTGTTGTTGCGGGACTCCTGTAGAAGGGAAGGAGGAGAAGGGTGAGTGCTCCTGTAGCCTACTCTGGTTTTTTTTTACCCCCTTGAGGCCCAGAACGTAATCTCCTTTGTATTTTGGCTACTATTAGACTATTTTAATGAATGTAAGCAGATTTTTATAGATATGACCTGTTTAGTATCCTTGTCCACTAGCTAATTTGGTATATTAAGTCACTTTTCGTAATTTTATGGCTCGACAACATACGATTTTATATAGCAAAGGAATGATCTGGGCGTGAAGGGGTTAATGAGGTGAAAAATCCTGCCCCCTTGCTGCTTACTGACTAATTGCCATTCATAATTTTTGTCCTTTCTATTATATTGCCATTCATAATTTCACTCATTCAATAGCATGTTGTTCTGAAGCTTCAAACACAACAGCCATCTGGGGAGGAATAGAGCAAAAGAACATAAGACAATAAGGAAACCACAAGACAGAAGGAAGAGAAAGACGGGAAGAGAAAGATTGCCTACTCCAGTTTTGAAAGTAAATGTTTTTAAATTGTTGAAATATTCAGATTATTGCAAGGGTAACTGAAGCAAAAGAAGAGAGTTATGGACCATTGGAGGAAAGCAGGGCCGTTTCTTACTACAGTATATGCGAACTACATGGTTGCATAGGGCCCCCGAAGCCACCAAGGGGCCCCCAAGCTGCCATTATTATTATTTTGTTTATAGAATCTAGTTTCTTTTCTTCTTTAAGTGGACCAGATTGATGTAATAATATTTAAGGCGTACCAAGACCACCAATGTGAGAGAGAGAGAGAGAGAGAGAGAGAGAGAGAGAGAGAGAGAGAGAGAGAGAGAGAGAGAGAGAGAGAGAGAGAGAGAGAGAGAGAGAGAGAGAGAGAGAGAGAGAGAGAGAGAGAGAGAGAGAGAGAGAGAGAGAGAGAGAGAGAGAGAGAGAGAGAGAGAGAGAAGTCTTGGAATCCCCCCACCATAGTTTTACAAAAGATCCCCAAACAGCATTTTGCACAGGGCCCCCAAACAGCATTTCGCATAGGGCCCCCAAACTGCATTTCGCATAGGACCCCCAAACAGCATTTCGCATAGGGCCCCAAAAGGCTAGAAACGGCACTGCAGGAAAGTATGGCTAAGTGAGGTCATCAATGGCATCTATTTCCTCATTTAGGAGTGAGAAAAATTTAAAAAATCAGATAAGGTATGCATGAGAGGTGGCGCTTAACATGGAGGGAGTGAGAGGCAACATAGTGCACAGATCAGTGGATGATGCTTGTTATCAACACACAATAGAGGGAAGTGAAGGAAACATCTTAAAATGCACATGAAAGAAGTACAATAAAACCTTGATAAGTAGGAAGACATGACACTCTGCCCTCTCTGACACATCAAAAAAAGTGACATATCGAGGCACTTAACATTCGCTACACATCTTCGCTTCGCTAACATCGCTACATTCATTACTATTTACCATTACTATTTACCATTACTATTTACCATTACTATTCATCATTATTATTATCATTCACCACTACTAAATTCTGCGGAAATATCATCAGCCTTTACTTGGAGGATTATTGTATATCTTTCTTGGTGACTTATCGGTGACTTAGTGACTTATAACAAAATCTGTACACACCAACCGTTCCTTACAACACCTTAAGCTTATATATAAAAAAAATCAGGTTTATTCAAGTACTTCTCTCCTTCTCATAAGTGAATAACTCATAACCATATCGACGTACCACTTTATATCTGTCCTGTTTGGGTATGTTTTAGTGAGTTCTTATTTCAGTTAGTTAGTTAGTTAGTGAGTTAATTCAGACTTTCGGCTAATTCGACCCAGTTCTCCCCCAATTAGTTCGAATTAGAGAGGGTTAACTGTATCATGAATTATTATGACTTATCAAGGTTTTACGACATTTAGTATAATATTTCTGACATCTGCGTTATGACATCAGCAGGAATCAAGAAAACACTTCAGATGGGAAGAAAAAATAGAGAAAAAATATACAAATTGTGTTCGTGGCAAGCAGGGTGGCTGGAGGCAACAGATGGACGAACGGGTGGGTGGGTGGGTGGAGAAGGTGGGTGGGTGGGTGGGAGATGGGATGGGTGGGTGGGAGATGGAGGAATGGGTGGGTGGGTGGGTGGGATGTGGAGGAATGGGTGGGTGGGTGGGATGTTTTGGAATAGGTGGGTGGGTGGGATGTGGGGGAATGGGTGGGTGGGTGGGTGGGATGTGGGGAATGGGTGGGTGGGTGGGATGTGGAGGAATGGGTGGGTGGGTGGGTGGGAAGTGGGTGGGAGATGATGGGATGGGTGGGTGGGAGATGGTGGGTGGGTGGGTGGGTGGGAAGGGGGTGGTATGTGGAGGAATGGGTGGGTGGGTGGGAGGTGGAGGAATGGGTGGGTGGGTGGGTGGGATGTGGGGGAATGGGTGGGTGGGATGTTTTGGAATAGGTGGGTGGGTGGGATGTGGGGGAATGGGTGGGTGGGTGGGATGTGGAGGAATGGGTGGGTGGGTGGGATGTGGGGGAATGGGTGGGTGGGTGGGTGGGATGTGGAGGAATGGGTGGGTGGGTGGGTGGGGTGTGTGAGTACCTTGTGTGGCGGGCCAGGCGAAGGGTGTGCTGCTGTGGTGGCCTGTGGTGGTGCAGTGGGCGGTGTGGTGCCTTAGGGGAAGCGCACGTTGCGGGTGGCCCTGTGCGGCGGTGAAACAGAGAGACCGAACACTCACAAGGGGGAGACAGAGAGACAGGGAGAGACAACACACCCAGCGAGAGAGACAGTGAAGATTTGGCTTTAAGGAGATGGACTACTTTTGCTTTATTTACCAGCATAATTTTTTTCTTTTACATCATAAAGAACTGGCCAAGGGCAAAAAAAAATGAGGTGACAAAAGATAGAGTTAAAGATCTGTTATCTGTCTCATTATATTATCCAAGTGACTGGCTATGATGTGATGTGTTTATCTCTTCTGCAAAGGTAAGGGGCCAACCTAACATTACCAGGTGCTTAAAAGACACTCAGTTTCAGACAGTTCATAAAAGCATCCTTGGCAATCTGATATTATTTTACACCAGGACCGAAATTCCCTACACAATTGGGAGTATGGTCTTTGTTGACCTTATTGGATTCTAAGAGCCTCCTCTCATTACAAGTAGGACTGATATGTAATTCTGCTACTTAAAAAATTTCCTGTTGTTTCTATCCTTGCTGTGTGCTTACCTAATTCTTACAAGATTTGCGTTTTTACATGATAGAATGTTACTGTTTCTATCCTTGCCGTGTTTTTACCTAATCACATATCTACAGGATTTAAGCAAATATTTAAGATTAACCCCTTCACGCCCAAATCTTTCCTTTACTATGAAAAATCGTCTGTTGTTAGCCATAACATTACGAAAAGTAACTAAATAAACCAAATTAGCCAGTGGACAAGGATACTAAACAGGCCATATCTATAAAAACATTGCTAATATTCACTAAAAGTCATCTAATGGTGGTCAAATTACAATGGAAATTACGTTCTGGGCCTCAAGGGGTTAAGCAGGATTTAAGGATACCTCAAAACTACATCCTGCTCACAATTCCTAAAGCTTCACAGAATGAGTTTGTGTGATACTCTTTGTCTCTACTCATATACAGTGCCAGGATTTATCAAGATAGACTAGAAGACCATCTCCTATAAGCCTGAGTCTCCAGATGCCTCAGAAACACACAGAGAAAGAGTAGCTGAGCAGGCGGAGTGGAGTCCGAGGTGCTAGTGGTGGTGCTAGTGGTGCTGACTCCACTCCACCTGCTGCTGAGTGCTGAGTGCTGAGCTGGTGTGTGTCCTGCCGTTATATAAGCTGTAGTATGTGCTTATGTGTGCGTCTGACATGCATTTTAATTGTCAGCCACAGTGCAACACACGAGGTGACAGAAGAAGTGGGTCCTATGTACACACACACACACACACACACACACACACACACACACACACACACACACACACACACACACACACACACACACACACACACACACACACACATTTTCAGTAAAGGAGTACATAGCATACAAATCTCGCGAAAGTATATATAAAAAAGTTATCTGAAGGTTATCTGAAGAAAGATAGTAAGTTTTCCACAACATTTGGATGGGAAGACAATACAAAAGCTTTTAATTTTCTGAAGTAGTACTGCATTGAGACACATTTTCTGCAGATCATACTTGTAGAAGGTAGTGCATGAATCTTTATGAGTAGTAGGCTATAGGTGTAGCAAACGCACACACACGCACACACACACACACACCACACACACACACACACACACACACACACACACACACACACACACACACACTTCAACTAGCCCCATACCACACCAAGCCAAAGCCAACCAGTGATAAAGAAGCAACATTACAATAAATAATCATTCAACTTTTGCAAAACACTGAGAAATATTGAACAAATAACTGAAGGCAAAACATCTTAATTATATATAAAGTAGCAAAATGGATATTGTGAATACAGAAGCCATGTTATGCAGACTCCTTGCAGCTTTATGTGCTTAATTAATGAGAAAGGAGCAGATTAGAAATATAGGATTAAAAATATAGGATACTTTCTAATAAAAAAAAATGACAAATAAATAGATAATAAAACAAAACTCAATAATAAATAGACTAAATAAATAAAGCTGACTTACGAAAACTGACTGACTTACTGACTGACTTACGGTATTCGTCAGTTTTTTTATTTTGTCTATTTGTCTGTCAGTTTTTTTAGAGAAAATAGAAAAACTGACAAATAAATAGACAAAAAAAAACAGACAAATAAATAGACAAACAAAAAAAACAGACAAATAAACAGACAAAAAAACCACTGACAAATAAATAGACAAAAAAAAAAACCAGACAAATAAATAGAAAAAAAAAACCAGACAAATAAATAGACAAAAAAAAACAGACAAATAAATAGACAAAAAAAACCAGACAAATAAATAGACAAAAAAAAACAGACAAATAAATAGACAAAAAAAACCAGACAAATAAATAGACAAAAAAAAAAAAACAGACAAAGAAAAAGACAAAAAAAAACCCACACAAATAAAAAAAATTAAAAAACCACACAAATAAATAGACAAAATAAAAAAAAACTGACAAATAAATAGACAAAATAAAAAAAAACTGACAAATAAATAGACAAAAAACAACAACTGACAAATAAATAGACAAAAAAAAAAAAAAACACAAAATAAAAACAGGCAAATATAGCATAGAGGCAAAGAATCATTTGGAAAGACTGACATGACATACAGAGAGAATAGGTCATCAGAAGTAAAATTTAATATAAAACAATAAAATAGAAACAGAAAAAGAACATGATCAATAACAATGCTAAGTGAAGATATCATACAACTAATAATACAAAAATATCACTTAACAAAATGCAGGATGAACGATACAAATCTTAATCTATGTGACTCAAAGCAGAAAACACAAGAAGACAATCATCATATCACTGAAAAAAAAGGAGAAAAAATTAAGTTACACTGAGATGTCACGAGAGAGAGGACAGGAATGATCACGTGTAGGTCCCACGTGTAGGTCTCTTGTAGCTACCTTGTGTTCTAATGAGAGAGAGAGAGAGAGAGAGAGAGAGAGAGAGAGAGAGAGAGAGAGAGAGAGAGAGAGAGAGAGAGAGAGAGAGAGAGAGAGAGAGAGAGAGAGAGAGAAACAGAAAGAG
>JACEEZ010001737.1:130705-145705 GCA_016584305.1 Chionoecetes opilio
TCTCTCTCTCTCTCTCTCTCTCTCTCTCTCTCTCTCTCTCTCTCTCTCTCTCTCTCTCTCTCTCTCTCTCTCTCTCTCTCTCTCTCTCTCTCTCTCCATGGGACTTCTTAGATCACTACTTTCGGTGTTAAAAGTTCTCTATGTATTCTACTACTACTACTACTACTACTACTACTACTACTACTACTACTACTACTACTACTACTATTCTTTCTACTACTACCACTACTACTTTCACAGCTTCAAAAACAACAAAAACACACAAAACCACAGCATAAAACAAAATCTGGAAGCACACAACACCCACACAAACACAACACAACACAACACAGACAGACAGACAGACAGACAAACGGACGGACAACCCCAACCCCTTGAACCCCCTCGGACCGGTGGTGTCTGCGGGGTGTGGATGGTGGAGGTGGTGGTGTTGAGGCGGGGTTGGGGCGGGGCGTCGCTGCACGGTGGTGTACTGGTGTTGTTCTTCCCGGGCTTGTAACGCTGACTTATCCTCGTCTGCCCTGGTGACGTTATCGGCCCCGCCCTCCTGCCCTCCACTGCTCTGAGGACCTGAAGGAGATAAGAACATAAGAAGGTAAAGCATAACATAAAATAGGTATATAAACATAGGTAACATAAGATAGGTAAGATAAGGGTGGATGTTTTAGAAGAGGAGTGAGATAAGGGTGGATGTTAATATCGGTCACTTTTATCGTTATTTTCCTCCTCCTTTTTATCCTTACATTTTAATACACATGACATAAGACTCGCAAAGATGATTAAATGGAATGGAATAGACATATATACATACGGGATATTCACACTCACACACACATATATATAGATAGATAGATCGACCACATTATAGCTTTATCGACCACATTATTTACTCAAGGGAACTTAATAAAATAGCTACGAACTCAATAAAACTCAATAGAACTCAATAAAAAAAATTACAAAGTATTTCAGATGAATCAATATACAAAGTCTCTAAAGACATTGACTTCGGAACCAGCTCAAGATAACTACTGTAGTACAACACAAATAGTCCATCACACACACACACACACACACAGTCAACACACACACACACACACACACTCACACTTACTCACACACACACACACACACACACAGTCAACACACACACACACACACACACACCACTCACACTACTCACACACACACACACACACAGTCAACACACACACACACACACACACACACACACACACACACACCACTATCACACACACACACACACACACACACACACCCACACACACACACACACACACACACACTCACTTACTCACACTTACTCACACACACACACACACACACACTCACTTACACTTACTCACACACACAGTCAACACACACACACACACACACACACACACTCACACACTCACTCACTCACTCACACACACACACACACACACACTCACGTTTCTTGATGCAGACGCAGACGGTGGTGACGGTGAGCAGCAAGGCCACGGCGGACACAGCGGCGGGCACCAACACTCGCGGGTCTCGCCACACAGGAGCCGAGGAGGGCGCGCCACCCCACCCCGCGCCGCCCACGCCCGCACCCACGCCTGCTGAACGACCGGAGGGCAGTTAATGGGGATGGGAAGACATGAGAGAGAGAGAGAGAGAGAGAGACAGAGAGAGAGAGAGAGAGAAGAGGATGAGGAGAGGGGAGAAAGGAAAAAAATAAAAGTAGTGATGAGAAGAGATATCGATTGGGAGTCAGAGATATTATGGAAAATTATGACTGTGTGTGTGTGTGTGTGTGTGTGTGTGTGTGTGTGTGTGTGTGTGTGGTGTGTGTGTGTGTGTGTGTGTGTGTGTGTGTGTGTGTGTGAGTTAGATCCCAGTGTAGAACCATTTTTTTCACGATTTCCGATGAGTCAGTTTCCCTGATTTTATTCTTAATTGCTTAGAAAATTGCGATTTAATCTTCATAACCCTATCAGAAGCATCTAAGCGATTTATTCTCTCGTTGTCTTTGCAGTACACAGACAGCGGCGACCAACGTCTATATGCAAAGGCGGCGACATTCGTTCAGCGTCGAGTCATAAGAACATAGGAAATTAAGGAACCTACAAGAGGCCGTGGTAGTTACTGTTACTGAATACTACCTACATCCATCTTTCATCCCCATCCATGAAATTATCTAGCCTCCTTTTACAGCTCCCTAATGACTGCACTAACCACCTGACAACTTGACGACTGAGTTGCCGAGTCGCCGCCAAGGTGGATGCCGCGCGGCTCTTCAACACACAGGGCGTAATAAAACTCATATGTCAGCATGCTCGCTCTAGTCTTTTACTCATGGTGGTGTTTATGGCATTAATTCTGCAGTACACGAATTGACACCCTGATTCCTACCAACTACTTAACAAAGAGGTACCAAACTACCAAATGATTGGGTTCGTTATTCCTATGGAGAGCACGGGAGGCGCGGCAGTGGCGTGCGTGCATCACCTCGACACGCGTTAGCGAATGCATCTGTGTGCATGCTTATCTATTTATCAATCTATCTTTTAAATATCTATCTATTAGTTTATACATTAATCTATTGAGAGAGAGAGAGAGAGAGAGAGAGAGAGAGAGAGAGAGAGAGAGAGAGAGAGAGAGAGAGAGAGAGAGAGAAGAGAGAGAGAGAGAGAGAGAGAGAGAAGAGAGAGAGAGATAGGTTTAGTTTGCTCATTGATTCAAGGTTGAGAATGAAGCAGAGGAACAGTACTTTAACACAAATAATCATTCATCACGCGGTGACTGGTGTTGTGGCAGTAGCCAGGGACATATAGTTATATATAGACATATATAGACATATAGTATGACCCTGGCAGTAGATACCCAGCGGCGGGGCGGCGTGCGTTTAGCGTAGTCGGGGAGCCGCCGCCGCCAAGCTCATGGCTGACTGGCGGCCGCGCGTGGCTGTTAGGGAGACAGTGTGTTCGCTCGTGTCTCTTACTCATGATGGGGATTATGCTATCTATTCTTGCGTTCTCTGACTCCAACCAACTACTTAACAAGGAGATTTATCATTGTCATTCCTACCAAGAGGCTGAGAGGCGCGGCAAAAATGTATGTGCGTGTGTGTGTGCGTGTGTGCGTGCGTGTGCGTGTGTGCGTGCGTGTGTGTGTTGGCGATGCCTTCCTCATAGCCTCGCCCACAGCCACCCGGCACACACACTCCTAAAGCCCCTACGGCAGACCATTTCGAGATAATGAACTCCCATCGTTTGGAAAGTATACTCCATATGAAGATACATGATTTGAACGTTTATTATCACATAACAAAGCTTGCGTACTTATGTTCTTCACAGTAGGTCTCCGAATCTACGGTGGGCGAGGCGTCGCGGCGGGGCCTGGGGTGGAGGCTAGACAGGCCGGTGCACAACTCTTGCATTACGTAAACGTTCACTCAGCTGCCTTGATTCAGTGTTTGTCACCATCATCATGCGAGTCGTGGTGGCCAAGATTATCATTGTGCCTGCATGGTATGTCACACGGTATTACTGCACGGGCCGGGGACGGAGGGATCAACACACGCTTGTATTGTGACCGAAGGAAGAACAAGAATTATGACAAATTGACTTAAGAACGAAACCAATCGAGTAGTTAGGGGGTAATAGTTTGGCTTTAGAGGGGGGGTGATGGGGAATGGGAGGGCAGGGGGGGGGGGGGGTTGTGGGGGAAAGAGGCGGGAGGCAAGAACAAAAAACCGCACCTGCCGTCCGAAAGTGTTACGATTTGGCGTTGCATAATCTTCATTTCCTGCATTTATACTCGTGAATCAATTACATTACACATCAAAGTACATTGCAATTGTTGCCAGGGTTTCTTTTACTTTACGCCATGAGGAAAATAAGGTTCTTAGTGACGGTAGTGAGCGATAAATGCACCAAGTCAAGCGGCCAGGCGTGCATTTGGCGACGAGGAGAGGCAACCCGCCTGGCAACAGCGAGCCTGGCAACAGCGAGTTCGGCGTCACGACGGAGTGTCTTCTGAGACTCTTCTCTTCACTGTCTTGTTGGCCGCGGCGTGGGAAGGACGTGTCGTGTGTGATCAGTGCGGCGGTAGTGATAAAGTGTTGCGTTAATTAATGACTCAACGACGTTAACCAGCGCCTCCTTCTCTTCGTATTGGTAAGTTAACAATGAGTTACGCTTGCTGTTCATAATACGCTGATATATGAGTTATATTAGACGTTGTTATTAAGGTATTTGATGTACAATCTTACAACCGGCTTCTTGCTACCTACCCTGTTCCTAACCCTACATTTTCTCCTTCAGGTAAGTACCCTTGTACAGCGCACCGCCTTACAGAGGGACAACGCGGGAGCCCCACGACGTACAAGCCTTGCATCACGGTAAGTGCCGGATTGCTTTCCTAGGGCGTCAGGGCGATAGGCTGCTAACCATTGTTCCCCCCACAGGTACCTAACCATTGTTCCCCCCACAGGTACCTAACCATTGTTCCCCCCACAGGTACCTAACCATTGTTCCCCCCACAGGTACCTAACCATTGTTCCCCCCACAGGTACCTAACCATTGTTCCCCCCACAGGTACCACTCTAGTCTTTTTAGCTTATTCCACAGTGGTGCCCCGGCCTGCGTGCTGTGGCGGTGGCTGTGGCGAGAGGAAGGCTTGGCTGTGTGCTGTGGCGGGAGGAAGTTAATGCTGTGCTGATGTCTTTATGGTGAGTGTTAATATTTTTGTTCCATTTTGCCTAATAATTATTTTTCTTCAATACAGCTTAATTATTTTTCTCCCATACAGCTTAATAATTGTTTTTCTTCCGTACAGCTTAATAATGATTTTTCATCCCCTACACCGTAATATTTTTTTTCACAACCGCTTAACTAATTAATTTTTTTTCCTAACAGCTTAATTAATATTTTTTTCCCAACTTACTAATATTTTTTTCCAAACAGCTTAATAATAATTTTCTCTCCTACAGCTTAATCATTATTTTCTTCCCTACAGCTTAATAATTTTCTTCCCTACAGCTTAATAATAATTTTCTTCCCTACAGCTTAATAATAATTTTCTTCCCTACAGCTTAATAATAATTTTCTTCCCTACAGCTTAATAATTATTTTCTCCCACAACTTATATATTTTTTCTTTACAGCTTTTATAATATTTTTATTTCCCTGCAGCTTTTTTTCAAGGTGTAAGTCTCTGAGTGACCCTAAAGTTCATAATTCTTAATGCACAACCAGGCCACAATGAGCAGCTGGCGCCTGTGACACCCCCCCCTTGAGGGGCTAATACTCACTGCGGTGAGGGGGACCTGGAGCCGTGCTAACTAACACTTATATACCGGAAGGAACACTGACATTATTTTTTATATCATTGCAGGAAGTTTTACACCAACGCCTGCCAGAAAGAACTTTGCCGTCCACTACCACTGCCAGGCCCCCTCTAACCACACACACAGTTCCCCCTACACCCCCACCACTACTACAACCACACACACAGTCCCCCTACACCCCCACCACTACTACAACCACACACACAGTTCCCCCTACACCCCCACCACTACTACAACCACACACACAGTCCCCCAACACCCCCACCACTACTACAACCACACACACAGTCCCCCAACACCCCCACCACTACTACAACCACACACACAGTCCCCCAACACCCCCACCACTACTACAACCACACACACAGTCCCCCAACACCCCCACCACTACTACAACCACACACACACAGTCCCCCTACACCCCCACCACTACTACAACCACACACCCCAGTCCCCCAACACCCCCACCACTACTACAACCACACACACAGTCCCCCTACACCCCCACCACTACTACAACCACACACAGTCCCCCAACACCCCCACCACTACTACAACCACACACACAGTCCCCCTACACCCCCACCACTACTACAACCACACACCAGTCCCCCAACACCCCCACCACTACTACAACCACACACACAGTCCCCCTACACCCCCCACCACTACTACAACCACACACACAGTCCCCCAACACCCCCACCACTACTACAACCACACACACAGTCCCCCTACAAACCCCCCCCACTACTACAACCACACACACAGTCCCCCAACACCCCCACCACTACTACAACCACACACACAGTCCCCCTACACCCCCACCACTACTACAAACCACACACACAGTCCCCCTACACCCCCACCACTACTACAACCACACACACAGTCCCCCTACACCCCCACCACTACTACAACCACACACACAGTCCCCCTACACCCCACCACTACTACAACCACACACACGTCCCCCAACACCTCCACCACTACTACAAACCACACACACAGTCCCCCAACACCTCCACCACTACTACAACCACACACACAGTCCCCAACACCCCCACCACTACTACAACCACACACACAGTCCCCCACACCCCCACCACTACTACAACCACACACACAGTCCCCCAACACCTCCACCACTACTACAACCACAGACACAGTCCCCCAACACCCCCACCACTACTACAACCACACACACAGTCCCCCAACACCCCCACCACTACTACAACCACACACACAGTCCCCCTACACCCCCACCACTACTAAACCACACACACAGTCCCCCTACACCCCCACCACTACTACAACCACACACACAGTCCCCCAACACCCCCACCACTACTACAACCACACACACAGTCCCCCTACACCCCCACCACTACTAAAACCACACACAACAGTCCCCCCACACCCCCACCACTACTACAACCACACACACAGTCCCCCTACACCCCCACCAAATACTACAACCACACACAGTCCCCCAACACCCCCACCACTACTACAACCACACACACAGTCCCCCAACACCCCCACCACTACTACAACCACACACACAGTCCCCCTACACCCCCACCACTACTACAACCACACACACAGTCCCCCCAACACCCCCACCACTACTACAACCACACACACAGTCCCCAACACCCCCACCACATACTACAACCACACAGTCCCCCAACACCCCCACCACTACTACAACCACACACACAGTCCCCCAACACCCCCACCACTACTACAACCACACACACAGTCCCCCAATACCCCCACCACTACTACAACCACACACAGTCCCCCAACACCCCCACCACTATTACAAACCCCACACACAGTCCCCCAACACCCCCACCACTACTACAACCACACACACAGTCCCCCAACACCCCCACCACTACTACAACCACACACACAGTCCCCCCACCAGGCCATCACTCTATACCAGCCGCCACAAAGTTAAGTGACCCTTGTATTATATTATTATTGTTAATATGTTGTTATGAGGTTATAAAAGGAGGCTAGACAGCTGCTTTATGGATGTGGATGTAGGGTGCTGAGTAACAGGAACTACCACGTGTAGGTCTCACAGCCTCTTGTACCTTCCTTATTTTCTGATGTTTTTCTGTACTACTTTCTATCATTGCAGGAAGCTTGACTCTTGGAGATGAACGGGACCTAATTATCTGCACACGAAGCCTCTACAAGTCTTCCGTCCAGGAGAGTTAGATAGGTTGAGCGTCTTGCGTACGTTCTCGGTCACCGGAGACTGTTCAGTGTTCATGTAGCATAATAACATTGCTTCCTAAACGTAACTATTTTGCCTTAGTCTTGTCGATAAGAATTGTGTGAGAGCGGACTGTTCGCGTGTGAGGACTGTGACTGTGTGTGTGTGTGTGTGTGTGTGTGACTGTGTGTGAGAGATGAGATGAAAGTCTGCAAATAGGACAACAGTTTTATATGTAATCAAATAAAATTATTACTACATATTCTGCATCAGTCAAAAATTCCTTCGAAAAAAAAGTGACGATATTAATAACTATAAAAACTGAAGATAAACTCAGAAACAAAGTTATTTCGCAGTTTAAAGATAACTAAAACAAACAAAATAAATTCAATAAAACAATAAAACTGAATAGAAAAATGACGATAAACCAATATAACTATGCTTAAGATATAATAAATCCAAGTATAACTAATTACAAACATTCATTACCACACATAAATAAAATCTAAATAGCAATACAAGAAAATAACTGTTTTAAACCAAGAAGACAGACACAAGGCCAAGGATAATATATAAAGTCTATACTATCTATGTCTATATCTAGCTGTCCTATCTATCTACTAGTCTATACTATCTATGTCTATCTATCTGTCCTATCTATCTACTAGTCTATACTATCTATGTCTATATCTATCTGTCCTATCTATCTACTAGTCTATACTATCTATGTCTATATCTATCTGTCCTATCTATCTACTAGTCTATACTATCTATGTTTATATCTATCTGTCCTATCTATCTACTAGTCTATACTATCTATGTCTATATCTATCTGTCCTATCTATCTACTAGTCTATACTATCTATGTCTATATCTATCTGTCCTATCTATCTACTAGTCTATACTATACTCCTCTAAATACTATCCTTGCATAAGACCCACCGATTGAAAAAGATTGAAAACACAAAGAAGTTAACAATCTGAACATCGAGGAAGGAGGAAAGAGGAAGAGATTAAGACACAGGAGAAGAAGGAAGAGGGAAGGAAGAGGAAGAGATTAAGACACAGGAGAAGAGGGAAGGAAGAGGAAGAGATTAAGACACAGGAGAAGAAGGAAGAAGAGAAGGAAGGAAAGAGAAAGAGATTAAGACACAGGAGAAGAAGGAAGAAGGAGGAAGAGGCAAAAACACAGGAGAAAAGGAAGGAAGAAAATACAATCAAAATAGCAATACAAGGAAGTAATTGTTATTAAGCCAAGAAGAGAGACATGATGTACAACACCCACCGGCGAGACCCAGTCCGGGCGTGGTGAGGGTGTAGCGCTCGGGCGTGGCTCCGGCGGCGTTATGGGCGGTGACTCGCATCTCGTACCTCACGCCCGCCTCCAGCCCGCCCACGGCATAGGTGCGGGCGGGCGGCACTTCGCTACCCACTGAAACAAGGTAAAGTTATGTTGTTGTTTTTTTTTTTTTTTTTTTTAACATCACAACTGGGACTGGCCAAGGTAAAAACAAAAAAGGTAGCAAAAATATGTATGTTTGGGATGTGCTTCGTATTATAGTTATGTAAAGGAATTTTTTTTTTTTCTCTCTCTCTCTCTCTCTCGCTCTCTCGCTCTCTCGCTCTCTCTCTCTCTCGCTCTCGCTCTCGCTCTGCTCTCGCTCTTCTCTCTCTCTCTCTCCTCTCTCTCTCTCTCTCTCTCTCTCTCTCTCTCTCTCTCTCTCTCTCTCTCTCTCTCTCTCTCTCTCTCTCCTCTCTCTCTCTCTCTCTCTCTCTCACCTCGTACGTCCATGCGTACTCATCTTCTCGTCATTGCATCTGGTCAGTTTGATAGACATCCTCCATCACTCCCATTGCGCCAGTCACGTCCCTGCGACTGTTGCTGTACGACTCACTCGCGGCGCTTCTGGCGGACTCCTCTTATCTCCTGCCTCCCCTGCGAGACGCTGATCTTGCCTGACTGAGGAGACGTGTTGTGTTATGGGGGGTCGTCGATGTAAGTGGAAAACTGAGTAAGGATGAGTCATGAGGGAACTAGTTTTGAATGATAGTGAGTACGAGGAAAACTACGAGTGAGGAATGAGTAGCAAGGAAACTAGTGAAGAATGAGTAGCGAAGAAAACTAGTGAAGAATGAGTAGAGAGGAAAACGAGTGAGGAATGAAAGTGGTGATGTGTGAGATGAGGTGGTGTAGATGTGAGAGGAAAACGAGTGAGTGAGGAATGAAAAAGAGTAGTTGAGTGAAATTATGGGTTTTTATTGTAGGGATTTAGGATGAAGAATATGAAGTG
The DNA here is from genome assembly GCA_016584305.1 of Chionoecetes opilio. Classification (NCBI taxonomy): domain Eukaryota; kingdom Metazoa; phylum Arthropoda; class Malacostraca; order Decapoda; family Majidae; genus Chionoecetes; species Chionoecetes opilio. Next base: position 140,564 of record JACEEZ010001737.1, read on the forward strand.
AGTGAGATGAGGTGGTGTAGGTAGATATGAGAGGAAAACGAGTGAGTGAGGAATGAGTAAGAGTGTTGTGGGAGATGAGGAGGTGTAGATATGAAGGAAAACGAGTAAGTGAGGAATGAGTAAGAGCAGTTGTGGGAATTAGGTGTATTTATTGAGGGAAACGAGTATGAGAATAGTAAGCAGTTGTGGGAGATGAGGAGGTGTAGATATGAGTGGAAAACGAGTGAGGAATGAGTAAGAGCAGTTGTGGGAGATGAGGAGGTGTATATATGAGGAAAATGTAGTGAGGAATGAGAAAGAGTAGTTGACTGAGATGATGGATTTTGGTATAGGGATGTAGGAGGAAGAATATGAGGTATGTATATGAGAATAAGAGGCATGTATGTATGTATGTATGCAATATGAGGTATGTATATGTGAGTAAGAAAATGAGGTAAGAAGAAGATGAAGTGATGATGAGGAAGGACGAAGATGAGGTGTGAATGAGGAAGTATAAAAGGGAAGATGATAATAGTGAGTGAGACATATTGTTGAAATAATTAAGACATAGTGTTGGTGATGGTAGATAGAGGTGAGATGATGGTTTTTGGTTCTTGTTGCCCCTGTTTTACTCTCTCTCTCTCTCTCTCTCTCTCTCCTCTCTCTCTCTCTCTCCTCTCTCTCTCTCTCTCCTCTCTCTCTCCTTCTCTCTCTCTCTCTCTCTCATCTCTCTCCTCCTCCTCCCTCCCTCTCGCTCTCCTCCTCTCTCTACTCTCCCTACTCTCTCTCTCTCCTCTCTCTCTCTCCAGTTCCAGAATTTCTTCTCATCCCATTTTTCTACTTCTCTTTTCCCCCCTCCATCTCATCTCCATATATCTCTCTCTCTCTCTCTCTCTCTCTCTCTTCTCTCTCTCTTCTCTCTATCTCTCTCTCTCTCTCTCTCTCTCTCTCTCTCTCTCTCTTCTCTCTCTCTCTCTCTCGCTCTCGCTCTCGCTCTCGCTCTCGCTCTCGCTCTCGCTCTCGCTCTCGCTCTCTCACCGATGTAGTTGTGGGCGGTCAAGTAGAAGTGGTGTAGCGTGCCGCAGCGAAGACCCGTGGCTGTGTACGACCGATGCACGCCACCCACCCCCTGCGTCAGCCATTTCCCCGCCCGCAGACCTACGCCCACACACACACACACACACGCACACGGGCGGAAAAGGAAAAAGAACATCATTATAACTCAGAAAATATAAAGAACGTTAGTGAAAAAAAAATAGCTCTGATGTAGTGAAATAGATAGAACATTACTATAAAACATAGAAAATAGCTCTGATTATGACATTAGCTGAAAAGTGCCCACTACTACTACTACTACTACTACTACTACTACTACTACTACTACTACTACTACTACTACTACTACTACTGCTGCTACTACTACTACTACTGCTGCTACTACTACTACTACTACTACTACTACTACTACTACTACTACTACTACTACTACAACTACTACTACTACTACTACTTACTACTATAACTATACTACTACTACTACTACACTACTACTACTACTACTACTACTACTACTACTACTACTACTACTACTACTACTACTACTACTACTACTTCTTCTACTACTACTACTACTACTACCACTACTACTACTACTAGGCCTACTACCACTACTACTACTACTACTACTGCTATTCTATTGAGTCACACTGTCACACCCACCTAAAGTGTAGCATGGCCCCCTGCAACGGCGCGCCCCCGGTATCCTCCACACTCCACTGCACCCTAATGGAGGAGGCCGTGGTCTCCGTCACGTGGAGGGAAGGCGCTGACGGAGGCACTGAAGGGGGAGGAGGAGAGAGAAAGAGGAAGATATACGTGAATACTAGAAGCCCCAGTGGTATTAGAGACTTACTGGGTGGATGAAAGATGAATTTTGAGAGTACAACTACAAAATAAGAAATACTAATACAGAAATACTAAACTACATATACAAAATTACTGACCTAGCACTGTAAGATTATGGATGAAAGATACATTTTGAGGATACAACTACAAAATACGAAATACTACTACAAAAATACTAAACTACAACTACAAAATAAGAAATACTACTACAAAAAAACTGAACTACAACTACAAAATTTAATACTGACCTAGCACTGTGAGGTTATAGACGACAGTGTCCACGCCGTGACTGTTGGTGGCAGTGCACACGTAGTCACCGCTGTCAGTGCGCTGGATGTCTGCCAGGGTGAGGGTCCCGTCTGGCTGCATCTTGAACCTTGAAGTATAAGTATGATGCTCCGCGTGAGTATTGACGGGGAGGTGGTATGAAGGCGTTAGGAGGTGATATGAAGGCGTTAGGAGGTGATATGAAGGCGTTAGGAGGTGATATGAAGGCGTTAGGAGGTGATATGAAGGCGTTAGGAGGTGATATGAAGGCGTTAGGAGGTGATATGAAGGCGTTAGGAGGTGATATGAAGGCGTTAGGAGGTGATATGAAGGCGTTAGGAGGTGATATGAAGGCGTTAGGAGGTGATATGAAGGTGTTAGGAGGTGGTATGAAGGCGTTAGGAGGGATATGAAGGCGTTAGGAGGTGATATGAAGGCGTTAGGAGGGGATATAAGAGCATAAGAACATAAGAAAATAAGGAAGCTACAAGAGATATGAAGGCGTTAAGAGGAAGGATGTAAATACGGGAAAATAAGTAATAGAAACGGGTGATGAAGGAGAGACGGGCTGGGAAGCGAGTACTTTATTCCTGGCTAGTTTCGCAATTACTGGGCTTCTTCAGAGGAATAAAGCCCAGTCAAGGCGAAACTAGTCAGGAATAATGTATTCCTACTCGCTTCCCAGCCCGTGTCTCCTTCATCACCTGTTAATGATGGTAGTCATAACAATAATGATGATCCAACTCCTTCCTTTACCTGTCTAAGAATTCAACAATAAAAAAATAAAAAAATAAAAAGATAATCAAACTTCCTATATGACTTATAATAATTCAACAATAAAGTAAAAAAAAAAAAAAAGGTAATTAAACTTCCTATAATAAATAATTCAACAACTAAAAATATAAAAAACCCTACTCCTTCCTTTACCTGTCGTGTTTGTCCGGGATCACGGTGCGCAGGTGTGTCCAGATCAGGACAGGCTCCGGCGCGCCCACCGCCCCGCACGCCAGGCTCACGTCCTCCTTCCACGCCGCCGTCAGGTTCCCGCCCACCGACCACACGCCCGCGGACACTGCCACGCCCATGGAAAGTACATAAATAAGTAGGGGAAAGGAAGGAAGGAAAGAAGAGAGGACGGTAGGAAATGGGGGATATATATGAAATTGATATTGGTTACTTTTTCTATGTAAAGAAAAGTATGTATTATTCACCCATGGTCTTGTCCACGAGAGCTGGCTCGCGATCGCCAGTTTCACCCTCCCGGTGCGAGCTTGGAGCTCATTATTATCGATCTTTGGGTAATGCTGGGACCTCACACACTACACATCCCCATCCCCTTGCTCAAGGAGGACAGTAGTCCCTGTGTATGTAATGTGTGTGCGTGTGTTTACCCACCTGTGTGAGAGGGTTTGACGAGTGTCACGGGGCTGGGGGTCCCTCGCCCATCCTGGTGGAGGCTGTCACCCACACCTGAGGGAGAAACACACCTGAGAGGGGGAACGGTGGAGAGGTGAGGGGGCAGAGGGAGGGAGAGTGAGAGGGAGAGGCTGTGGGAAGGAGGAGGAGGAATACAGAGACCAATATAACATGATTTTCAATATCTATTTACGAATTCTAACTGTGTACGTTTCATCGTGTGTGTGTGTGTGTGTGTGTGTGTGTGTGTGTGTGTGTGTGTGTGTGTGTGTGTGTGTGTGTGTGTGTGTGTGTTGAGTTCCCTTGTAAATACTGTGGTCAATAAAGCATCTATATACTATCTATCTATCTATCTGTGTGTGTGTGTGGCTGACCTGGTACGTGGTGTGCGACAGGTCATGCAGGGACAGGTGTGTGAGGTGCGGCTCCACGCGGCGGCTATGAGGCCCGCCGCGCCCCCCCGCCGGCTGCCAGTGCGCGGTGTAGCGGCTGATGCGGCCGTGCGGGTGTCGCGGCGCCGCCCAGGACACCACCGCCGCCCTCGCCCCGGACACCACGGCTTTCACGCGTGCGGGGGCCTCGGGGACTGCCGGAAGAAAGGGGCAAGGTTGTTATGATGTTACTAATATATACTACTGCTACAACAACTACTACTGCTACGGCTACTTCTACTCAACAACTACTTCTACTACTGCCCTCGCCCCCGACACCACAGCCTTCACGCGTGCGGGAGCCTCGGGGACTGCCGGAGGTAAGGGAGAGGATGTTATGAATCGCCTTCGGTCACTCGTTCATTCTCCTGCTGTTTTCTAGGGTACTAATTTATTGAGAAAAGGATGGGGGGGAATTTCAAAGAGGGGGAGGGGGCAAGTAGGCTATACAAACGATACAGAAAAACAGAAATACAAGAAAAGAATAAAAAAGTTGAAGGGTGATCCGGCTTGTTTTTTTTCAATGATCGCAATAATGTTACACAAAATTTTACATAGTTATGAACAAGGATTATATTTTGAAAAACGAGAAAAAACAAACAGACAGGAGAAACAAAAACAAAAGTCATCAAAAACCTCAACCATTGTAACAGCCTGGTAAATGAATTATTATATTTAAGTGACATGAAGGATAAAGAAAGGAGACAGCAGCATAATTAGTGAGTCCAGAGACTGAAGTACATGATAACAATTATAAAACAAACTAAGGAAACGTACAAAATTAAGCTTCTTTTTACAGTGTCTCATGCAGCTCTCACCCAGTCACAGATCCTTCACCCCCTCCTATTACACCTCCTCCCTCGGCCACTCCTTTATTCTCCTTCTGTTTAACTTCTCATTACCTCCTTTTAACAGTGTCTCATGCAGCTCTCACCCACTATCACACATCCCTCCCTCCTTCACCCCATCCTGCAGGCTCTCACCGTCCTGCTCCGTGGTGCAGACGACGGCCGGGGAGGACACGCCCTGCCCTGCCCGGGTGAACGCCGCCACCGTCACGCTGTAATTAGTCCAGGGCGTGAGGCCGTCCAGGGTGGCGCGCTGGCCGTCCTGCATCACGCTGCCTCCCTCGCCGCTTCCTGCA
>JACEEZ010001737.1:148205-153205 GCA_016584305.1 Chionoecetes opilio
ATAGTGAGTAAACTAGAATGAATGAATAAATGAGCGAGTGAGTAAGTAAATGAGAAAGATAGTGAGTAAATGAGAATGGATGAATAAATGAGTGAGTAAATGAAAGAAAATGGTGAGTGTAAGAGAGAGAGAGAGAGAGAGAGAGAGAGAGAGAGAGAGAGAGAGAGAGAGAGAGAGAGAGAGAGAGAGAGAGAGAGAGGAGAGAGAGAGAGAGAGAGAGAGAGAGAGAGAGAGAGAGAGAGAGAGAGAGAGAGAGAGAGAGAGAGAGAGAGAGAGAGAGAGAGAGAGACGTAAGATGAATACTAAACATATAAGGAAAAGGCAAAAATATGCATGAAAAATGAGTGATAAAAAAAGAGTGACTTACAACCACACTTTGAGGGTGTCCCGTGGGCGGCTCTCGTGGGTGGCGGAGGTGATGGGCGCGGAAGGCGGACTGCGCCCCACCCTGTTTTCCGCCACCACCGTCAGCGTGTAGGTGGCGGCAGGCTGCAGGCCCTCCAGACGTACCCTCTTCTGGTCCCCCTCCACCGTCACCTCCTAGGGCCGCCCACTACTGACGCGGGGAAAAAGAAAAAGGGTGATGGTTGATAAGATTTACATGTACTTAATCGAAAAAAAAGAGACAAATAAGCTGATTGTTATTAGAATTACTACTGACGCCGAAAAAAGGGAAAAAAAAGGTGATTGTGTTTAAAATTACTACTGATGTTAAAAAAAGAGAGAAAGAAAGGGTGATTGTGATTGAAATTACTACTGATGTGGAGAAAAAAAGAGAAAAATAAGGTGATGTTATTAAAATTTACATGTACTTAATCGAAAAAAAGTTAAGAAAGAGGGTGATTGTTATTAGAATTACCACTGACGCCGAAAACAGAGAGAAAAAAAGTGTGATTGTGATTAGAATTACCACTGACGCCGAAAAAAAAGAGAAAAAAAGTGTGATTGTGATTAAAATTACTACTGACGCCGAAAACAGAGAGAAAAAAAGGGTGATTGTGATTAAAATTACTACTGATGTTAAAAAAGAGAGAAAAAAAGGGTGATTGTGATTAGAATTACACTGACGCCGAAAACAGAGAGAAATAAAGGGTGATTGTGATTAAAATTACTACTGATGTTAAAAAAAAGAGAGAAAAAAAGGGTGATTGTGATTAAAATTACTACTGATGTAAAAAAAGAGAGAAAAAAAGGTGATTGTGATTGAAATTACACGTACTTAATAAAAAAGAGAAAAAAAGGGTTATTATGATTAAGATGTACACGTTCTTAATCGATACGTAATTAATATAGTTATGCAGATGAGGAACTTAGATGCAACTATGCGAGTAAATATATGAATTAGAGGAATGGCAAATATATAAAGGAAATAAAGGATTAAAGGAAAGGGATGAGAGTTGAGAATAGAGGTAGAGAAGGTAGAGGAGGAAGGAAGTGGAGGGAGAGGAGAGGAGAGGAGAGAGAGAGAAGAGAGAGAGAGAGAGAGAGGAGAGAGAGAGAGAGAGAGAGAGAGAGAGAGAGAGAGAGAGAGAGAGAGAGAGAGAGAGAGAGAGAGAGAGAGAGAGAGAATATTGCCTTCCTAAATAAATAAAAAAAACCTATTCTCCCTCTCTCTCCCCCTCCCCCCCTTACCCATTAACGCAAGGTGCATACACAATGGAAATGAATAAACAGCATGCATAAACAAAATGAACAATAACAGTTAGGTGTAAAATGAACGAGTATTTAGATTATTACAAACTATACTATTATCATTATTATTATTGTTATCATAGTTATCATTATTATTATTCTTACTATTTATATTATCATCCCAAGCAAGAGGAAAAAGGAGAAAGAGGAGAGAGAGAGAGAGAGAGAGAGAGAGAAGGAGAGAGAGAGAGAGAGAGAGAGAGAGAGGAGAGAGAGAGAGAGAGAGAGAGAAAAAATAGAAAAAAAAATAGAAAAAAACCAAAACTGACAACAAAGAAAACGGAACAAGACAAAGAAAACCGAGGCGTTGCATGGCTTACTGAGGGAATGTTGGGCGTCGAAGGTAATGATATAGGCGGTGATGGGGGCGTTGGAGTCCTCCGGAGGCGTCCAGGAGAGGGTGAGGTGACGTGAGCCCTCCTCCCCCACCGCTAGGCTAGACGGCGGCGCTGGCACGTCTGAAAAAAGAAGGAAAATGGTTCACAAATAGGGTGGTAAATGATTGGAAAGGACTCAGTAGACAGGTAGTTAGTGCGGAGTCATTAGGGAGGTTTAAAAGGAGGCTAGATCATTTGAATGGATGGGGATGAAAGGTGGATGTAGGTAGTGTTAAGTAACAGGAACTACCTCGTGTAGGTCTCACGGCCTCTTGTTGCTTCCTTATTTTATTATGTTCTTATGTTCTTATGAAAAACGATAGGGTAGTGACAGCAGGTGAAGGATGAGAGAGAAGGGGATTCAACTCCCTATAACAGTGGTTCTTAACTTAAGGGGGCGTGAGCCAAGAGGGACAAAAAGGAAGAACTGTCAAGTATTTAACATGAAGCTTGCTCGCGAGGGTGAGCGAATAAAGTCGGTACAGAGAAGAAAGTACGGGCGACAAACTCTGCGGTAACACCTTGCCAGGTTTCACTAACTACTGAGACTTTTATGCAATATTATTTATTATTATTATTATTATTACTATACAATACAAGTTTTAAAAACACGTATTTTTTCAGTTTTTCTTTCATTATTATTGAAAATTTGATTATCATTGATCATTTTGAAATATCTTGGTTGAAGAAGTGAAGGGGGGCATGGAGGCAAGGACCCACTACTGAAGGGGGCGTGGTGGTGAAAGAAACACTGCTCTACAACCTACCTTGGACAAGCAGGTGGAAGTCCGCGGTGAGGGAGCCGTGAGTGTTGGTGGCCGTGCAGGTGTAAGTGCCGGTGTCCGTGATGTGGGTGGAGCGAAGCATCAACTCTGACACCCGCCCGCCCTCCGTACTGCGCTCCGACACCTCGTATCTGAAGGAGGCGCCGAAGGAAGAGGAGCAGGAGGAGGAGGAGGAGGAAGAGGAGGAGGAAGGAGGAGGAGGAGGAGGAGGAGGAGGAAGAGGAGGAGGAGGAGGAGGAGGAGGGGAGGAGGAGGAGGAGGAGGAGGAGGAGGAGGAGGAGGAGGAGATTTGAATGAGTGGTATTAATGATTTTATATTTTTTGTGTGTGTATTTTAGAGATTAACAATATCAGTGTTATTGTGGCTACTGAAGAAGGTGGAACAATAGAGGAAAAGGAGAGGTAAGAAGAAGAGGATGAGGGGAAAGAATATGACATGGACAAAACAATGACGTGGTAGAGGAAGAAGAGAAAGGAATACAAAGGAAGAACAGCACACAAGGGAGGAGGAGAAGGGCGAGAAGGAGGAAAAGACGGATAATGGGAGAAAAACAATAAAGAAAAACAATAATGGGGAATAATGGGGAAAATAAATAAATAAAAATATAATGGGGAAAATAAATAAATAAAACAATAATGGAGGAATTAAATAAGAAAAACACTTAAGGGGGATAATGGGGAAAAAATAAAGAAAAATAATGAAGGGGGGGATAATGGGGAAAATAAATAGAGAAAAACAATAATGGGGGATAATGGGGAAAATAGATAGAGTAAAACCAATAATGGGAGGATAATGGGGAAAATAAATAGAGTAAAAACAATAATGGGGGATAATGGGGGAAAATAATAGAGAAAACAATAATGGGGATAATGGGGGAAAATAAATAGAGTAAAAACAATAATGGGAGGATAATGGGGGAAAATAATAGAGAAAAAAATAATGGAGGATAATGGGGGAAAATAAATAGAGGAAAACAATAATGGGGGATAATGGGGGAAATAAATGGGAAAAACAATAATGGGGGGATAATGGGGAAATAAATAGAGAAAAAAATAATGGGGGATAATGGGGGAAAATAAATGCCGGAAATACAATAATGGGGGGATAATGGGGAAAATAAATAGAGGAAAAACAATAATGGGGAGATAATGGGGGAAAATAAATAAATAAAAACAATAATGGGGAGTTAATGGGGGAAAATAAATGCCGAAAAACAATAATGGGGGGATAATGGGGGAACATAAATGCCGAAAAACAATAATGGGGAGTTAATGGGGGAAAATAAATAACGAAAAACAATAATGGTGGGATAATGGGGGAACATAAAGAAAGAAGAAACAACGACAGCGGTCCATAGTGAGGTAAAATAATTACCTGGGCAGGGGGGGAATGGGCACGGCGCCCCTGGTCCACGTGAGGGTGAGGGGGGCGTCACCATGGGCCTCGCAGGGGAGCGTCACGGAACCCCCCACCACCACCTGCTGCCGCTGACTACGAACCCCGAACCAGGGCGGCTCTGAGGGGGGGGGGGGGAGAGATAGACGAAGGATGATTGACTGACTGACTGATACTGAGTGACTGAATTATTGACTGAATGACTAGTTCATTTACTGACTAACTAATCATTTAACTGCCTGACTTACGGAGTGATTGACTGACTCAGTCAATAAGGAATGAACAAACTAACAAACTGACAACTGACTAACTAACTAATTGACCATCTGACTGACTTACTGGACGACTAACTAACTGACTGAAAATGAACCAACCAACTAACTGAACAAACTGACTCACATTCTTTTCAATCACAAAAAAAACCACACCCTTAAATACAAATATGCAGCTAAATTATCCCTAAGACAAAGAAAGAAAATACACTCTAAATAACAAAGATGAAACTTAATTATCCCTAAAACAAAGAAAACCCACAACACGACACAAAGAGTACTCACCATTAACACTGAGAGCCACCACCTTGGACAGCCCCGCACCTACTCCGTTATTAGCCTCGCACAGGTAACGCCCCTCATGTCTCCTCTCCGCGCGACTCACCATCAGCGTGCCGTTCTCCCAGCCAGCCACGCCCCCTTCCCCTGTAGCTACCGCCACGAACTCGCCGGAGACTGTAGGACGTGAGTGCAGATT
>JACEEZ010001737.1:158205-163205 GCA_016584305.1 Chionoecetes opilio
AGAGGAGGGGAGGAGAGAGAAAAAAAATAAAATAAGAAAAAGGTAAAGGCCCTTTAAAAAGAAAAAAAAAAAAGAGAGAGAGAGAGAGGGAGGGAAGAGAGAAAAAGAGAGAAAGGAGAGAATGAGAAGAGAGAGAGGGGGAGGGGGGGGGGGAGGGGAGAGAGAGAGAGAGAAGAGAGAAAGGGGCATCAACCTTTATCAAAAGAAGTTTAAACCTCCTTCCCGTGGTACAGGAAATGAGTCTGGAATCCCTTTCTCGCTTTCGATTAAAAGAGGATTTTATACATTTTCTATTTTACTCTTCATTTATATGTTCCTAAGTGTCTGTTTATGTCCATCTAGGTATTAAAATCAAACTTCTCTCTCTCTCTCTCTCTCTCTCTCTCTCTCTCTCTCTCTCTCTCTTCTCTCTCTCTCTCTCTCTCTCTCTCTCTCTCTCTCTCTCTCTCTCTCTCTCTCTCTCTTCTCTCTCTCTCTCCCCTCCCTTTTTACATATACATTCCCCCCCTTAATGCTACAAGTTTCCCTTCCCATGCTCAAAGTTTTCCTCTCAAAACTATGTGCCTTTCATGAACCCTCTCTCATGCCCATAAAACCCCGCTCATGGCCATATATCTTCCTCTCATGTATAATACCCCTCTCATGACCACACTTCCCCCCTCTCATGGCCATATATCTCCCTCTCACGTCTATAATACCCCTCTCATGGCCACACTTCCCCCCTTCATGGCCATATATCTCCCTCTCACGTCTATAATACCCCTCTCATGGCCACACTTCCCCCCTCTCATGGTACATTTCCCCCCTTCATGGCCATATATCTCCCTCTCATGTCTAATATCCCTCTCATGGCCACACTTCCCCCTCTAATGGTCACACTTCCCTCCTTCTCATGGCCATATCTCTCCCTCTCATGGCCACACTTCCCCTCTCATGGCCACACTTCTTCCCTTTCATGCCTCTCTCTCCCTCTCATGGCCACACTTCCCCCCTCTCATGGCCACAATTCCCCCTCTCATGGCCATGTCTCTATCCAGGGCCACAATTTATCTTCCCACAGTCAAAAAATCATTCACGTAGTTACACATTTCCTCTCTAACTTTCCCTTTTTACATGTCTTTCCCCCCTTCACGCTCACCAGTCTCCCCTTTGACATGTTTTCTCACCCTTCACACACACCCCAGTTTCCCTTTTTACATGTTTATCCTCCCTTCACACTCACCAGTTTCACCCTTCACACTCACCAGTTTCACCCTTCACACTCACCAGTTTCCCTTTTTACATGTTTATCCTCCCTTCACACTCACCAGTTTCCTTGCGCCACGCCACAGACGGGTTGGGGAAGCCCTTGGCCAGGCAGTGCAGGGACGTGGTGCCGCCAAGGGCCACACTGGTGCTTGCAGGCTCCACCACCCACGCCGGAGGGACTGTGAGGAACGTGAGGTCACTGCTCTGTGTCATGAACCTAAGATAACCTAACCAATCCTAACTTAACCTAACCAAACCAAACTTAACCTAACCTACCCTAAGCATAACTAAACTTAACCTAACCTAATCTAAACATAATCAAACCTAACCTAAACAGAACCAAACCTAATCTAAACCTAACCAAACCTAACCGAACCTAACCAAACCTAACTTAACCTAACCAAATCTACCCTAACCATAACCTTAACGTAACCTAACCATAACCTAAACAGAACCAAACCTAACCTAACCTAACCTAAACCAAACCAAACCTAACCTAAACCTAACCAAATCTACCCTAACCTAACCTAAACCTAACCTAAACAGAACCAAACCTAACCTAACCTAACCTAAACCTAACCTAAACAGAACCAAACCTAACCTAACCTAACCTAAACAGAACCAAACCTAACCTAAACCTAACTAACCAAACCTACCCAAAACCTAACCTAACCTAACCTAGAGTCTACAGGTGATACAGGCTCTCAGGGCAAGTATACAGTGCCAGGCTATGGATATTGGCACTGTGAGTTGTTATATCAAGTACTGTACAATTAGGAAATATACCTTGTTATTATTATTATCATTATTACTATTATTGATTTGTTACTTACTTTATGATCTGATTTGACTTATATGGGAAAAAAAATGTACTTGGTGACTTAATGAATTTCTGCTTTTGGAATTTAATTAGTATTTTTGTTTATATATTGCTGATTTGATTGCTGGCTTATAAATCACTGTTGCTAATAGGGTATATATATAACATCCTTCTTCTATATTATATTCTACTTCGTTATTCTGATCTGTTTTTTTGGCTTAGTTTTATATTTTTAGTTATTACGAGTTAGGGTTTTAGTTATGCGTTGGTATTCTAGTTATGCTTTATGTCAGGCAAGTGTGAGGCGTAGCTACTCATTGCAGGCTGAGGGGACACATTGCATCACGCTGTTATAGGAGGTGGCGGCAGCACGTAACACCAAGCATGCCTTCTAGCTGTCTACAAAGGAAAAAGCAACAGCACACACACACACACACAACACACACACACACACACAAACACACACACAAACAAACACACACAAACACACACACACACACACACTAACAGTAACACAAATACCTCACAGCCACAAACTTCGATGCAGAACTCTGAAAAATGTAAAGCCAACTATTTCACATTCACTACACAGAAAAAACAACATAGATAAAACAAAACTTACGAATTCACTGTTTAAAATGTCACAATACAGAAATACTTAAAAATAGAGCTACTGGATTAAAAACAGAATTAAACTATCACGAAAATTAATAAGTGTTATTCTGGTAGGGAACTTTGCATTGAAATAATAGATCTAATAGAAAGCGTGGCAAGTTTCTCTGGCTAGGGGTACAAACGGAACGAGGGTGAGCGTAAGGGGAGAAGCGAGTTTACTAAGGGGAAGGGGGAAGGTTCATGCTTGTATAGGGGGAGGGGTAATATTTTTAAGGTATGTAGCGCAGGTGTGGGGGGGGGACCTACCTGGGGGAGGTGTGTGTGTGTGTGTGTGTGTGTGTGTGTGTGTGTGTGTGTGTGTGTGTGTGTGTGTGCGTGTGTGTGTGTGTGTGTGTGTGTAATGCAAGATATGTGTACATGTGAGTATATGTGTGTTTTGTTTGCTTTCGTAATGCTGTACGTGTGTGTGTGTGTGGTGTGTGTGTGTGGTGTGTGTGTGTGTGTGTGTGTGTGTGTGGTGTGTGTGTGTGTGTGTGTGTGTGTGTGTGTGTACAAAAAGGGAAAGCATCAGAGCAAGACGCCTATATACAGTCGCGGGTCATGGGGGCCTCGGGGGGGTGGGGGTGCCGGCACAGGGGGGGGGGGCAATGACAATGGCGGGACTGGTGGTTCCCTTAACGGCGCGGCAATATCCTCCCCGGCCGGCGTCCCCATCCTTCCCAGGGCCCCTCGGGAGTCTCTGCCTGTGCGTCAACGGTCAGTGTTCCATCGTGGGTGGTTAGTGTGTTGTTGTGTGTGGCATGCAAAGCTGGTTGTCGGTGCGGCGTGTGGGTGAGTGGTGGTGGTGGTGTGTGGTGGTGTGTGTTGGTGTGCTGGAGTGTGGGGGAATGTGGTGGTGGTGGTGGTGTGGTGTGTGGTGGTGGTGTGTTGGGGAGCGAGGCTGCGTCACCTTATACTTTATACTGGGCTCTCCAACGCGGCACTGACTTGTGACTGACTGGGTGACTTCACCTCCGCCCCTCGTGTTACCAGTCTCACGTCAGTCCCCACGAGGCGGTGGCGCCAGGCGGGGACCTCAACCCCCCCCCTGGCTCGCCTCGCAGCCCCTCCCGTCACTCTAGAGGTCAGCGTCGTGCAGTAGAGGTCAGCATTCCTCAAGTCAAGTCTCGGTCAGCCCTTGGCGGGCATGGAGTCGTGGGCCGCCTACCGCTGACGGTCAGGCGCGCCGAGGTGGTGACGGTGCGGGCGGCGTTGCTGACGGCGCAGGTGTAGTTGCCGGTGTGGACGGCGTCGGCGCGGTCGATCACCAGGATGGACGTGAAGGGGTCGAGCTGGGAGACCCGCACCTCCAGGCGGGTTTCGAGCGGGCGGCTGTCCTTCCACCAGGCCAGGGTGAGCGGCCGGTCACCCTCCTGCACGAAACAGGTCGACTGCGCCCGCATCCCCGCGCGGGTCTCATCCGGGAAGGTGAGGCGAGCCAGCCGCGGCGGCACTGCAACACATACACACACACGCTCACGCAACACTCAGCCTCACGCCGGCAGGAACACAGCAGCCCGCGGCGGGGGGGAGGAGGGGAGGTGGGGGTGGGCATGACGCGTGGTACTGCGGTGATTGGCGCGGTGGGATCCTGAAGATTGAAAACACTTGGTGCCCGAGACATCAAGTGTTGTTGGTTCTTTTGTTCTCTTTTGTTTAGGAACACACACGCACACACACACACACACACACACACACACACACACACACATACACACAAGGCTGAGAGACTTCAAGTAGGAGGCGTTGCATTACTTTGATGATTGAGGTCACTTACCTCTAAACTCACTTCTCCTGGATTTTAGAGATAAAACTGATGTTTGTGTAATTCTAATCTTCGCTAAACTCACTCACACACACTATCTCTCTCTCTCTCTCTCTCTCTCTCTCTCTCTCTCTCTCTCTCTCTCTCTCTCTCTCTCTCTCTCTCTCTCTCTCTCTCTCTCTCTCTCTCTCTCTCTCTCTCTCTCTCTCTCTCTCTCTCTCTCTCTCTCTCTCTCTCTCTCTCTCTCTCACCAATTACTGAACACACAAAGTTTGATGTCTAGGCGTCACGTGACGTAGATATCAACTCTTGGTTATTGACTGTCGTTCACACCCATCACCTGACGCAGTACCAGGCGCCTTGACACAGGGGGGCATGGCCGCGGCGCGCTGCTGTGCTCTAGGAGGTACAGGTCTCACAAGAGGACAGGTCATGGCCTGCTTAGACAAACATTACGAGAAAGCAGCACAGAAGGAGGTGTGTTGGGAAGGGTTATGGGGGACGAGGGATGGG
>JACEEZ010001737.1:173205-175705 GCA_016584305.1 Chionoecetes opilio
TACTTCTTTTTATTTTATCATTACTTTACTTTCACATTCCATTACATAAACTCTAAAAATAAAAATAAAAATAAAAACATGTACGAATTCATGTCTTATTTTACTTTGTCTATTTACTTTTCCTTGACTCTAACCTTTACTTTTACTTCTTTTTCCTTTACTCCTTTACTTTATTGTTTATATTCCATTACTTAAACTCTAAAAAATCAACTCCTTAAATATGCTATAGTACTTCTATCTCATTTCCTTCATAATTTTGCCTTAGTTATCCATGCATTCTCGCTTAACTACGTGGCTCGTTATCCCTTTCTATCTTTCTTCCTTCTACTCATTATATAAAAAAAAAGATAAAAAAAGTACGAATTCATGTCTGTTTCTATCTACTTTTTCCTTTACTTTATCATTTACTTTTACTTCTTTCTATTTTATCATTACTTTACTTTCACATTCCATTACTTAAACTCTAAAAAATCAGCTCCTTAAATATGCTATACTTCTATCTCATTTTCCTTCATAATTTTGCCTTAGTTATCCATGCATTCTCGGTTAACTATGTGGCTCGTTATCCTTTCTTCTCTCTCCTCTTGCTATTTCATGTCTATCACAGTGTCTTGTTAATGCTTAATCAGTGTCTATTTAATGCTTATTTATGTCTTATGTTTATGCCTTAATTCAGTGTTTTAGTGTTTAAAGCTTTATTTCAGTCTTAGTGTAGCTTTAATTCAGTGTCTTTAGTTTAATGCTTAATTCAGCTAGTAAGCCTTTCAGTGTCTTTAGTGTTTGCTTTAATTCAGTGTCTTAGTGTTAGCCTTTAATTTCAGTGTCTTTATTGTTTAATGCCTTTAATTTCAGTGTCTTTAGTGATTTTAATGTCTTTTTAATCTTATTCAGTGTCTTTAGTGTTTAATGTCTTTAATTTCAGTGTCTTTAGTGTTTAATGTCTTTAATTTCAGTGTCTTTAGTGTTTAATGTCTTTAATTTCAGTGTCTTTAGTGTTTAATGCCTTTAAGTTCAGTGTCTTTAGTGTTTAATGCCTTTAATTTCAGTGTCTTTAGTGTTTAATGTCTTTAATTTCAGTGTCTTTAGTGTTTAATGCCTTTAATTTCAGTGTCTTTAGTGTTTAATGCCTTTAATTTCAGTGTCTTTAGTGTTTAATGCCTTTAATTTCAGTGTCTTTAGTGTTTAATGCCTTTAATTTCAGTGTCTTTAGTGTTTAATGCTTTAATTTCAGTGTCTTTAGTGTTTAATGCCTTTAATTTTCAGTGTCTTTAGTGTTTAATTGCCTTTAATTTCAGTGTCTTTAGTGTTTAATGCCTTTAATTTCAGTGTCTTTAGTGTTTAATGCCTTTAATTTCAGTGTCTTTAGTGTTTAATGCCTTTAATTTCAGTGTCTTTAGTGTTTAATGCCTTTAATTTCAGTGTCTTTAGTGTTTAATGCCTTTAATTTCAGTGTCTTTAGTGTTTAATGCCTTTAATTTCAGTGTTTTTAGTGTTTAATGCCTTTAATTTCAGTGTTTTTAGTGTTTAATGCCTTTAATTTCAGTGTCTTTAGTGTTTAATGCCTTTAATTTCAGTGTCTTTAGTGTTTAATGCCTTTAATTTCAGTGTCTTTAGTGTTTAATGCCTTTAATTTCAGTGTCTTTAGTGTTTAATGCCTTTAATTTCAGTGTCTTTAGTGTTTAATGCCTTTAATATCAGTGTCTTTAGTGTTTAATGCCTTTAATTTCAGTGTCTTTAGTGTTTAATGCCTTTAATATCAGTGTTTTTAGTGTTTAATGCCTTTAATTTCAGTGTCTTTAGTGTTTAATGCCTTTAATTTCAGTGTTTTTAGTGTTTAATGCCTTTAATTTCAGTGTCTTTAGTGTTTAATGCCTTTAATTTCAGTGTTTTTAGTGTTTAATGCCTTTAATTTCAGTATCTTTAGTGTTTAATGCCTTTAATTTCAGTGTCTTTAGTGTTTAATGCCTTTAATTTCAGTGTCTTTAGTGTTTAATGCCTTTAATTTCAGTGTCTTTAGTGTTTAATGCCTTTAATTTCAGTGTCTTTAGTGTTTAATGCCTTTAAGTTCAGTGTCTTTAGTGTTTAATGCCTTTAATTTCAGTGTCTTTAGTGTTTAATGCCTTTAATATCAGTGTTTTAGTGTTTAAATGCCTTTAATTTCAGTGTCTTTAGTGTTTAATGCTTTAATTTCAGTGTTTTTAGTGTTTAAATTAGCCTTTATTTATTCAGTGTCTTTAGTGTTTATATATGGCCTTTAATTTCAGTGTTTTTAGTGTTTAATGCCTTTAATTTCAGTGTCTTTAGTGTTTAATGCCTTTAATTTCAGTGTTTTTAGTGTTTAATGCCTTTAAGTTCAGTCTTTATTGTTATTTATATTTATTGCCTTCTCCTCTTCCATAATTACTCTCATTGCACCCTCTACTCTATTTATCTGCTTTTTCTTTGCGTATTCTTGCTTTGTTCAATTATTACTTTTATTCATATATTTTCCTTGCGTCTA
>JACEEZ010001737.1:183205-192282 GCA_016584305.1 Chionoecetes opilio
TGAATAATAAAAAGAGAAATCAGACACAGAGACAAGCAGGAATAATAGTAAAATGAATGTCTGTTGGTAGATTTTGAGATTAATGAAGGGAAGATAAGCTGAGGTGGGTGGGAGTATGCAAGGAAGCCAAGACGAACAAATCAAAAGGAGGGCAAAAAATTTATGTTCTAGATAAAAAGAAAATAAGTGAGAAATCAGACACAGAGAGACAAACAAAAATAATAGGAAAAATGAATGTGTGTTGATTTTAAGTTGTAATTAATGAGGTAACAAAGACTCTATATACATTCCATTATTTTTCCACCTTTCTACGACTGAAATTACTTTAGAAGAGGACTATCAAGACAACTGCCAAACTAAATAGGCCCACACACTTTTTTGATTATCTTACTTTCTACTTTATAGGACTAGCAACTAGGGGGCTTTTCTTATTATTTTGCCCTTGCTTAGTACCTTATGATGTACTAAAGAAAAGATAAACTAAGGTGTGAGGTGTAAATTGGCCCACCCACTTTTCCCACCCACTTTGATCATATTTTCTTCTTTATAGAGGCTGCCAGCTATAGTCTTGTTTTTTTTTTACGAAGCGAAAATTCCATTCTATCTTAAAGTCTCATGCTTAAAATTATGCCTCTGTTTACCTGATACAAAGACTACTCTATACTGGACTTGCTACTCATTTTGGGCTATTTCCAGTGGAGGCCAGTTTTGCGATTCCTGCCATTTTCGAACATCACTCCCTTTTCCCTTCCTATGGTTTTTTCGAAATATATGATATCCGTTATCTTTGTAAATGTTTGTTCTATAATTTTTATCAAATAAAAAACAGAAAAATGCCAATAAAAAAATCCCTTTTATGAGAGAGTTAAGAAATATGCATGAATTTAATTTTCCCACTTGAACTCATCGCCATTTAATATTTTGCGAGAAAACATTTTAGATGCTAGCGATAGAAAGAAGCGGATTTTCATTAGCTTTCCATTGCTATATTTCGTTTTCTGATAAATGAATCAAAACCATGCATAAATTAGCGTTAACTAAAAAAATAACATCATCTATCGGGATAATTACCCGATGGATATGTTTATTTATTTGGGTTAACGATTAATTTATGCATGGTTTTTAATTCATTTATCAAAAAATTAAATATAGCAATGGAAAGTAATTAAATTCCGCTTCTATTGATATGTTGCATGTAAAAAATCTTCACGCAAAATATCAAATTGCGATGAGTTTAGGTGAATATATTTTCTTTGCATTTTCTTCAGTCTCATAATGGAATTTCTTTAGTGTATTTTAACAGTTTTTTATTTGATAATATTATAGAACAAACATTCACGAAGATAACAATGTATCATTTATACTGATATGCCATATTTCTACTGATTCATGGAACACTTTTTTTTACTTGCCGATACGATTGATGATGTTATTTTTTAGTTAACGCTAATTTAGGCATGGTGGGAAATTTCCCATTTATCAGAAAACGAAATATATCAATGGAAAGCTATGAAAATCCGCTTCTTTCTATCGCTAGCATCTAAAATTTTTTCTCACAAAATATTAAATGGCGAAGAGTTTAAGTATATTATTGAGGTCATGCATATTTCTTCACTCTTTTCATAATGGCATTTCTTTAGTGTATTTTACTGTTTTTTATTTGATAAATTATAGAACAAACAGTTACGAAGATAACGGTATATCATATATACTGATAAACTTAGGAAGGGAAATAGGGGTGATGTTCTAAAATGGCAGGAATCGCAAAACTGGCCTCCACTGGTCATGGGCGGGTTGGCGCGGGGCACGAGTAGCAAGTCCAGTATAGAGTAGTCTTTGCCTGATACTATGGTTAACTATGATAAAACACAACTTAAATTAAGAAGAACCGTAGTATTCCCTTCTCCTGGCATTAAATATCAGTCAGTAAGCAGCAAGGGTCAGAATTTTTCACCTCGTAAAAAAAAACAGAGTATACTTTGCTTCTTTTTTTTTCCTTAGCTAGTCTCTTATGTTGAAAAACTAAAACTTAGGTGTGTGAAGGTACTAGTTGTGGGCGGGCACGTACCTCCCAGGGTGACGTAGGCGGGTGCGTGGGCGTAATCACTGGCGTATGTAGCAACGCACTGATAGATTCCCGTGTCTGAGATGTCCACAGGTGCTAGATGAAATGACTCCCGAGGGCGGATCCTTACTCGATTATTGGAACTGTGACTGAAGATGGGGAAGAAAACATTGTTGGAACTGTGACTGTGGACATGGGAGAAAAGATTGTTGGGACTGTGACTGTAGACATGGGAAGAAAACATTGTTGGAACTGTGACTGTGGACATGGGAGAGAAAACATTGTTGGAACTGTGACTGGGACTGGGAGAAACATTGTTGGAACTGTGACTGTGGACATGGGAGAAAAGATTGTTGGAACTGTGACTGTGGACATGGGAGAAAACATTGTTGGAACTGTGACTGTGGACATGGGAGAAAAGATTGTTGGAACTGTGACTGTGGACATGGGAGAAAAGATTGTTGGAACTGTGACTGTGGATATGGGAGAAAAGATTGTTGGAACTGGACTGTGGACATGGGGGGAAAAACATTTTTGGGGAAACTGTGGACTGTGGACATGGGAAAGAAACATTGTTGGAAACTGTGACTTTTGGACATGGAAGAAAACATTTTTGGGGAACTGTGACTGTGGACATGGGAGAAAACATTGTTGGAACTGTGACTGTGGACATGGGAGAAAACATTGTTGGAACTGTGACTGTGGACATGGGAGAGAAAACATTGTTGGAACTGTGACTGTGGACATGGAAGAAAACATTGTTGGAACTGTGACTGTGGACATGGGAGAAAACATTGTTGGAACTGTGACTGTGGACATGGGAGAAAACATTGTTGGAACTGTGACTGTGGACATGGGAGAAAAAACATTGTTGGAACTGTGACTGTGGACACGGGAGAAAACATTGTTGGAACTGTGACTGTGGGCATGGGAGAAAAGATTGTTGGAACTGTGACTGTGGACACGGGAGAAAACATTGTTGGAACTGTGACTGTGGGCATGGGAGAAAAGATTGTTGGAACTGTGACTGTGGACATGGGAGAAAACATTGTTGGAACTGTGACTGTGGGCATGGGAGAAAAGATTTTTGGGAACTGGACTATGGACACGGGAAAAAAAACATTGTTGGAACTATGACTGTGGGAAATGGAGAAAACATTTTTTGGAACCAGTGACTGTGGACATGGGAGAAAACATTGTTGGAACTGTGACTGTGGACATGGGAGAAAACATTGTTGGAACTGTGACTGTGGACATGGGAGAAAACATTGTTGGAACTGTGACTGTGGACATGGGAGAAAACATTGTTGGAACTGTGACTGTGGACATGGGAGAAAATATTGTTGTGACTGTGACTGTGGACATGGGAGAAAATATTGTTGTGACTGAAGATAGGAGAAAAAAAAAATACTGTTCTTAAAAATTCTTACTGTTTGTCTTGATTCAGCACGATTGTGAAGGTCTACTTGTATCTATCCACCTGTATTATTCTTGTAGATTGCTTGTAGATGTATCTGTATTATGTAAATGTCTTCTGTACATCATTAACGAAGGGAGATGTTAGCTTTATTTTATTATTTAAGGTTAGAAATATTTATCTTTTTCGTGTACAGATTATCAATTCCCCATCCTATCCATCCTATATCCATCCTACATCCTTCCTATATCCTTCGTCACTTGACATAACGCCTGTTTATCCTCCTATCCACTATCCTATCTAAAAATAATTCGTAGTTCTTCCTTACTCACCATTTACTTCCATACGCACACAAACACACACCACACACACACACAACACACACAAAACAACACACACACAACACACACACACACACACACACCCCACACCACACACACACACACCACACACACAAAACCCCACACACCACACCCACCCCAAACACCACACACACACACACACACACACACACACACACACACACACACATCAAATACCGTGTCTACTGTTCTTTTCTCCCTTCACAAACTCTCTATAACCCCTTTCCTAACCCTAAAAAAAGGGAAAAAAAACTGAATCCCTAGAAGTGAAAATAAAAAATAGAGGTCGAAATAACACGTCAATGAGTTTCGCTTTCTTTCAACCAACATTTTAAATTCACAAACTATATAAAACACACACTCCTCTCTCTCTCTCTCTCTCTCTCTCTTTCTCTCTCTCTCTTCCTCTCCTCTCTCCTCTCTCTCTCTCTCTCTCTCTCTCTCTCTCTCTCTCTCTCTCTCTCTCTCTCTCTCTCTCTCTCTCTCTCTCTCTCTCTCTCTCTCTTCCAGGAAATCTTTGGTTCTTGGTATTTTTTCCCCTATTATTTTTTTAAGGGTGTAAGGAATGGTCTTTTGTTTATTTCTCGAAAGGTGGGGGTGTGTGTGTGTGTGTGTGTGTTTTTGTGTGTTTTGGTGTGTGTGTGTGTGTGTGGTGTGTTGGTGTGTGTGTGTGTGTGTGTGGGTGTGTGTGTGTGTGTGTGTGTGTGTTGTGTGTGTGTGTGTGTGTGTGTGTGTGTGTGTGTGTGTGTGGGGTGGGGTGTGTGTGTGTGTTTTGTGTGGTGTGTGTGTGTGGGGTGTGTGTGTGTGTGTGTGGTGGGTGTTGTGTGTGTGTGTGTGTGTGTGTGTGTGTGTGTGTTGTGTGTGTGTGTGTGTGTTGTGGTGTGTGTGTGTGTGTGGGGTGTGTGTGTGTGTGTGTTTTGTTTTGTGTGTGTGTTTTGTGTGTGTGTGTAACGATGTGGAAAGGACAAGGGGAAAACATATAATGAAAACCTGTAATAGTTGTAGATCATAATTATTGGACCCAAATGTGGAACAGGTGTGTGACAGGTGTGTGACAGGTGTGTGACAGGGGTGGAAACAGGTATGGGACAAGTCAATCAGTTTTGTTACTTTTTTTTTTTTTGCCCTTTGCCAGTTATTTGAGATGTAAAAAAAAAACCCAGGTATGGAACAGGCTTGGAACAGGTATGGGGACAGGTGTGTGACAGGTTTTGGAACAGGTATGGGGACAGGTGTGTGACAGGTGTGTGACAGGTGTGTGACAGGTGTGTGACAGGTGTGTGACAGGTGTGACAAGTGTTGTGACAGGTGTATGACAGGTATGGGGACAGGTGTGTGACAGGTGTATGACAGGTGTGTGACAGGTGTGTGACAGGTGTGTGACAGGTGTGGAACAGGTGTATGACAGGTGTTGGACAGGTGTGGGACAGGTGTGGGACAGGTGGGTGACAGGTGTGGGACAGGTGTGGGACAGGTGTGTGACAGGTGTGTGACAAGTGTGTGACAGGTGTATGACAGGTGTGTGACAGGTGTGGAACAGGTGTGAGACAGGTGTGTGACAGGCATGGAACAGGTTTGGAACAGGTGTGAGACAGGTGTGTGACAGGTGTGTGACAGGTATGGAACAGGCATGGAACAGGTATGGGACAAGTCAATCAGTTTTGTTACTTTTTTTTTTTGCCCTTTGCCAGTTATTTGAGATGTAAAAAAAAAAACAGGTATGGAAAAGGTGTGTGACAGGTGTGTGACAGGTATGGGGACAGGTGTGTGACAGGTGTATGACAGGTGTGTGACAGGTGTGTGACAGGTGTGTGACAGGTGTGTGACAGGTGTGTGACAGGTGTGTGACAGGTGTGTGACAGGTGTGGGGGTACCTGAGCACAATCCCATCCTTCATCCACGTCACGGTATCCACGGGCTGTCCGGACACGTGGCACCGCAGCTCCAGTCTTCCACCTGCGTCCACCTGTACCTCCCGGGGGGTGACCTGCAAAACACCCTGTCTCAGTACGGGTGTTGCAAAGACGCACCCTGCAACACCTATACTGTCTCCGCAACACATTAATGCTGGAGGTTGTCTCTGTTTGTCTGTCTGTTTTTGTTTTTCTGTCATTCTGTCTGTTTCTGTTTGTCTGTTTTTCTGTCTGTTTCTGTTTCTGTTTTTCTGTCTGTTTCTGTTTGTCTGTCATTCTGTCTGTCTGTCTGTCTGTCTGTCTGTCTGTCTGTCTGTCTGTCTGTCTGTCTGTCTGTCTGTCTGTCTGTCTGTCTGTCTGTCTGTCTGTCTGTCTGTCTGTCTGCAACACTTCGCCGTCTCAGTAACACATAAATAGGAACATAAGAACATAAGAAAATTAGGAGAAATGGTGGGGTTGCTCTCCCTTTTCTCTCTCTCTGCTTCTCTCTCTCTCTCTCTTCTCCTCTCTCTCTCTCTCTCCCCTTTTCTCTCTCTTCTCTCTCCTCTCTCCCCTCCTCTCTCTCTCCTCCCCTCTCTCCTGCAACACTTCGCCGTCCCAGCAACACATAAATAAGAACAAAAGAACATAAGAAAATAAAGACAAATGGTGGGGATTGTCTCAGTCTGTTTCTCTTTCTGTTTCTGTTTGTCTCTGTCTGTCTGACTGTTTCTGTCTGCTTGTCTCTTTCTCTCTCTGTCTGTCTGTCTGTATGTTTGTCTCTTTCTCTCTCTGTCTGTCTGTCTGTCTGTTTGTCTCTGTCTGTCTGACTGTTTCTGTCTGTTTGTCTCTTTCTATTTCTGTCTGTCTGTCTGTATGTTTGTCTCTTTCTCTCTCTGTCTGTCTGTCTGTCTGTTTGTCTCTTTCTATCTCTGTCTGTCTGTCTGTATGTTTGTCTCTTTCTCTCTCTGTCTGTCTGTCTGTCTGTTTGTCTCTTTCTCTCTATGTCTGTCTGTCTGTCTGTTTGTCTCTTTCTATCTCTGTCTGTCTGTCTGTATGTTTGTCTCTTTCTCTCTCTGTCTGCCTGTCTGTATGTTTGTCTCTTTCTCTCTCTGTCTGTCTGTCTGTCTGTTTGTCTCTTTCTATCTCTGTCTGTCTGTCTGTATGTTTGTCTCTTTCTCTCTCTGTCTGTCTGTCTGTCTGTTTGTCTCTTTCTCTCTCTGTCTGCCTGTCTGTCTGTCTGTCTGTCTGTCTGTCTGTCTGTCTGTCTGTCTGTCTGTCTGTCTGTCTGTCTGTCTGTCTGTATGTTTGTCTCTTTCTCTCTCTGTCTGTCTGTCTGTCTGTTTTGTCTCTTTCTCTCTCTGTCTGCCTGTCTGTCTGTCTGTCTGTCTGTCTGTCTGTCTGTCTGTCTGTCTGTATGTCTGTCTGTCTGTCTGTCTGTCTGTCTGTCTGTCTGCAACACCTCGCCGTCCTAGCAACACACTAATGCTGTGGGTTATGTCTGTTTGTCTCTCTCTCTGTCTTATTCTGTTTTTGTCTCTCTCTCTGTCTTATTTTGTTTTTCTCTCTTCTCTCTCTCCTCTCTCTCTCTCTCTCTCTCTCTCATCTCTCTCTCTCTCTCCTCTTCTCTCTCTCTCTCTCTCCCCTCTCTCTCTCTCTTCTCTCTCTCTTGTGAGCATCATGAAAATTACATAACAACAAAATAAATAATAACAATAATAATAATAATAATAATTATAATAATAATAATAATAATAATAATGGTAATGATAACAATAACAATAACAATATTAGTCATAGCCTACATAACCATTATCATCATCATTTCACGCACAAAACTAACAATGAAAACAATACTATCATGGCGCCATCACACAAATCAAATTGCATTCAGTCCAAGAAATTTCGACACTGAATGTCACACACTATTTTGCTTCAGTGAACAATTCCTCGCACTGAAAATGCCATTACAACAATTGTTCTCTTGTGAAATTTGTAGAGACTTAATTATGAATAAAGTTTATCATGAATCAATTTCCGTTATTATAATTATTGTTATCATTGCCACTATTATTATTATTATTATTATTATTATTATTATTATTATTATTATTATTATTATTATTATCATGATCATTAGTAGAAGTGGTGGTAGTATTGATCAAAGTCGTTAGAGCAACAAATATAGAACTAATAGAAACCCCCCCCCCCCACACACACACACACACCCACTCACACCCACCCACCCAAACACACCCACCCACACCCCACCCCACAACACACCCACAACACACACACACACACTCACACCCACCCCACCCACAACCCCTACACACTACCCCCCCTTCCCCCTACACACCCACACCCACCACCCCCCAGCCACACCACCCACCCATACACATACACAAGCACACACACCCAGACCCACACACCTACAACCCCCTCACACACACAACACGTCCCCCCCACACACCCACACACACCCACACCCCCACAAACCCACATCCCAAACCCACACCCCAGTCACCTACCCACACATACACGCCCTCACCCACACCCCCACACCCACACACACCCACACCACACACCCACACACCCACACCCACAGTCCCAAACCCACACCCACACCCACCCACACCACACACACACCCTCACCCACACACCCACACCCGCACACACGCCCTCACCTGCACGGAGAGTGGGCGGGTGACGAGGAGGTGGGCGGAGTACCTGGTCTCCCCCGACGTGTTGTTGGCCACACACACGTACTCCCCCGCATCGGCCACGCCCACACGCCCCAGCACCAAGGACCCGCCCACCGTCCACAACCCCGCTGCTGCCCGTGAGTGTCGTGGCGCCCTTGTACCACCTGCAGGAGGAGGAGGAGGAGGAGGAGGAGGAGGAGGAGGAGGAGGAGGAGGGTATAGACAAGGGTTTAGGTTTGTATTGTAATGTCATTTTTTCCTCTCTTTCTCTCTCTTTCTCTCCTTCTTTCTTTCTTTATCTCTGCCTCTCTGTCTGTTGGTCTCTCTCTCTCTTTCTTTCTTTGTCTCTGTCTGTCGGTCTCTCTCTCGCTCTCTCTCTCCTCTCTCTCTCTCTCTCTCCTCGCTCCCCCTCTCGTCTCCTCTCTCTCTCTCTCTCTCTCCTCTCTCTCTCTCTCTCTCTCTCTCTCGCTCTCTCTCTCTCTCACTTCACTCACTCACCACTTTCACTCTCTCACACTCTCACACACTCCCTCCCTCTCTCTCGCCTCTCTCCCCTCTCCCTCCCTCTCGCTCCCCTTTTCTCTCTCTTCCCTCCCCCTCCTTCTCTTCCTCCCCTCTCCCCTTTTTTTTCTCTCT
>JACEEZ010001738.1:0-20000 GCA_016584305.1 Chionoecetes opilio
AAAATACACATACACACACACACACCACACACACACACCACACACACACACATAACCCAAACCACCAAAGAAAAGAAAGAAAAAATTAAAAAAGAAGCAGAAGACCAAGAACCATAGAAAAGGAAATAATGAAAAAAGCACATAAAAACACCTACACACACATCAAACAATGAGTATGCAAAATCATTTAACACAAATCAGAAAAGAAAAGACAGACAGAAAATGAAGAGAATATATCCTTCTATACATCCATTCAGCCATCCATCCCTATTCCAGTCAGCCATCCTACAATACATCCAGTGAGCCATCCATACATACATTTAATCAGCCAGTCGCCATCCATACACAACATCCAGTCAGCCAGTCAGCCATCCACACATCCATCCATCCAGTCAGACAGTAGTCCATCCATACATACATCCAATCAGCCATCAATCCGTACATGCAGCCCAGCCAGTCAACAATCCATACATACATCCAGTCAGCCATCCACACGTACATCTAGTCAGCCAGTCAGTCATCCATACATACATGTGAGTCACTATCCAAACATCATAAGCTATCACGCACAACACACAGCAACAATCCATACAACACCACACACACACACATTACACCAGTACATCCACACACGCTACAGCACCATCCAACATACACCAACACCATCACCCCAAACCACCAAAGCAGCACAGCATCCATACATACACCTGTCAACCAGTCAGCACCATAAACATAAAGTCAGTCAATAGCACATAAAATAGTCACCTTTGCCACACACATCAAACACAGTAGTATGCAAAATCAGTCAAACACAGTCAGAATAGAAAAGTCAGCCAGTAAATCCAAGAGAATATAGCCTTCTACCATCCATATCCAGTAACCTCCCATCCATATATCCAGTCAGCCATCCAAGCATACATCCAGTCATCCTATCCATCATACATAATTCAGCAGTCGGGCAACCATACAACATCATCAGCCAGTCAATCCCAGTCATCCATCCGTCAACAGTAGTCATCCATACATACATCCACAGTCAGCCATCATCATCATACATACATCCAGTCAGCCTGTTCCATCAATCACATACATACTTTCCAGTCAGTCATCCAACTACATCCAGTCAGCCAGTCAGTCATCCATACATACATCGTCAGCCAGTCAGCTATCCATACATACATCCAATAAGCTAGTCAGCCGTCCATCCGTACATGCAGTCAGCCAGTCAACAATCCATACATACACCCAGTCAGCCATCCACAGTACATCAAAGTCAGCCAGTCAGCCATCCATACATGCATCGCTAGCCAGTCACCATCCATACATACATCCAATCAGCCAGTCAGCCGTCCATACATCCATCCAGTCAGCCCATTCAGCCATCCATACATACATCCTGTCAACCAGTCAGTCATCCATACATACATCCAATCAGTCAGTCAGTCAGTCATGCATACATACATCCAGTCAGCCTGTTTGCCATCCATACATACATACATTCAGCCAATCAGTCATCCAAGCATACATCCAGTCAACCAGTCAGCCATCCATACATACATCCAGTCAGCCAGTCAGACATCCAAGCATACATCCAGTCAGCCTGTCTGCCATCCATACATACATCCAGTCAACCAGTCAGCCATCCATACATCCATCCAGTCAGTCATCCAAGCATACATCCAGTCATCCTATCTGTCATCTATACATACATCCAGTCAGCCAGGCAACCATACATACATCCATCCATTCAACCGGTCAATCATCCATCCATACGCCCAGTCACCCACCCATGCATACATCCAATCAGCCAGTCAGCCATCCATGCATACATCCAGTCAGCCAGTCAGCAGACCATACATACATCCAGTCAATCAGTCAGGAATACATACCTACATCCAGTCCGTCAGTCAGCCATCCAATCATACATTCAGTTAACCAGTCATCCATTCATACATACATCCAGTCAGCCAGTCAACCAGCCATACATACATCCAGTCAATCTGTCAGTCATCCATACATACATCCAGTCAGCCAGTCAACCATCCATCCATACATATGTAATGAGCTGGAGTGACTTTTCAATTAAAACTGCCCACCTCTCAGACTCTCTTGGCTTGCCTTACCAAAAACTCGCTCACTACATACACGCTGTAGTTATAGTAATAATCTCCTGTTTTGCTGGTAAACACACATAACATACAAAAAATGCTAGTTTATTTTTTGCAGGCTACAAAACAAAATTATTGAACATCACCGAGACACATCACTTCCACATACCACAAACCAACCATGCGCTGGTTATGTCCTCAGCATACGAACATTAACTTTAAAAGATTAAATATTATAAATTGTAAATATTATAATTTAAGATATAATATTATAACTCCGTCGCTCTTACCACTTTACATCACCTTCCTGCAACAAACTCTCACAGCCTGCTGCTGACTATCTTGTCACAGCCAACCTTTAAAATATCCCTCCCTGCTCTACAACAACACATCAGTCATACACGGCTCCAACCAAGGATAATATCCTTGGCTTCAACTCATAGGTGGCAATGCACAGCTCACCTGCCGGAAATCCACTTTCCACTATCACCTAAGCCCCTTCATCTACAACAGCTTCAGACCCAGGTACAGTCTTCATCGAGGTTTGGGTGGAGTACCCTTGTAGCATGCCAAGGCCACTGCTCTCCCACACAAATTGAATTCTTCCTGGCTAACACAGCAAAACCTCCTACTTCGGCAGTGCACTATAGGCCCTTCGGGCAGCGGCAGACCTCCTCCGACCACAACAGACCAACCAACCTTCCAAGCCAGGACTATACTATAAATCACTCCTTTTACGGTTACTACACCATCCCGAATATATATCTGAATAACTAAAACACACATATGGAGCACAACATACCTCGTATACACAACAAACTTTCTCCAGCACCCAGTAAATTTCCTTTATGTGTCCTCTCTTCTCTGTTCTAACCAAATCCCGCCATCAAATCCCGCCGTTCATTCAAAACTCATGCCTTCAGCGCCTGCTTGTAAACAAAGTCTAAACAAACAAACAGCTGACAGTAGAGATACGTTGTCAGCCCGCCCATTTTGAATCCTCACATTCACCCCCTCCAACTTATTGCGTACCCTAACGCACACTATCCCCACAAGCAATGGGTCTATTAGTACAGGAGCATAAGTAAAACGTTAACGAAAACCTAGAAAAAAATAGTAGAAAGCTGATTTTTTCAGGGGAGCTCCAGAAAACCATAAGCATGTCCACTGTGCAAAGTTCTGCAAATTCAACCTGGGGACATTTTCAGAATTCAAGATGGCCGCTATAACAATTTGCGATAAATGGTTAAAATACCAAAATCGGCATAACTGGCAACTTATTATAGTGGACCCATGCCATGTTCATTTTGAGTTAAAATAATTAGCATAAAGTGTAATTACTAGTACACTCTCCATTTTCATATGGAGACCATGATGCTCTGGTCTGTGTAGCAAGCGGTGTTGTTGCTGGCAAGTGTGTAAATGCAGATCAAGCATTTGATATTGGTGTCAAGGCTGCTTCTGTAATGACTGGCGAAACCTATGCCGACGTAAAATTAAAACGAAAAGACCGTGTGACCAGCATCAGTGGTGACAAAAATCAGGTCACTGTGCGAGGTGTTGAGGTGGAGGTGAATAGAACAGTATTGTTCATGAGGGTCACATGTGTGATCCGGGAGAGTTCTGAGATGGAGGAATATCTGCTTCACGAGTTTGTCAAACAGCCACCCTCCCTATTCGATAAAGGTATCATGAGGAAGAACACTAAGAGTGTCCTTGCTAGTGTTCTCAAGTCGAAAGTGAATGTCCATCTAGAACTTCCAGATAATGCACGTTTCGTCCTTGATGGAGGACATCTTCTTCAAAGCTTGCCATGGCCTGCTGATCCCACATACAACCAGGTGTGTGACTAGTATGTATCCCATGTTCTTGTTCACTATGGGCCAGGTAGTATAGTAGTGTTTGACGGATATGGCAGTGCTTCGTCAACTAAAACTGCGGAACAGCAGCGAAGAGCCAAACAGAACACTTCTCCTGATATTGTCTTTGAGTTGGAAATGAAAACCACAACATCAAAAAAGGCATTCATGGGTAATGGCAGGAATAAGGACCGATTAATCCAAAACTTAAAGGAAATATGAGGCTGTGGGAATAATTGTCAAAAAAGAGTGTTGCAGATGCTGACTGGCTGATTGCATCAGTGCCATGATTACATTAACTGCCATAGATGGTGCCCCAACTCAAAATTCGCCTGTCGTTGTCGTGGGAACTGATACTGACTTGCTGGTGATGATGGTCGCACAAGCCACCCCAAACATGAATCTTCATATGCTCTGTGGACGGAACCCTTTGCATGTGTACTGTATACGTGAAATCCAGGAAGCTTGTTCTAGCATCAAACAACACCTGATGTTTGTACATGCAATCACTGGATGTGATGCTGTGTCTTCCATATACAATCAAGGGAAAAAAAGGGCCCTCAGCTGTTCTATAGTGATGACAATTGGGGGGCTGTTTGAGTGTTTTCTCTCAGTCTGACAGCAGTCAGGATGAGATAGCACGCATAGGAGAGTTGTTTCTACTAAAGCTGTATGGAGCTGTCCGGTCAAATTCACTGGACAAGCATCGCTATGTTATGTACTTCCGATCTACACGTAGAGCGTCCTTATCCTCATCTGGTTTCAAGTTGGAATCAATCCCTCCAACTTCAGCAGCTGCCAAGTTCCATAGCTATAGAACATACCATGCTGTTCAGCAATGGCAGGGAAATGAGCTACCACCAAATGAGTGGGGGTGGGAGTACAGAGAGGGGATACTTGTTCCAATCTATACCGATAGGCCTGTTGCTCCCGAGAAGGTACTGAAAATGGTATCTTGCGGCTGCAAGGTAGGGTGTGGAAAGTCATGTCGTTGTTACAAGGCACGGATGGAGTGTACCATAATGTGCACTGGTTGCAGTGGGTACAATTGTAAAAATTCGCATGTTCTTGATGTGCAAGGCGAAGGGGATACCACTGATTAGACATTCCTTCAACATATGGTTGGGTTATTTATGGTTTCTAATTGGTGTTTTGTACAATATAACATAGTTTGGCTATTATAAATGTAACGTACATAACAAAGTTGAGGTATTATTAAAATTAAAAAAAAAAAAAAAAAAATTTTTCTTCACCTTATTGAATTTATGCTAATTATGTCAACTCAAAATATTTTTTATTTCTCCATTGTATTCAGCACACTCCAAAACATTGATGTACACACAAAAATCTTATTACTACGAACTCGGATGGATGATCATAGTACTTTTCATTTTATCGTTAATTGTGATGGCTGCCATTTTGAATTATGAAAATGCCACGAGGTTGAATTTGCAGAACTTTGCATAAGGGCGATATATACAATATTTTGGAGCTCTCCGGAAAAAATAAGCTTTCTACTATTTATTTCCATCTTATAGCTAATGCTCCTGTATTATATATCCTTTTATTCTGTTCAGCCAGCCTCCGAGAACGGCTAAGCCTTGTGGTTTCTTTCACTTCCACCTTAGCTGTTCCGATTGGTTCTTCCTCATGCAATTGTTCCCTTTCTGGCACTCCCTGGGTGTATACCTGAGTTGGGTCCTGTTCCTATGCCTCATCCTGCTGCTCCTCCTCAATAACCTGCAATCCATCACCGATTCCAAGCCTTTTCAACACCTCAGTCATGTCTGGCATTTCTACTGCATCATCATTGGACCTCTCACCCTGTTCATATTGTTCTGGTATATCCTCATCATCTAACTGCCTCCAAGGCCACAAATTACTCCGATGCAAAACCTTATCCGGGCCTTGCTCGTTTAGTGGTCCTACCTTGTACACTCCACTAAATTCATCTAAAACTTCCACAATCGCCCAAACCTCTGCTGCAAAATTTGTATTATCTTATTGTAACCCACTACAGCATGGTCCCTTAGCAGTACCCGTTGTACCTCCTTCAAATGTTCTGCCACTACCTGCTCCTGTTTTTTTTCTTCAATTCTGCTCATTATACTGCTCTATGTTGTTTCTTGCTGCTTTCCATGCCGCTTGTTGTGTTTCCTGAAGCTTCCTCACCCATTGATTGTGGGTGATAACCGCCTCATCAGAGCCTACTGGAAATCTATCCAGCGGTAAATGAGTTTTCACGCCAAACACCAAGTAGTGAGGTGAAAATCCCATCACAACACGCATGCATGTTGTAGATGCCGTAAGGCTGGTCAGATATTGGCCATTGCTCCCTTTGCTCTTCACCTAATGTAGCCTTGTGAATATTTGGGTAATTTAGGTAACACTGTTTATCCTATATATTATATTTGAGTGTTGGGGTTCTACCCATTTGTTATGTAACTAAGAATAACTGGGTAATTATATATTTTCTAAGGTACTTGAGTATTTGTTCGAGTAGGTACTCATGTTGGATTCGGGAGTCGCGAAGATTCGGTAGGGAGTAACGTGAGTTTACTTCGGTTCGGACTGGCCAAGGTATGTCAGTTCATTCTCGTCTCTCAACCGAGGTGGACTCGACTCCCCTACAACTACTGCCATAAGGTATTGTACCAGTTTTTTTCTACTGTGTTGTGATATGTTGTTTTGTATTGTTTCTTAAGGATTATATTATTTGTATAATAACACTTGCTTTACTGCTTGTGTTGGGTTTATTGTTAAATGTTATTATTTCTGGTGATATTATTTAGGCTTATTGTGGTGTGTTTTATACAAACAGAACTCGACTCCTGTCAAGGGCCAGGCAGAGAGGCGTTATGTGTGGTTTGATGTGGAGATACTCCAGACTGCCGTGCTGACTGGTATTCCGTGTCGCTGTGATGTGTTGTCATCCCTGGGGGCTTATGGTACGCTCTATGTCCCTGGTGGAGGTGGCTAGAGGCGTGTGTCATCTTCCCTACCATACGACCAGGACGAGTGCGGTTCAGGGCCTGTGTTGGGTCTGTGTTTCCAAGAGGCTGAGTCGTGTGATACTCTACCTACCCTTACATACCGGTCTGGGGATCTCTACTAGTTTACGTGTGGAGTGGTTGTTTAGTAGGAGTTTGGTGTTATTTATACTCTACGTAATTAATTCATGTTTTAATTTATGAAGAGGTTTCTGTAAACCCGGAGTGTCATGCCAATTGTAGATTCAATAATCGTGCCTTTAGAAGCCTACATACCATGCAGGGTCCTATTAAATCGTTCAGACACCATTCCCCTGAGGATGATATGGATGGTCATTGACTTCTTGATATGGTAATGTTTTTCACAGTTTCCTCGATCAATTGCCCTTCAAAAATTTCCTACCCTGGTCACTATGTACTACTCCTTTGGGCAACCAAACCTGTTACATATCTCCTCCGCTAATACCTTCCCCTACTGTGCTTGCTATCAAGTTATTGGTGGAAAGGCCAGTGCAAACTTACTAAACTCATCCGTGACAATAAAAAAATTCTTCTTCCCATCCTTAGCAGGATATAGCACACCCTTAAATCAATGGCCAACACCTTCAATCATACACGGCTGCAATCAAGTATACTATCCATGGCTTCAACCCATAGAAGGCAATGCACAGCTCACCTGCCGGAAATTCCCTTTCGATCATGGTGAGCTGTGCAGTGCCACCTACAGTATAGGTTAAAGCCAAAGATATTATCCTTGGTTGGAGCCGCGTATGACTGAAGTGCTGGCCATGGGTTTCAGGGTAAGATAAGCCCATGAGTTTTTGTTGTGTTAAACCAGAATGGATCCAATTATGTGGGAGAGCAGTGACCTTGGGATGCTACAAGGGAACTCCACCCATACCTCGGTGGAGACTAAACCTGGGTCTAAAGCTGTAGATACGGGGTTAGGTGATAGTCAAAAGTGGATTTCCGTCAGATGCGCTGTGCATTGCTAGTATGTATAGGTTGAAGCCAAGGATATTATCCTTGGTTGGAGCCGTGTATGACTAAAGTGCTGTTGTAGAGCAAGGAGGTATATTGTGAATGTTGGCTGTTACAGGGGAAATGACCAGCAGGCTGTGAGAGTTGTCGAAGGAAGGTGAAGTGAAGTGGTAAGAGCGACGGAGATATAGTCAAAGTTACTGTTCGTGTGCTGAAGATATAACCCTGCCTGGCTAGATTGTGGTATGTGGAAGTGAGGTGTCTCAGTGATGTTCAAAAATTGTGTTTTGTAGCCTGTAAGAAGCCTTGGCTTATGGATCCCCTGGCTTAACCCATCAAAATCTCCTACTTAGGCAGTGCACGGCAGGCCTCTTCGGGCAGCGGCAGACCTCCTCCTACCAGAACAGACCAACCATCTTGCCAATCCAGGACTATAGTATGAATCACTCCTTTTAAGGTTACTACACCATCTCTCATATATTTCGGCATAACTAGAACAAAGGTATGGAGCATAACATACCTTGAATACAGAACAAATTTCAAGCACCCAGTAAATATCTTTTATTTGTCCTCTCTTCTCTGCTTTAACTGAATCCCGCCATTTTGCCCACAGCGCCTGCTTGTAAACAAACTCTAAACAAACAAACTGCTGACAGCAGAGATGCGTCGTCAGCCCGCATATTTTGAATCCTCACGCATACATCCAGCCAGCCAGTTAACCATCAACACATACTTCAAGTCAACCAGTCACCCATTCATACAAACATCCAGTCAGCTGGTCAACCATCCATTCATACATTCAACCAATCAACTATCCAAACATGCATCCAGACAGCCAGTCAGTCATCCTTACATACATCCAATCAGCAGGTCAGTCATCCTTACATACATCCAGTGAGCCAGTCAATCATCCAACATACATCCAGTCAGATAGTCAGCCATCCATACATAGGCTACATCCAGTCAACCAGTCAGCCATCCATACATACATCCAGTCAGCCAGTCAAACACATCCAATCTTACACCCAGCTAGTCAGTCAGCCATCTATGCATACATCCAGTTAGCCAGTCAACCATCCATACATACATCCAGTCAACCAGTCAGCCATCCATCCATAAATCCAATCAACCAGTCAACCAGTCATCCATCCATCCATATATACAGTCAACCAGTCGACTATCCGTACATGAATACAGTCAGCCAGTCAGTCATCCATATATAAATACAGTCAGCCAGTCAGCCATCCATACATACATCTAGTCAGTCAGTTAGTCATACATACATACATCCAGTCAAACATACAACCATTCATTCATACATCCAGTCAACCAGTCAACCATCCATACATACATCCAGTCAGTCAGAAAAACAATACACACGTACATCCAGTCAACCAGTCAGCCATCCATCCATCCAGTCAACCAGTCAGTCAGCCATCCATAAATAAATCAAGTCAACCAGACAGCCATCCATGCATATATACAGTCAGCCAGTCGACCATCCGTACATGCATACAGTCAGCCAGACAGTCATACATACATACATCTAATCAACAATTCAGTCATCCATACATATGTAACGCAGGAAAATGGGAAAAAAAATTTTTTAAAATCATGTTTGACGAAGAGTTTAAGTTGGTAAAAGGGGGGGTAAAGTAAATAAAAATGCGAGTAATAAAATGCGTATTTTCCTTTCCTCTTCTAATCACTATATTAAAATATTTTTAATTTTGGTCCCGACGGTAGCTGTGAGTTAGCGGGCCGGCAAAAAGGAGGGCGAGGGGCCCATATTTGTCTTTCGGTCCACGTGTCAGTTGTGTAAGACTGGGGGGAGGTGTGGCTTCAACCCTTTAATTACGTGCGGGAAAAATGTTTTTTGTGGGTGTAGAGTTTAATTAATTACTTGATAGCATAAAACTAATGTAATGTGTTATTCAAGGTTTTCAAGGTACGGGGAAAAGCTCGCGGGAAAAGCCGGCGGGGGGGCTGCGATGAGCAGGGGGAAAACAGCTGTAAAACCCCCTTTTGAACACCAGGATACAGCAAAGGGCTTAGTTTCTACGGGAGTTGGGTATTGATACTTTCTCAGAGAATCATGTGAGGGGGAAAAGTTACACAAAAACCAGTGTGCGGCAAGTTACACAGAAATCGTGTGACAAAAATCATTTACTAAATGTTTTAGGGTGAAGGAGTTTAGGGTTACGTTTTGAGCACGAGCTGAGAGTCGGCCCGGGGGTCGTTGTTTTTAGCATTAATTTGTATTTTGTTAAGACATTGGTTAACTTATGTTAAAAACATTAGGTTAAGAAGGAGTTGGGAAAGAAATTCTGGTGAATCAGAAAAGTGTAAATTATTAATTTTCTGAAACCCCCTTGTTATTCAGCCCATTATACATACATATTTTTTAAATTTTTTTTTTTTTTCCACTTATTGTGGGGGGTGGCAGGAAAATAGCCAGGATTGTGGAGCCCTTGGGTTTAACGTCAAAGCTAAAAAAAGAAAAAGGGGGGGCACTACGCGGTGGCAGCTGGTTTGGGTTTTCTTTTAAAGATTCCCTACCCACGCACTAACAAATTCCCCTTTTTATTTTCAATGCCATACCCTGATCACATCCATTTTACAGGGTACGTTAGTTGGTCATAGTCAACCCTCAGCCCGTGGAGGTAGTGATAACCGAAACGTAACTTTTAAATTAGCGCCGGAGGCAAGATTAAACTTTTTTTTCCAGATGATAGATTAAAACGGAGTATTCAAAAAATTTGATTTTAGTCTCCTATGGCTAGGCAGTATGATCAAGGAAGAGGGTAAGGTGGGAAAATTGGGGAAAATACTGGGGAAAAAATTTAGAAACTTGCGGCACGTGCCGATTGAGATAAGGTTTGTATGATAAAACCGGTTTAAAACCGACCATTACGCTGGGAATTGGAAAAAAACCTACACAAAGTATGGCATAAACAAAAATTTGGGGCGGGAAAGCAACTCTATAGGAAATTAAGCTTTAACCCAAACCATTGCACAAGGCTTAGCGCATGGGAGTGCATTTTAATGGGCAGCAGGGGTTTTATATGAGAGCTCGTAAATGTAATCTGCACAATATCAGGCATGGGGCTGCTGCAAGCTTTAGGAGGACCGGTTTACCCCGTAAAAATTATAAAAAGGTTGGAATCATGTTGGGGCTTGGGGAACCCCCCGGCAATAAAGCGCTTTGGGGTTGCGGGGCCGTAATACCACCGGAAAGCCCACACTAGACCAGTGTTAGCAAACACTATTGGGAAAAAAGGGCGAGATAGATTTTTTCTTTATTAGGGAAGGGAAATTTTTTTTTTTAAGAGGGAGGATTTGATAGATTTTTCCATAGAGGATTTGGAGGTTTTTTCCTCCAGGAGGGAGAAAAGGGGTGGGGAAACTTAAGAAGGGGGAAAGTATAACACACAAGAGAGAAAAAACCATCCAAAACAATACGCGCATTTCAGGTGGTGATTCTTAGAAAAAGAAGTGGAAAGAAAGTATGTTGATTTTATTGTTTGAAAAATAAGGAGAGGAGAAGGAAGCAGGAGACCAGTGATTTTTTGAAAAAGCCAAATATAAAAATTCCTGAACCTCATGATTTACAGGGAATCGAACCGAGGAAGGTTAAACAGGTTTCCTTTCCCAATAAAAGTTTTCAGGGGATTTGGGGAGCGAAAAGGACCCTTTATGAAAAGAGTGGACCCACATTTTAGCTTATACGTACAAAATGCCCTCGCATTCATTTTAGATCTGGGACACCCTAACTTTTTGGGGCTAGGGCGAAGAACTAACAGACAATTATGCGACAAATCCTTAATAGCTTTCGGAGGTAAAATATGATTGGCGGGAAGACCCCCAATTTTTCCTAACTCAAATGCTACTCCAACTGGAAGCAAAGTCAAACTCCAGGAAAGTTCCCCGTAGGGATAAATCAAAAAACAAAACTTTTAAGGATTACCAAGCCACAGTAAGGGAAAAAATTAGGTTTTCATGGATGAAAAATTTCCCACTGAAAAATTCTAAAAATGGGAATTGAGAGGGCCATCGCCATAGGAAAACACAAATAAAATATTGCGGTAACCGACCCGGCAGCTGTCGGATAACACCCGCCCCCAGAGTATTCCCTCCCAAAAAACAAAAACGTCCCAGTCATCAGAAGAAAGAGCCCCGGACCAGAGGGAAAGGAAGGGAGGAAATTACAAGAATTGGAGTAGGTAACGCCAAAGCCACCCTTTAGATTGGAAAAGGGGTTCCCAACTTTTTTGCCCCCTATTGTAGAATAACAACCCTCAGCCGCAGACTGGGGAAGAAGCCGGGTGCAACGCTTGTTTCGATTGCGGGAGATAGGATGTGGGGAAGGTATCCAAATTGTCCGGGGGGGAAAGGATCCCCCGGTGACTAGTTAAACATCGTCCCAATAACCCCCCATAGCCATTAATGACCACGTCACTGATTTTAGTAGACACAGGACAAAATATTCCCCTAAAAAGAAGAGCGCAGCTTTAGACTTAAAACTTAAAAAAAAAACCCACAGTAACCCCCTAGTTTACCGAAAAAACGGGCAAGGGTTAAAAATCTTGGTCAAGTAAGATAAAAATATCCCTAAAAACAGATACAAAAATAAATGTAAATGTTAGTATTTTTCCCGACCGTATTTATCCCCCAACCCTGATAGGGATAAATTTAAAATGGGACTAGAAAAAATGTTTATAATTACAAAAAAAAATAAACAAAAAAAAATCAGTGGGCAAACCTAATTTTCCCCCTTTAAATTTTGTTGAACAGGGGGTAGGGCACATAAGAGCAGTTACAGGGAGGAGTCAAAATGGTGCAAAAATCAAGCTGTCTATAGAACACAGAAAAGCTTTGACCAAAAGACCAGAATTAACTCTATGGTTGAGTTCCCCCGTGGACAGATGAGGGAACCTTCTCTTGGTGGCACTAGAAAAAACAATGCAAAATATAGCCCTATGTGTGTCCGGGTTTCAAAAGAAGAACTATCTTTCTACCAATAATTAATAACAAAATGGACACTGAAGTTATTTTCTGGTCTTTTTTAAAAAGTAAGAGTGTAAAATCAAAAAAATTAAAGACCACATTTGGGCGACCAGTTGTCTCACCACTGGATTTTAACGCTATTTTCCCGATAGTGGTTACCCAAAGGTTAGGGGTACCGACGGGAACGAAACGGGCATTCTAAAAAGGGAGACGGGAAAGCACCAAAATGGACAGGAGAGACACTATTTTTTCGCCTTAAAAAAACAACCTAAACTATTTATTTTACTGCGGGAGAACTAGGCCCATGAAAACTGACCACTCTTTCGGTGTTAGATCCAAAACCGTGTAAGGAGTCACATATAGGTATCTGGAAAAGCAAAGGAACAAAATAGCTAAATTGGAGAAATGGAAGAGAAGGACAAATAGAAAATTTCCCACAGCTCTGTTAAGTCCTATAGTGGTTAACAACCGAATGGTAAAAATGGATGTATCTGGTCATAGGAAAATGAACAACATTTTCCATGAAAATACACCCCTACCCAAAATTTGGGAAAAGTTTTGTAAGTCGGACGGGGTATGATACTTCCCCCCTATTAGCAGATGCATTTATCAAGTACTGTTTATGAGAGTAGTAAAGTCTAACACTTTCATGAAGGAATTCCTTTTATAATTTAAAAAACTTCCCTTTGGGTTGAATTGGGATGCCAATTTTTCTTTTACAAATTTCCCAATTCTAACCCCTTTACTGAAAGGGAATTGGCTTTTATAATTACTGGATGACTTACCTGATGGCACCCATTCGGGTCTTATTGGAAAGGTCGATAGGTTATTTTGGGCATCTACAAAATTTTTAGTCTAATTAAATCTAACCAAAAGTAAAAAAAGGGGAAAAAATGTTATTTTTCTGGGACACGGTGAACGAGGATTTCCAGCCCAACCCCGCAAATTTGAAACCGTGAGAAAATGAAACCCCCACTAATGTCAAGGAAAACCCAAAAATTTCTGGGAAAAGGAGGTTTTTTATAGGAAATAGGAAATTCGCTAAGATAGCGGGGGCCCATCACTAATTTGATAGGAAAAATAACCCATTCGAAAGGTCAAGGAAACCAGAAAACTTTCAGAACTAAAGTAACTGACTAGTGCTCCCTCTAACTAAACCAATATCAAAAAAACCCTTTTTTTTGATACCGTGCTAGCCAAAATCATATAGGACATTTCTGATGCAGTATAATGAACAGGGCCAAACCCCGGAAATTTTTTTTTTTCCAAAAAAATTTAAACCTTGAAACGCGTCTCCGCAAAAGATAGGGAAGCCCTAAATAGTTTTGCTTGGGAAAAGTTTCATCATTTCCTTGGGAACCCAAGGGGATCTCAGAACAACCCCCAACCATTAGTGTCAGTCTTTAAACCGAAACCCAAGTCACCTAGGATGAAAACGTGGACCCTAGAAAAGAGAGACTATAGGGATCAAATAGAAAAATAAGCGGAAAAAAACACTGTGCGGCCCCCTTAGTAGACCAAAGATCTTTGATGTCAAGTAGAAAGGAAAGGTAGAAAAACTAAAGAAGAAATAAAGGAAATGCAACGAAGGGCCCCCAGATGGGGAGAATGATAGAATACTAGATGAGGCAGAAACCCAATCTAAAAACCCCGAATACTTTAGATCATTTGTGTGAAAGGGGTTTTTTTTTAATTTTAAATAAAAACAGTTAGATAAAAGTATACCTACTTATTAGTCTTCCCTTTAAAATGAAACAAGCGGGCCTTTTGGGAAATTTAATTCTAATAAGGATCGGTCTTTTGGGGAAAGGAAAAACAATAAATAAAACAGAAGGTTATTTTTATTGGCCCCGCCCCCAAAAAGTTTTGGGAATATGTTGGAAATGTTTAAAATTTTTAAAGCATAGGGCAGTCGTGGACTCAACAAAAATGGGAAAAACTCCATCATAAATAAACCTCTAGAAGGTAAGCTAGACTAACCGACATGGGAACGGGACCCACGGATACCGCTATGTATTAAAAATAATGATCATTTAAATAGGTTTACTGTGTTTTATAAATTAAAAACTAGAAGACCGGGGAAATTGTAAAATTTTAGGGAAATATCTTGTTTTTGGAGCCCACATACTTATTGTTAGATAATGTAAAGGGGTTTCGTCACAGCAAATTTTAAAAATTGTGTGATTTATGTGAAATCAGTTAGGATACACCACGCCTAATCATCCACAAGGGAAAAGTATTTTTTGAAAGGATGCACCGAACAATGAAAACTATTCTTTTAACCC
The DNA here is from genome assembly GCA_016584305.1 of Chionoecetes opilio. NCBI lineage: Eukaryota > Metazoa > Arthropoda > Malacostraca > Decapoda > Majidae > Chionoecetes > Chionoecetes opilio. The sequence goes on from JACEEZ010001738.1 coordinate 15,231, forward strand.
AGCAAGGGTTTTCCCATAGATGGCCATTTTCTTTAGAAAACCCAAAATGTTGAAAATAGTGCATAGACAATGGTACCCAAACCCTTTCTATGCTTTTTTTTTCCCGTACGCTCCAAGGGTTTATTTGTGTGAATTACCACAAAAATTTACTGAGAGGAAAAAACAGTGGCACACGAATCATCAGAGAACAAATTTGGAAGAGGTAAAAATGGCGGGGGAAAGCTAATTGAAAAGGAAAAATGAGAGGGAGGAAAAAAATGAATGGCGTGGGGGAAAAAGAACGTTTTTGAAACGGGCAAACCAACGAAAAACTTTTGGTTAATGGGTTTGGGACCGTACAAATAGTGGAAGTATTGGAGAGGGGGTGCTATGTGTTAGAAATATATTTTTACGGCAAACGTGTACGAACGCCGAACAATTTTAAACATAATAGGACAAAATGGCTGGCTGTTGGAAACCCCAAAAAATAGTAATAGTTTAGGAAGAACTTGAAAAACCCCACCTAGAGAAGGACCAGTGAGGGGTACTAAAGAAATTTTAAAACGGTAAAAGCCCACCTCTAGGGAAAAAGGGATTTTGAGAAGGGCCCCTAGAAAACTTGTAAGGTTGAAAATTTCTTTAGAGGGGTACATAATTTTCAACAAACACTAAACCCCCAAGGAGTCGTTAGACCCGAGGATTTGCTTGGCTCTGAGTTTGCCGTTGGTGATTGACAAGGGTATGTATGCCCCAAAAAAGGGGGTGAGCCTTACCCAATTTTCGAGGGTAGATAAATAGGTCGTGATTTCTCCCACGCGCCTATGCCAGTTTAAATGGGGTAGAAGAAAAAACTTACAGACAGAGGGATGGTCCAGTGCGACTCTATATGGCTTTGGCCTAGACAAATAAAGAGGGGGAGAAGGTTCTCATTTTTAAGGGGGTAAAGTCAAAACATTAAATGTTTCCCAAACTGGTTTTAAAACGCTCTTGGGAGGGGGTAAAAGTTTTTAATCATTACTATTCAATTATTGTGTTTTTTTAAATTCATTGGAAGAATTGATTGTCCCTTAATATATATTGTCGGTGGGGGGTTGAAGACCCCTTGTGAAATTTAAAAGAAGAGGAATCATGATTTGGGTTGTGTATATGTTTTTTATTTTTTTTTTATATTTAATAGATTCTGGGAGGATGCGGGGAGAAAAACTGGGAAACAAAGGCTTTTTTTGGGGGGGGAAAAAGCCCTGTAACGCGGAAATGGGTTAAAACTTTTGACTCATAAATTTACGAAGAGTTTACGTTGATGGGAAAGGGGGGAAAAAATATATAAATTCAAATAAAAGAATGCGTAGTTTTCCTTCACTCCTCTTCTGAATCCTATATAAATTATTTTGCATATTTTTTTTCCGCGGGACTGGTGACGTCCTGGCCCGGCAGAAAGGGGGAGTGGCCTATTAGTTTCTTTCGGTCCCGTGTCAGTTTTGGTAAGATTGCGGGAGGGGTGCTTTCAAAACCCTTAAAAAGTACTGCGGGGAAGATGTGTTTGGGGGGGATGTAAAGGAGATTAATTAAATTTTCTGTTATAAAATAAGCTAAAGGAATTTTATTCATAGGGTTTTTCATTAAACAGTGGGGAACTGGCGCTGGGAACCGGGGGGGTACTGCGTAGCTGGGAACAGCTGTAAAAGCCCTGTTGAAAACCAGGTACAGCTAAGCTTGTTTCATAGCTGGGGTGTGTTTTGTATTGATACTTTACTCGAATCATGTGACGGGAAAAATTTCACAGAGAACCCGTGTGACGGGCAAGTTACACAGAGAATCAGTGTGCAAAAAAACATTTACTCAAAGAAATTGGGTAAAAGTTATAGGGTACGTTTTTAGCACAGCTGAGGGTCCGTCGGTCGTTGTTATTAACATTAATATGTTTTTTTAAGCATTTTGGTTAAAACATTAGTTAAGACATTGGTTTAAAAAAGGAGTTTGGAAGTAATTGCTGGTGAATCAAAAGTGAAATATATTAAAAATTTTTTTTATAACGCTTGTTATTCAGCCAATTAGTACTTACAATTTTCTTAAACTTTTTATATATTTTGTTCCCATTATTGTGGGGGGTGGCAGCGTAAAAGCCAGGATTGTGGGGCCCTTCAGTTAAAACAAGCTATAAAACTATAAAGGGCGCTACACATCATCCCGTCAGCCCGTCTTTTTCCACATACACCGTCAACCAGTTAACAGTCCGTACTACTCCATCACCACCATAATAAATTTCATTTATCAAACTCAGTCATCCCTCTACATTCACTCGTCTGTCGCTACCATACTACCCGGAAAAATCTCGTCCCTCCCCATATACTCCGTCAACCTCAGCCCTCCATAATAACCCGTCACCAGTCAACCATCCCCTCAAAAAATCCATTTCCATGAGCCGTCCATACATACATTCTCCCAGTCACCAACCCCGCGAGCCAGCTATCCTAAAGTTAACCGGGCAGAAAGCCAGGAAAAAGTAAACAAGGATAAGAGCATCACACTAGGTAAACCCCGCCCGCAAGAAACCCCTCGCGGTGCTGGAGGACAAAACTTGGGAGCGGTGGGCGTTTTTTGGCAAAATTAGTCCCCCCCCAGTTCGGTGATCAGGGCCTTCGTGGACGGAAATTATTGGCCTCTCCCCCTTTGGGAAATTTTAGTCACCCTGCATCTGCTGAAGGAGGGCGTTGAGCTGCAGGAGGGGAGAATAACACCCGTAGGAGAGACTGACGAAGACGACGATGGAGTGATAGTGAGATAGGACCAGGATTGAAGGATGTGAGGGGAGGGTTGTAATAGATAAATAAAGACATGAGAGTTTAAAGCGACAAGGGGGAAGGGACAGTGAGCCAGAGAGAGAGACAGAGCGAAGGGGGGACAATACATGGGAGGATGGGAGAAGAAGGGAGAGGAGCAAGGGGACCAATCGTCACGGCGGATCTTCTATACCGTCACACCGGATCATCCGCCTGTACTTCTCCAGCTGTTTCTCAGACCTGGTCTTTACAACGTCATTTGTGCCAGCGTATATGACAAGAAGTGTGTTTTCAGTAATGCCGTCAATAGTCTTATTGCAGGCTGCCGTGATGTCATCAAGGTGACCACCCGACATACAAAACTATTTCCTCTTCGACCAAGCTCTTCCGCAAAATTCCCGCAGCTGGCCTTTAACAATGGAATCGCCTGTGATTCTGGTATCATGAATGTCCTTGTCGTCTTCTGCCAGGACCTTGAAACTGTTGTACGTCCTGATCGGCAAAAAAATCTTTAATTTCGACTGGCCGGGCACAATTCCTGACTGGAATGACAAGTGCCTCTTGAGGAGCTGATCGATCGGAGGTGGCAGGAGGTGCCTCCACTAGAGCAATTTGATCGGAGGTGGCAGGAGGTGCCTCCACTAGAGCAGTTCGATCGGAGGTGGCGCACAACCTATGCTGGAAGCAACAAATTCCTGAAGGGTATTATTGTCCAAGCTCGCTTCGCTCGCTTGGACACCTATTTCAGCCGAAATCAGGTGTCATATAGGCTTGTAAAATGTTTCCAGGAATTATTTTGTTCTTCTTCTTGTGACTTTAGTAGGCAAGAAAGATACAGGCGCATAAGAAGAAATTTGGCACAGAAAGTTATATTTCGTCTCTTAACTCATTGTCCAAGCGAGCGAAGCGAGCTTTTAGCATTTATGTAAAAATTCGTAATATATTGTGCCTGGCGACATTAGTGCAGTGGCGAAAATAGTGCATTAGTGCAGTGGAAATAAAATGTGTTCGTAGCCTTAACAACAACAGTGTCTGAGTCGCCGAGGAGGCAGGCCGCTTGTGTTAGGCTTCATATAACCACTATAACTCGTGTTTCTAAAGCCGTTACAGGTGTTATTTAGGGTTAACGTATATACGTGGTAGGGTGTGCGTGAGATGTTAAATATGCCATTTCAGCTGTGGGTACAGAGAGGAGGAAGAAAATGCAAGTATAAACCCGTGTTATTGTCCAAGCGAGCGAAGCTTGCTTCAACATTTGCATATAACAATACCTGAAATACCTGAAGCCTTCAGGCCTATAGCGCCTGAAGGCTATTGTTATTATTTTTTTAATAATTTGTCTTGATGGCTCAGGAGGTTGGCCCTGCACATTATGATGGGTCGTGATGGTTGACCTGCCACCCGTGGTGGCGCAGGCTGGATTTTTATAGTGACACCTGTGATCTATAGGTGAAGCGAAGGTCTGTCTTATGAGATGGTCAACCGTCAGTTAGGCTCATGCTGCCACCTGGTGTTCCCTTTGCCGCACTTGAAGTCGCAGTCGAAAGAACAGGAATGCAGCATGCGGGTTTCTTCAACCACTCGACGATGGATTTACAGTTGTTCCTTGGTAGGACTTGAACTCAGGACCTTGTGCTCACCTACCAGGCTCTTGCCGACGGCGTTAAAGATGGCCGAAAGAGTTGCCCCCGATAGAATTCGAACTCGGGACATCGAGCTCATCACTCCAAGACGCTAATCACTCGGCCACCGCCTCCACCCAGGTGGAACACTAATGGAGTTTGAAATGGCAATATAACACGTAAGGTGTTTCTAATGGCTAATGAAAGTTTTTTTGGGGTGATAAATCTGTGGCATTAACTCGGGTTTTTGGTGTAAAAAAAGTGACCTATACATAATACTTTACATATGTTAATTTTGTTTGCTTTTCGTAGCTTCAAAAATACAAAAAATCTATCATAACAAAAATATCAAAATCAAAACATCAAAATCCATACATACATCCAGTCAG
>JACEEZ010001738.1:22500-40000 GCA_016584305.1 Chionoecetes opilio
TGAGCCTACAAGGGATAATAGTATCCTAGATTTAGTTTTCACTACCGACATTGATCTGATTGATTACTGCGATATAGGTGAACATTTGGCAAACAGTGATCACAGGCTAATCAGATGCGGCATAAATTGCAATGTAGACATCACAGAAAATCGGTTATTAGTCCCAAATTATAATAAAGCAGATTTCACGAAGATCAGCAGGGTACTAAGCGAAGTTGAATGGATTGACCTACTAAATGGTAATAACGCCGTAATGTGTGTAATGTATTCACTAATAAACTCCAATCGGTGGTGGAAAAACATGTTCCCATGGTAAGAAAACGTTTGAATAACATAAACAGACCCAGTTGGATGAATAATGAGATCCAACAAAATCATTGGCAGAAAGCGCCGAGCGTATAAAGTTTACAAACGATCAAATGCAGACTGCGATTCTAGAGAATACAACGACGTCAAACGTCGCTGCAAAGGACTAATTAAGTCTAAAAAGCGCGAGTATGAAGAAAAAATTGCAAAGGAATCCAAATCAAACCCGAAAAGGTTCTTTCAATACGTTCGAAGTAAGAAAAACGTCAAAACAAGTATTGGACCACTGAAAGATAATAATAATATCTTGGTAAATGATAATAAGAGTATGGCGTTCGTACTCAATGAATACTTTAATGCGGTATTTATTAAAGAAGACGAAACTCCATTACCAGAACCAGTAAACATGTATGCAGGACACGAAAGGGATAGACTGGTAATAGGAGAGATAACAGTAGACGAAATATCAAAGTATTTGCTGAAACTTGACCCAGCAAAATCCGTGGGGGTGGACGAACTCTCGCCGCGACTACTTCGCGAATGTCACAGTCAACTTTCGCTCCCATTAAAGATTATTTTCAATAAATCGCTATGTGAAAAAAATGTTCCTGGTATGTGGAAATTAGCTAATGTTACACCGATATTCAAGAAAGGGAGTAAGAGCCTCGCAAGTAATCATCGCCCAATTAGTCTAACGTCCGTGATTGTTAAACTATTTGAGAAAATATTGCGGGATAAAATAGTGTCTTTTCTCGATGAAAAAAACTCTATACTAAACTCCCAGCATGGATTTCGAAATAAGAGATCCTGCTTAACAAACCTACTCGATTTTTTAATGTCATTTATTCAAACTGGGACGCTAAAATTCCCTCGGATGTAATATACCTTGATTTTCAGAAAGCCTTCGATACAGTTCCACATAAGCGACTGTTGACCAAGCTAAGGGCACATGGCATAGGAGAGCAATTATGTTCATGGATTGGCGATTGGCTTTCAAATCGTAAGCAACGGGTAGTAATAAATGGTGAGGCATCTGATTGGTTAGATGTCACTAGTGGGGTGCCTCAGGGCTCGGTCTTGGGTCCTACTCTTTTTCTGATATATATCAACGATCTGGACTGCGGACTTGTATCTAAAATATCAAAATTTGCAGATGACACCAAATTAGGCGGTAAAGCATATACTAGAGAAAACTGCGAACTCATACAAAGTGATCTCGACAAACTATCAGATTGGAGTGATAAATGGCTATTAAAATTCAATTCCGATAAATGTAAAGTAATGCATATAGGAAACGATAACCTCAAATATAACTATCAAATGCAAAATAAATCGTTAACTGAAGTACAGCAGGAAAAGGATCTAGGTGTCATCATCAGTAATGATCTGAAAACCAGTTCGCATTGCCTAGCTGCCAGTAAAAAGGCAAATATGATGTTGGGCTTTATTAAACGTAACTTTGAACATAAAACTCCGAAAGTAATGACACAATTATACACGTCCTTGGTTAGGCCGCACATGGAATATGCCGTTCAATTCTGGTCGCCCTGTTTCGTAAAAGAACAAGCCAAATTGGAATCAGTTGCAAAGAAGAGCAACCAAACAATTCCATCTCTGCGAAATTCATCTTATGAAGAGAGACTGCGAAACTTAATATGTTTTCCTTAAAGGATCGTAGAATCCGTGGGGACTTGATAGAAACCTTTAAGATCCTAAAAGGTTTTGATGTCATTAACCAAGAGGACCTATTCGAGCTTTCAACTCAAGTGACAACAAGAAATAATGGTTTAAAACTAAACGGTCAACGTTGCATCACCGATCTCCGTAAAAATTATTTCAATGTTAGAGTCGTTGATCGATGGAACAAGTTACCAGCAAATGTTGTCGGAGCAAACACAATAACTACATTCAAAAACAGACTTGACGCGCACTGTAAAGTAAATGGGTATTGATAGTGCGAATTCGTATCTAGTCCCCCGTATCGATTAGTTGTAGTGGTAGTGGTAGTTGTAGTTAGTATTTTTCATATCCTATCATTCTGCACTATGAAACTTCCATGTTTCCTATCCTCTTTAGGGACATGGTATCATTTTCAACTGTTTTCTACAAGTAGTTGATAGTTAGTAGTATGTAGTTCAGCAGATACCCTCGCTATGGACCAATAGGTCTCCTGGTGTCTGTTACTCCTATGTAATCCTATGTAATCCTCCTCCTCCTCCTCCGTAAATGATAAAAAGAGTATGGCGTTCGTACTCAATGATTACTTCAATGCTGTATTTATTAACCCGTAAACTGCGGATACCTGTGTGACAATATCTCTGTGTACGCGGGACTTTTGCCAAAATTTTTATAGTCTCTAAACAAGCTTGAATGTGTATCAATGTATTCGCCATATATTTGTGCAACCGCTAAAAATATTTCTTTCGGCTAAAGTCTTGTCGTTATTTTATGATTGTACTTGCAAGATGAAGAGCGTTGAGGTTTATGGAATCCATGGTACAGATCGTTCACAGAAAACAGGCCGCAAGGGTGTCTCTAATCTCTCTGCCCGCGACAGGGAGAGACCTGTCAGCCCCTTCAACTTCCATGCTGGTCACTGGGTCACTGAGCCTATATGTGACCCCTGGGTCATTCTCAGGTAACGTAGAGTTGCTAGATTTCACCGGCCGAAAAATCTGCCAACCTATTTGAATTTGGCGGCCGCCCAATTGGGCATACTCGCGTCGTCTTACTGAGTGACCAAATGGGCATAGCCGCGCTTTACGGGTTTATTAAAGAAGACGAAGCTCCATTACCAGAACCAGTAAGCATGTATGCGGGACTCGATAGTGATAGATTGGTAATAGGAGAGATAACAGTAGACGAAATATCAAAGTAATTAGGAAAGAAACTTGACCCAGCAAAATCCGTGGGGATGGACGAACTCTCGCCGCGACTACTTCACGAATGTCATAGTCAACTTTCGCTCCCATTAAAGATTATTCTCAATAAATCGCTAATGGACAAAAATGTTCCTAGTATGTGGACATTAGCTAATGTTACACCGATAATCAAGAAAGGGAGTCAAGAGCCTCGCAGTTAATTATCGCCCAATTAGTCTAACGTCTGTGATTGTTAAACTATTCAGAAAGTATTGCGGGATAAAATAGTGTCTTTTCTCGATGAAAATAACTCAATACTAAACTCCCAGCATGGATTTCGAAATAAGAGATCCTGCTTAACAAACATACTCGATTTTTTTAATGTCATTTATTCAAACTGGGACGCTAAAATTCCCTCGGATGTAATATACCTTGATTTTCAGAAAGCCTTCGATACAGTTCCCCATAAGCGTCTTTTGACAAAGCTAAGGGCACATGGTTTAGGAGAGCAATTATGTTCATGGATTGGCGACTGGCTTTCAAATCGTAAACAACAGGTAGTAATAAATGGCGAGGCATCTGATTGGTTAGATGTTACTAGTGGGGTGCCTCAGGGCTCGGTCTTGGGTCCTACTCTTTTTCTGATATATATCAATGATCTGGACTGCGGACTTGTATCTAAAATATCGAAATTTGCAGATGACACCAAAATAGGCGGTAAAGCATATACTAGAGATAACTGCGAACTCATACAACGTGATCTCGACAAACTATCAGATTGGAGTGATAAATGGCTACTAAAATTCAATTCCGATATACGTAAAGTAATGCATATAGGCAACGATAACCTCAAATAAAGCTATCAAACGCAAAATAAATCGCTAACTGAAGTACAGCAGGAAAACGATTTAGGTGTCATCATCAGTAACGATCTTCAAACAAGTCCACATTGCCTAGCTGCCAGTAAAAAGGCGAATCTGATGCTGGGCCTCATTAAACGCAACTTTGAACATAAAACTCTGAAAGTAATGACTCAATTATACACGTCCCTGGTTAGGCCGCACTTAGAATATGCCGTTCAGTTCTGGTCGCCCTGTTTCATAAAAGATCAAGCCAAATTGGAATCAGTGCAAAGAAGAGCAACCAAACAAATTCTAGCTCTGCGAAAATCATCTTATGAAGAGAGACTGCGGAAACTTAATATGTTTTCCTTAAAGGATCGTAGAATCCGTGGGGACTTGATAGAAAACTTTAAGATCCAAAAAGGATTTGACGTCATTAATCAAGAGAACCTATTCGAGCTTTCTCCTCAAGTAACAACAAGAAATAATGGTTTAAAACTAGACGGTCAACGTTGCAGCACAGATTTCCGTAAAAATTATTTCAATGTTAGAGTCTTTGAAAGATGGAACAAGTTACCAGCAAATGTAGTCGAAGCCAGCACAATAACTACATTTAAAAACAGACTTGACGCGCACGCTAAAGTAAATGGGTATTGATACTGCCTGCGAATTTATATTTAGTCCCTCGGATCGATTAGTTGTAGTGGTAGTGGTAGTTGTAGTTAGTATATTTCATATCCTATCATTCTTCACTACGAAACTTCCATGTTCCTATCTTCTTTAGGGACATGGTATCCTTTTCCAACTGTTTTCTTACATGTAGTTGATAGTTAGTAGTATGCAGTTCAGCAGATACCCTCGTCATGGACCAATAGGTCTCCTGGTGTCTGTTATTCCTATGTAATCCTATGTAATCCTCCTCCTCCTCCTCCTCCTCCTCCTCCGCCTCCTCCTCCTCCTCCTCCTCCTCTTCATGGAGAGTAATTAATCACATCAGCACCTAAGTCATTTTTAATCAGTCCACGTCGCTGCTATGAGAGAGTGATTGATTGATTGATTGATTGATTTATATTTTATTGGCCTTAATGTTACACAAGTTATTATACATGTAGAAAAAATGTCAAAGTCTTTGTCTATTGAGTCGTAACTCTTTTATGGACTTTATGCTATTATAAGAGTTCAGCAGATGTAGCGGTTATGACGGCCTAATGCTAATTTACATTTGAAAAACAAAAATATTGAATAAATTAATATTCCCTACTGAATATACTACTAAATTTCATCAATTAAATTAAATAAATTTAACAAGTATATTAAAGAATATACACAAACAAGCATTCATATACCATAACAGTATTCATACATAATAATACTGATAACGAGAGCAGTGATAATTATCACATTAATTATATAAATATCAATTACAATAATAATAAATTCATTTTAATAGTTACATTTCAACTTTTCTTTTATATGCAGTTTAAATGGATTTAATTCTTTATTCTTTACATCATCTGGAAGTTTGTTCCACAGTTCCCCGTGTGAGAACACTTTGTTGAGCATGGGAGGTTCTGCACAATGGAATTTTGAGATTATTTGTTCGTCTGGTTTGTATGTTTTGAGTTGTGACTTGAAAACCACTGTCAATTTTATATGTATTCAACGCCTTATAAACAAAGTCTTATAAGTCTGATAGTCGATAATATCATGTAATTTTAGAAGTTTAAACTCACGAAAGATTGGACTTGTGTGGTCATACCAATTACTATAAGACATTATGCGAACTAATTTCTTTCGATTTACAAATAGTTCATCAATATTATGTTTTATTTGCCCCACCCCAGATAGCTGAACAGTACAATAAATATGGATATGCTAATGATAAATAAATATGTCTAATTACTTATTATTCAATATTACAATGGTTTCGTATTCTAAAATCACACACTATTATTTTTTGAAATATATTATACCATATCTATGTGTGTTTCCATCTCAGCTTGCTATCAATAACAATTTCCAAGGAGTTTAGCTTCTTTTAAGTCTTTTGATAATGAGATTACTAATTTTATAGTGTGCAATTGCGTGTGTATGTCATGTGTGAATGTGACAGCATACAGGAGTCTTATTGATGTTTAATGGTACGCTTCTTACATTTTAACACAGCAGCATGTACCAATTCAGTGTTTATTGTATTTTTTTTAGGATCATAATCCCTTCCCTTTAGAAAAACAATGGTAGTGTCATCAAACAAAAAGTAAAAAAAAAAAATTTTTGAGTACATTGAGTTATGTCATTGAGTAAAATTAAAAGAATAATGGTCATAGGGACAGATCCTTGCGACACACACAATTAGACATTATACGACGATGCCACTACTATTAAAGACGTATACGGCTCCTAACCGCTGATAACTTTCAAAAAACCATCTGAAGACTGGTCCACGAATTATCGTAACCATTAGTTTCTTTAATAAAAATGGAGTGAATTAATAGTATCAAAAAGCTTTAGATAAAATAACAAAAAAAGTGTCATTTGATACATTTTACTATATATTCATTATATATGTTGTAGCAAAGGTGGTTACTGCGAGTTCGATTGAATATTTAGGTCGAACAACCCATACTGATCATTGTAAAAGGTTTTAGTTTTCTGTTAAATAATTCATTAATCTATTTGCAATAATCTTTTTCAAAGCCTTTTACATATGGTCGGGAAGAACTCAAGAGAGAGAGAGAGAGAGAGAGAGAGAGAGGAGAGAGGAGGAGAGAGAGAGACTGAGAGGATGATGAGAGAGAGAGTAGAGAGAGATGGAGGAGAGAGAGAGAGAGGAGAAGGAGAGAGAGAGAGGAGAGAGAGAGGAGAGAGAGGAGAGAGAGAGAGAGAGGAGAGATGAGAGCGAGCATGAGAGAGAAGAGAGGAGAGATGAGAAGAGAGAGAGAGAGGAGGAGAATGAGAGAGAGAGAGAGAGAGGAGAGGAGAGGAGAAGAGAGAGAAAGGAGAAGAGACGAGAAGATGAGAAGAGGAGAGAGAGAGAGAGAGAGGAGAGTGAGATGACGATGTATGAGAGAAGATTGAGGAGATGAGAGGACGAGGGTTGCGAGAGGAGAGAGAGGAGAGAGAGAGGAGAGAGATAGAGAACTCCTCTCCCTTTAGCTCCTGACAAATTGAGCTTTCCTAAGGAAACTGAACCATTTCACTAGCAGAGTTAACCATCGTTGGTAACGGAGCTTCTGATTCAACCGGGATAAAAAAACTCAAAAAACAAACAATACCAAAAGATAGAAATATTGAGGTTTACCTCAACGAAAAGAAGTAACTGCCACTCTCCTTCAAAATCACACCGGCACGTTCCTGTCAAAACCCGATAGTCACTATCAACACCGATACCGTTTGACCCGCGCCTCGCCACCCCACCCACTTTTTATTTTATCTGCCATCGCTGGTTCTTTTCCATTTTTTTCCTCCCCTCCTTTCACTTTAGTACTGCACCAGCTTCGGAGGATCTGCATAGAGGAACTAAAACTCTGGGTGAAATAAACAAGACCAGACTACCGTTTGTATGGGCCAGTATTCGTCTGAGACGTTGGGCAGTTGTTCCACGGTGGACCATCCAAAGGAGGGCAGCTTCACACCACTGGGTACAGGAGTGGATGCCGACCTCCATTGACGAAACCGCACCCTCTCTTGACGAAGCAGAGAGGCGTAGCAAAGTGAAGGTGGAAAGGCAGCTGGGTGTTTGTAATCTCAGTGCGGAGGCTCCTCAAAAGTTGGGGGTTTGAGGCCATGATCCGCGGTTGCATGCTGTCTGACTGCCGTGTGGCAATCAGGTACCAGGCCTCCTGACTGGACAGGGGGTCTGGTCGTCCTATCTGGAAAGGGAAAAGGGGACCGTTCAGGGACTGCAACAAAACCGCGTTATTACACGCTCAGGTAACAGGCAAGGTGCTGCCCATCTATTGCTGACACGAATTGCAGTCATCTGGTGAAGCATCAGAGGACCTCAGCAGTCCTGGGTTCACGACTGGTAATGTCAAACAAAACGGAACCGTATCCTAGCGCTTGTGTCCTGGTGGAACGCCGACGTGAGTTTTCGACAGGGAATGCTTGCAGCCTATGTTGAGTCTCAAGAAGGCGTTTGACTCAGTGCATAGTGAGTGAGTCAATGGGATTTGCTGCGACTTAGGGGGATTCCTGCACGGACTTATTGGTTGATAACTGGTCTGTATATGGGGACTGAGAGTGCTGTGAAGTGTGGGGGCAAGGTGTTATCCAGCTTCTTTCCTGTGAATTACAGGAGTGAGGGCAAGGCGTGCGTCCTTGCCCCATCCTTTTTCAACGATTGTAGACTGGGTATTGGACAAGGGTGTAGATCAAAGTGATGTGGAGCATCCGTCTGGAACACCAAGATCACTGATCTTGTTTTTGCCGAATGAGCAGTAATCTTTGCTGAGTCGCGGAGGGTCCTGAGGTGATGGCTCTCGAGGCGCGCACGAGGAGGCAAAGCCTTTGGGACTTGAGGTCACCGGATCAGACCAAGGTCCAGGTATTTGGAGACCTACTCGATGAAGCAGTACAGTCGTTCATGCGTGTGGCTAGGCGACATTGAGATCTTGGAAAGTTTTTACATACCTTGGTAGCGCAGCCATTAATGACGGCGGGTCACGCCAAGAAGTATACAGACGGATGCATAGCCACGGGTTAGGGGACTCGCTCAGAGGGATATTTGGCCGTTGTCGGTACCTGTGGCAGGAGTGACAAAGATCCGATCTTCAAGTCGCTTGTGATTCCCGTCTTAACTCTATGGTTGTGAGACATGGACACTAAATAGTGAACTTGAAGAGACGAATCAATGCCTTGGTAATAAGTGTCTTCGCCGAATCATGGGGTATCGCTGGGATGATTACGTGTTCAAATCAGCGATTGCACCTTGAGAATGAGACTGAATCGAGGGCCTATTATCTGAACAGTCGTCAGCGCAAACCTTCGGCTTATATGGGCATGTGGCACGCTACCCTGAAAAACCGATCCTTCCCCAGCGGGTTGTATCTGTAAGAGACAAATCCGGCGTGGAGGAGGCAAGGGGGCGCAACAAGGCTCGGCGGGGCAAGTTGATGTTTCTTGCGAGAGCTGCTGGTATGGGAAGGAGCCGCATGGGGAACGCGCGCTCTGTGGTGAACCCCCGGGAGTGGCGTCGTAGGGTGGGTGAGGCGACGCGACCCCGGCGTATGCCCCCGCTAATGATTGATTGATTGATTCCCTCCCCCTCCCTCCCTGCCTGACAAGGAGGTAAGTAACAAAGGCACTGCGGAACATCACCACCGCCACCAATCCACCACAACCCATACCGCCGCATGACCTTGAACCTGAAAGCTGATAACATTACACCCTGACCCACAACCGGCCTCTGGACCCTACCTAAAAAACACGCCGCTGAGTGTACAGGTTATATTTTATCTCGCTCTCTCTCTCGTCGCCAACGTATACGCACCACCGCATGGATGATAACGACAACACCATCAACGTCGCGCAGTCTCTCTCACAGAAAAATTCTGGGGCAGGGCAAAGCGGTCATCTGTACCCAGGTTTAGTTCATTGCTGTGTGTGCTCGTACTCCACTCGCGCCAAACCACACGCAGTCGTGCAGTCAGGCCCGGAGTGTGCCCAACGCTGTGTTGGCGACTTGTTTCACCGGAGGAAAACGTCTAGTTGCTCCCGAGTAGCTGCCAGCTTAGGACCGCCCGTAGGAGTCTTGCGCCCCATCAAACGCGAGCCAGTCGCTGGACCACAGGCCCCGTCCCAGGCCGCTGCCTCCACTTCAACCCACACCACCCAATTACCTGAGGAACCAGTTCTTCATAGCAGAGCTGGCTCCCTTTCACCTGTGGAAACTCGGAAACTTCCTGGAAGGATTCTGGCTGAAAACGCTTCTCTCAAGGCAGAAAATAAAGACTTAGGAAGCAGAAAGAGGAGTCGTCGATATTCGCGTCTTCTTAGCAAGGCCGCCCTGACGAAAGTCGACGGCTCGCCTCCACCCCATTGCACGCTGACAACCCCTGTTGTCACTCAGGCGACTAGTACCCTCCCCAGCAAAATTTGACTCTGACTGGGCGCAGCGGTGGCGGCATCCTGAACTGAAGGCGTGGTGAGGAGTCGGGGAAACCCCGTCCTCTTCATATTATCTCACAGGATCCAGCCAGCGGAAGTGCCAGGCTCGAACAACACACCTTCCACCCCCGGCCCGCGGTACTCAAGCTCCACGACTTCCCCGACCAGACCTCCCCCCAAACCGCCCCACGGGAGGACGCAGCATCGAAGAGCGCTCCCTTCCTGAACTCCCGATCAGGTGGAGCACCCGCGCACACAATAACGCGGTATAGTACCTACTCATTCAAAGAGGGCGCCGTTACAATACTAGCGGCGGCAAACATAGACGCGCCGCCACAAAAACTTACGACTCCACACCATCACTCCCGTGGCGGGAAAAACCTTCCGCATTTGTGGAAAGTTGCTTCAGCGAGGTACACCAGAATCACTGCACGCCACGTCTGGTGAATACTGGACAAAAGGGTCATACTCGCGACCTGTTCCGGTAAACGGGCTGGCTGGGGAATAACGGAGCCAAAAGCTGCGAGTAGTCTGCGTTCAGGACATACTGCAGGACAATTGTTTCACTCGAGCAGCTGAAGAAAGGAAGGAACGATTCTTCAGGGGCCCTTGCTCACTGAACGAATCCCGCTCCTCACCAATCCTTCCTCCCAGCCCACTCCCACCCATCACAGCATCATCCAACAGGTGTTACACCATTGCCATACGCTGCTGCCGCCTCCCATACTATCACTAAGGGCAAGGAAAGGCACACGGCTGGCCTCAAGGATCCTGTCTGCCAACGTTTCGCGCTTAGGACGAATGTCGGCGAGCTAACACACACCGTATCAGGAACCAAAGCTGACGTCGTGGTGGCGTCGAGGACGTTCATGACGATGAGTGTGTGACATCAGTGACAGAATCCCGGTCTATTCGCACTGGATTGCGGGCGTCGATCGAGGCACCGGACCAAGGCGGCGGTTGTTGTAGCTGTGTGTCACCGTAGAGGGACTTCAGTTTACTGCCTGTCCCGGTCCCCGAGGAGATAGAAAGCAATGGTTCTTCCGCCTACTCCTCACAGACAAAAAGGTGCTTTTTTTTTTATGCGCTCTTTAGCGCACCACAATGGCATGGCGCAGCACCCTTAGCCTTCCTCACTGACCACCTGAGACACCATCTTGGCCACCCGTGACTGCCAGAACAGCGTTATGTCGGGCGACCTGAAATCAGGCACTTGGTGAAAAGTGCCTTCACAGAAGTGACAGTGGTCCATGGGCTCACCAATCCCGTCACCTTCCCCACACACGTACGAGGTGGCTATCGGACCCAGTGATCACTGATCTTCCGCAGATCAGTACAGTGATGAAGCCAGCGAACACAGTGGCAGCCTGATCATTCATGCAGTGCTCTCCCACATTGGCCTAGACCCCGCCAGCGAGGAAACATGCCAGCGGTGTCAATTTGGCTGTGGATAGAGCGGACTGGGACTGGCCATCAAGCGCGTCCTGTCGCATGACTGGGCCGCCCGCGCTCTGCGGGTTGACGTGGATAACAAGTGGCTACCTTCACCGCCATTCTCCTTGCGCGCGGGACCAACATGTTCACAATAGAGGTACGAGGCTGAGTCGCTGAGACAAGCCGTGGTCTCTGTTCGGGTTCAGGTGTCGCTTGCCGCGGAGGATAAATACAAAGGCCTGGGTGCGCATAAAGCGCCGCCCCACACAAGAGGACAAAGGCCCTGCCCCGCGCTACCTGTAAGGCCAGGACCAGGACAGCTTCATGGGCCAGGAACAGGTAGGAAAATGACGTCAGGAGACACTAACCTCCAATCAAAATTTTTTGGGGAAAACCCGAAGCCAATGGTGGTCCTGGGAAGTGACAGACAAGGCCACCGTCACCCAGGAGAAGAATCCCGTCCCCTAATCACACCAGCAGGAGACTGGGTGGTAAAAACCAGGAGAAGGCAGACCTTCCTGGCGACGCACTCTTCACGCAGGAGATGACACAGGACCCTGAGAGGCATCCACCCGCCTCACCGTATATGTCACCTGGGGCCTGGACAGCCCGGGAGTGGTCACGGAAGGACATCGTTGGCCCGCTCCTGCGTACCGTCAATACAAAAAGGCGCCTGGCTGATGGTGGTGAGTCCCTCACTGCTCAAGCACTGTGCAGATGAGCTGATAAGGCCCCTCAACGCACATCTTTCAGCAGTTGCTCAAACGGCCGCGTGGCCAGCCTGTGGAATGGAGGCTCGGTCACGCCCGTACACAAGAAAAAAGGAGAGGGACTGATACCAGCCAACTATGTCCAATCTCGCTCCTGTCAGTTGTCAGCAAGATTAGAAAGGATTATGCAGAGCAAATGACCCGCCACCTAGAGGAGCACACCAGCTGATGTCCCCTAGACAGTACGGGTTTTAGGAAGGGACGCTCCGCCCTCGGACCTGGTTCTCCTGCTCTCCAAATCATGCAGGGACTCCCCTGGACTCGGGCCGCCCATCGCTGGTGATTGCCATGGACATCGACGGGGCCTTTGACTGTGTGTGCACAAGGGCCTCCGGCAAAGCTGGAACAGCTTTGCATCACGGGACCCTGCTGGCCGCTGTTCTCGGAGCTTACCTGCACAGCCGGAGTTTGAGGGTGGTTGTGAATGGGAGCACGTCAGCCACGTACACGGTGGAAGGCTTCCGGTCCAACAGGGATCGGTCTGGGCCCATTCATGTGGATGGAACATTTACTCAATGACCTCCTCCCAAAGCCTCCCTGTGGCGTCTGCCATATGCGGACGACTGACCCTTGTCCCACTCCACACCAGAGCGGAGACTGCGAACGTGATAGATGCCACCAACCGTATCTTTGTGACATCACGGCCGGGGAAAACGGTGGCAGTCAAGTTTGCTGCCGAGAAGACCCAGGCCAGGTTATATTCACGTTCGAGGGAGGACCCGAGGCCTACCGAGGGGAAGTTGAAGTGTGGGGACGATACACTTGCCATCAGACTCATCAACATCCGGAGGTGGAGGTTGACTCCAGGCTCCGCTTTGGACCGCCACCTGGAGACAGTGGCACGGCGAGCCTCCTGAGGGTGACTCTCCTGCGCCGAGTAAGGCAGCCTGCAGAGAGAAGAGAGAGAGAGAGAGGACGAGAGAGAGAGAGACTGAGAGAGAGAGAGAGGAGGATAGAGAGAGACGAGAGGCGATGAGAGAGAGAGAGGAGAGACGAGAGAGAGATGAGGGTAGAGAAGAGAGAGAGAGTTGGTACTTGAGTTTATTGGTTGTGTAATACAATATTGTTCATAAATCAATTATCCAGTCGTATAAGCCACGGTCCCATTAAGCCGAAAGCTCTTTTCTGACCTCATGCTATAATAATCTCGTGTCTCTCGTGGACTAAAAGTGGACTATTGATAACTATACATGACATACATAATATTTTAAGTAAGGAAAAGAGATAACAATACCTGTAAAAATAATAATAATAATAGAATATATAATAAAAAAAAAGCATACTAATGGTAATGAAGAAAAAATGATTGTGTATATAGTAACATAATAGATATTATATATATATATATATATATATTATATATATATATATATATAGAGAGAGAGGAGAGAGAGAGGAGAGAGAGAGGAGAGAGAGAGAGAGAGAGAGGAGGAGAGAGAGAGATGAGAGAGAGAGAGAGAGAGAGAGAGAGAGAGAGAGAGAGAGAGAGAGAGAAGAGAGACGAGCGAGAGACGAGAGAGAGAGGAGAGGAGAGAGAGAAATGATGGGAAGGGACGAGGCAAGAAGAGAAGGGGGAGAGAAGCAGAGAGGAAGAGGAAGAGGAGGAGGAGGAAGACTTAAAGACCTTTTATCGGCGTCTTACAGGATAAATCAGGGGACAGCGTGTGGTCTTATGAGTTACCTGAGCTGGTTTTGTTAACTTAGCAGGTAAAGAAGGTCACACCGCCGATATTAAGTGTTCGGAATGGACTGACCAACAAAATTTAACTGTACTGCGGAATTTCTCTCTGAAGGATTGAAAATGATGGATTTAGATACGGGTCTTTCTACCTTTTTCCCCTACTGTGTGTGTTCTTCAACCATGGTCTTGTCCACCGCGAGCAGGCTCGTAACTGACTCAATTTCACCCTCCCGGGGGCGAGCTTAGAAGCTCATTGTTATCGATCTTTGGGAATGCTGGGACCCAAAACACACAAGCCCCATCCCCTTGGCTCAAAGGGTGACAATAAACCGGCCACGAATTGTCAGTTAAAAATCCCCCGGAGCGTGAGCATTTTGAACATTTTGAACCGGTCTAACCACGGAATGGTAGGCCAATGCGATCCACTGGACCATCGTGGCGATGTGTGTGTGTGTTGTGTATGTGTGTGTGTGTGGGGTGTGTTGTGTGCGAGCCGTGTTGTGTGTGTTGTGTGTGTGTGTGTGCTGTGTGTGTGTGCGTGTGTGTGTGGTTGTGTGTGTGTGTGTGTGTGCGTGTGTGTGTGTGTATTCGTGTGGTGTGTGTGTGTGTGTGTACACATATGGAATTATATTTAGTTAATGCCAGCATTTTCGCCTAGGGTTAATACAAAGACTACTCTATACTGGACTTGCTACTCGTGCCCCGCCCCGCGCCAACCCGCCCATGACCAGTGGAGGTCAGTTTTGCGATTCCTGACATTTTCGAACATCACCCCCATTTCCATTCCTGTGGTTTATCAGTATAAATAATTAATCCTTATCTTCGCAAATGTTTGTTCTATAAAATTATCAAATAAAAAACAGTAAAATACACTAAAGAAATTACATTATGCGAGAGTGAAGAAATATGCATGAACTTAATGAACATGAACTTTTATTTACTTAAACTCTTCGCCATATAATGTTTTGCGGGTAAACATTTTATATGAAACATATTAATAGAAGCGGATTTTCATTAGCTTTGCATTGACATATTTCGTTTACTGATAAATGAAATAGAACTATACATAAATTAGCGTTAACTAACAAAATTGGATCATCAATTGGATCGGCAAGTAAAAAAGTGTTCCATGAATACAGTAGACTATGGTTTATCAGTATAAATTATACACTGTTTTCTTCGTAAATGATTGTTCTATAATATTATCAAATAAAACACTGTAAAATACACTAAAGAAATGCCATTATGAGACTTTGAAGAAATATGCATGAACTTAATATTCACTTAAATTCTTCGCTATTTAATATTTTGCGTGAAAACTATTTACATGAAACATATCAATAGAAGCGGAAGTCTATTAGCTTTCCATTGATACATTTTGTTTTCTGATAAATGAATTAAAACCATGCATAAATTAGCGTTAACTAAATAAATAACATCATCAATCGGGTAATTTTCCCGCTTGATAAGGTTATTTAGTTAGTTAACGCTAATTTATGTATAGTTCTAATTCATTTGTCCGACAACAAAATATTTCAATGAAAAGCTAATACAATTCCGCTTCTATTGATATGTTATATGTAAAATGTTTGTTCGCAAAATATTAAATGGCGAAGAGTTCAAGTGAATATTAAGTTCATCCATATTTTTTTACTCGCTCATAATATCATTTCTTTAGTGAATTTTATAGTTTATTATTTGATAATATTATAGAACAAACATTTAAAAAGATAACGGTATATCATTTATACTGATAAACCATAGGAAGGGAAATGGGAGTGATGTTCGAAAATGTCAGGAATCGCAGAACTAGCCTCCACTGGAAATGGCCCAAAATGAGTAGCAAGTCCAGTATACAGTAGTCTTTGGTTAATACTTAAATTGATTTGAAGTGTTCTGGTTGTTGAATGTAAAACAGTACTTAATATCCTGCTGAAACTTAGTGAGGCTTGAAATTATTCTAGGTTAAAAGTTTATGGGCTGGTGCGCCGGGCGCCACAACTCACCACTTCTAACTTTACCCTGGCACTGACTTTGGAGTGAAGAAGTGCAGTTGAGGGGTAGAGCTTAAAGTGACCAATGGGTTATGATAATCATGTGATGATAAATTAAACATGATTAAATTAGTCCTGGCTAGGTTAAGTTAGGGTAGGCTAGGCTAAACTTGGTTAGGTTAAATTAAACAATTTAATTAATCTAATCTTAAATAAAATATACAATTAGAGCACAGTAGTCACTTTAGCTCATGATTAAATAAAGTCTTAGTTAGGCTAGGTTAGGCTGGGTTGGGTTGGGATAGGTTAGTTTAGGTTCGGTTGAATAAAAAAAAATCATTTGTCAAATCTTAAATAAAACATAGCCCAGTAGTAAGTTTAGCTCCACCACCATGTGACGTCACGAGCTTAGACAATGATGATTGGCATATTTTTGTATATGACTTTGAATAGAAAATAAGTAACTTTTTCATAGTTTACCCGGAAAAAAACAATCTCGAGATGAAAAAGCATCATATTTTGCCCAGAAATAAAAAGTCGTTGTCTCGAAATGAGTAGGCTTTAACCCCTTCACTGCGGCTGGTACAAATACGGTCTCTCAGGTATTTAAGGGTTCACTGCGGCTGGTACATATATGGTTTCTGTATTTAAACTGCGCGCTCAATGATATTATGGGTAAATATTCGTTGTGATAGGCTTGTATGGCAACAGTGTCAAGTGTTGCGATATAATAGAACCTCTTTTTCTGCTTCAGTGAGTTAGTATGACTAATAAGGTCAAGCGGTACAGTACGACGTGTTGACGCTGCCGCGCCCTCTACTTCAATGGCGAGGCTAAATAGTCAAGATATTCAATATATTCTTGATGGATATAAAACAGAAGTATGAATGAATGCATGAATGAAGCATTTATGTAACAAAATAAGTTGTATTATGTTGAGTAGTAAGTAGTTTCATTGTGCGCCTGGCAGCACGGTCACGGCCCTGTTGCTGCACTTTGACGTAACTCTTCACTTAGCTGGTAGCCTCCACCACGACGAAACATAGATTTTTTGGTATGGAATGAGCATCCTATTCATTTAGGCACTTTAAAATATAATCAGTAATTATTTTATATTTTAATTAAACTTGCCGCACAGGGGGGTAGGCCTATGAATTTGATATCGGCAGTGAAGGGGTTAAATAACTCAATATTCCCCCACATATGTGTTTTTTTGTGTGTGCATGTATGCGTATCAGTCTTCTTCTCTCTTTCTTCTCTCTTTTTCGCTCTCTTTTCTCTCTCTCTCTTATCTCTATCTGTCATATAGCTCTCTCTCACATTTCACCCTCTCCCATCACTATTCCATCCTCCACTCACTCTCTATTTCCCTCTCTCTCACCCTCTCGTCGGCAATCCTCTGTCACAACCTGGTACACACATACACGCACACACGGACACGCACACGCACACGCAAACACAAACACAAACACACACACACACACATACACACACACACACACAC
>JACEEZ010001739.1:0-45000 GCA_016584305.1 Chionoecetes opilio
AAACGAAATTTAGTTTACTGACCAAACCACGCATCGCGCTCTAGTGAGCTCATGAATATCAGCATATCATATGTGCCGTCGAAAACGATTTCTACTATCACTGGCGGTACGTTCGGGATCGATGCGTCTGAGGCGACCGAACACTCCATCACTATATAGTATATATATATATAAGTGATGGGGTCTTATATATATATATATGTATATATAATATATATATATATATATATATATATATATATATATATAATAATATATATATATTGTGTGTGTGTGTGTGTGTGTGTGTGTGTGTGTGGTGTGTGTGTGTGTGTGTGTGTGTTTTGCGCCCGTCCTCGTGTTATCTCCAAGAACCCTTCCCCTATCACATTTTGTGCTGGCTGCTGACACACACACACACATACTCTCTCTCTCTCTCTCTCTCTCTCTCTCTCTCCTCTCTTCTCTCCTCTTCTCTCTCTCTCTCTCTCTCTCTCTCTCTCTCTCTCTCTCTCTCTCTCTCTCTCTCTCTCTCTCTACTATTATATTATATATATATATATATATATATATATATATATATATATATATATATATAAGAACATAAGAAAATAAGGAAGCTACAAGAGGCCTTGAGGCCTTCACGTGGTAGTTCCTGTCACCTAACACTACCTACGCCCACCTTTCA
Organism: Chionoecetes opilio; assembly: GCA_016584305.1. Lineage (NCBI taxonomy): Eukaryota > Metazoa > Arthropoda > Malacostraca > Decapoda > Majidae > Chionoecetes > Chionoecetes opilio. The sequence goes on from JACEEZ010001739.1 coordinate 668, forward strand.
TCTCCATCCATGAACCTATCCAGCCCCTCTTTAAAATTTCCCAATGACTCCGCACTAACTACCTGTCTACTGAGTCCATTCCAATCATTCACTACCCTATTTGTGAACCAGTTTTTCCCTATGTCCTTTCTAAATCTACGCTTTTCCAGCTTGAATCCATTACTTCTTGTTCTACCCTGGTTAATAGCCGTAAGAACTTTTCCTACCTCTCCTTTATTAAATCCCTTTATCCACTTAAAAAATTCTATCAGATCGCCCCCTACTCGATCTGCGTCTCTCTCTCGAGTTATCTGCTGTTAAAACCACACATTAGATCCATTTCAGTATTTCCTTCTTGGTATTATAAGTTGTCTCACACCAACAGACATGACACTTTAAGCCGCGGTCACACGAGCACTTTTTCCGGCAATATTCAGCCGGCAATATTAAGCCAAGGCAATTTATTGCAGAGTTTTGGTCACACGGACTTTCTTTACAAAGTTAGCCGAGTTTTAACGTCAATTTTAGCTTCTCTTTTCAATCGGCCCGGGAGCCAAGCCGTATCTGAAGAAGCGTCTTTGGAAAAATAGGGATAAATAGGGAGAAACTGGAGAAAGAAACGGGAGAAATGTTATGGAGCCAGCAGTGAGCAACAATAAGATTGCTCCAGTATTCCCTAAAAAGGTAGACAGCCAACAAAGAAAATGGAAAGACCATCACTGACTCACGTACGTAACTCATGAAATCTTCCTAAGTGTTTTTATATCCCTCAAATTGTTTAAAAAAATGTACAAGAATTCACAATTCGTCTTGTAATCGGTTCTTGCCACAATTTAGCTGTTTATTTCGGCTTTTGTATATTGAATTAGAGCGTGCATTAGAAAGGAATGGCAAATAATATGCGTTGGTGGTGGGAATTTCCGAGAATTTTCAGCCAAGAATACCAACATGCTGGTCTTGACTCTTTGTCGGCAATTTTAGCCGACTTGAGGCCGGTTTGGTCTTGCTGGCTGAATATTGCCGGAAAAAGTGCTCGTGTGACCGGGGCTTTTTAACTCATTCTTATCTCCCCTTCCCTCCTTCTTCCTTCCCTCACCCCTGCTCAGTGTAGGCACTCATCACTGGAGCCTTGCTCCAGTGATGGGTGAGGATAGGTTGGGGGAGGGAGGGAGATGAATAAGAAGATATCGAGGGTGTGACTCTCGAAATAGCAGTTGTTTTATAATAGCAGTAAATACTCTCGAAATAGCAGTTCATATGTTTTGTTTACATAAAGAATTTGGCTGCCTCCCACAATTACGAATTGGTGAGGCGATAAAAGCACCTCTGGTTGAACTAGTCATTGTGTATATAGTATGTGGTGACCGGTGACTGTGGTCTGACTGCAGTGTGAATGTGGCGGTGCAATAATATTTTTTAATGTAACAGTTGCATGTTTTTGCTTATGGACTGTGTGGTACAGGCTACAGGGCGGGAACCCACGAAGCACTTTATCACCTTTTTTTGGTAGGAAGTCCGACATCGGTAAATACCTTTTCCCGAATATCGTCAATGTGCAAATGCAATCATTGTTGCGGTTATCTTTACTGACGGAGGCGCGTAGCGTGATATTACAGGGCAAATAGGATGCTGTGTAGTGCTATATACAATAAATATCCTGTTTATCTGAGCTGATAAGAGAAAGTTTTCAAATAAAGTAATGGTCAATAATGGCAGCAAAAGCAGCAATCATACGCGGTATTCCCGTATTCTTGACGCAGGGCCAAATTATCCAATATAGGCAAAGAAGGAACAAGCCTAGGACCCCCGGAGCCAGAGTCTTCACAATCACAAACTATCGCCTACAAATATTTACATATGATACGATTATCACATCACATCCATCATAAATTATATTATATACCCTGCTGAAGGCCGAGGAGAGTAGTAGAGGTGACTAAAAATACTACGCGAGGGTGAAAGTTTAAAAGGCGGCCATCCACGCACAGACCGAGAATTTTCCTATATCACTCACTACCTTGAACATTCCCAGCGTCCTCGTCTAACTGTCGGTCTTGAGAGATTATTTTTTTTTTTTTTTTACACCACAAGGGACTGGCCAAGGGAAAAACAAAAAGAAGCAGCAAATAACCCGCTATCTGTTAGTCCCTATAAAGTAGATTGCAACTTGGTGTGCGTAGATTGAAGGAATGCCAAGTTTATTCCTGCTGCGCTTCCACGGATGAGGTCTGGGGCATCACGTGGAGAGGAAGGATGGAGGCAGTGTGCGAGGGTGGAGCTGGCCTGCAGATGAATATCGGGCAGGAAGTGAGTGCCTGCAAAACACGTCGCCGGTGGTGCTGGTTGGAACACAGGAAGGCCAGCGGGTCAACGAACAAGTGAGCGTAGAAAACGGTGTGTACGACGACTTTGGAAAGGATGCTGAAATCGAAAGGCAGAATGTGATACATGGAGTGTGGATGCAAAGACACTCTACAACAAGATACCTCACTCCGGGGTGCCCTGTGGTGCGCGTGAAATCGACCTCCGCCGTGCGGCAGGAGTTAACCAGTCTGCTGGCCCATTCACTTGCTGCATGACTATCATATAGAAGATGGTTTATCACTATATATGAAGATATACTGTTATCTTCGTAAATGTTTGTTCTATAATATTATCAAATAAAAAAACAGTAAAACACGCTAAAGAAATGTCATTACGAGACTGAAGAAATATGCATGAACTTATTATTCACTTCAACTCTTCGCCATTTTAAACTTTGCGAGTCAACATTTACCATGAAACCTATCAATAGAAGCGCAATTTTATTAGCTTTCCATTGATGTATTTCGTTTTCTGATAAATGAATTAGAACCATGCATACATTAGCGTTAAATAAATAAATAAAATTATCAATCGGGTAATTTTCCCGATTGATGATGTTACTTATTTAGTTAACGCTAATTTATGCATGATGCTAATTAATTTATCAGAAAAAGAAATATATAAGTGAATAAATAACATCATCAATCGGGAAAATTACCCGATTGATGATGATATTTATTTAGTTAATGCTAATTTATGCATGGTTCTAATTCATATATCAGAAAACTAAATATATCAATGGAAAGCTAAAAACATTGCGCTACTATTGATATGTTTCATGGTAAATGTTGACTCGCAAAGTTTTAAATGGCGAAGAGTTGAAGTGAATATTCTTTAGTCATATGCAGCAAGTGAATGGGCCAACAGGCTGGTACAACACATGCCGCACGGCAGCGCCACCGTCGGCGGATAACAAAAGTTGCATTGGAGGGACCGCGAGTGAGATATCTTGTTGTAGAGTGTCTTTGGTGGAAGGCCGAGGAGCAGGTTGGTGATGAACACTGCCAGCATGGCCCTCGTGGCCGGGTCCATCACCTGGCCCGTCGTTGCCGCGTGTGGAATGGTTGTAAGGCGACGCCTGTTTCGCCTTACCTAGAGACATAAATGAGTGAATCTGTGGTAACGGGATAACAAAACACCGAATATGTTTTAATAAGTAAGAATACATGTGTTGGCAACGCGAGGAAGGGCGCTCATCTGCACTGAGCTGTTGTGAACATAATATTTTATTATTATTATATCTTACGGCCATCATCATGGAGAGGTAACAGGCGAGAGTGAGCACCACGGGCAGAAGGAAGTGAACGAAGTTGTAGATTCTCGCAGAGACCTTCGTCACGATGTTTATAGCCTGTCAGAAAACAACCTGGGAAATCACCAAAAAGTCTTGTCAGTATCGCATCGTGGTTTCATATTGTGACGAAAAATTCATATTTCCCGCGTATGTGTTGAGAGGTCAAGATGGCCGGGGCAGAGCGTTAGCCCCGCCCCTTTGGAGGAAATATGGGTAACGAGAGGGTTGCCACCCGCCGCCAGATAGGTCACCCATATAAAACAGGTCGTGACCCTTGCCTCGCCCCCACTCCAATCATTTCCACTCTTATAGTGTTGTGTGAGGAGCCACTGTGACGGCGTGGGCACACCACGTGGGAGGCTGTGAGCCCTCCTTTTCCCCCCTTGATACCAGGGTATGTGAGTATCTTGTAAAGTGCTTTCATCATTATTAGTTCACCGATGTCGGGTGGGCTGAAATTTACGGAAAGTGAGAGTAGGAGGGAAGTAGGTGATGAGGCTCAGTAGAAGCGCTCTTTGTGATTGGGAGGATAACTTTTCAGTTGAAGCGTTGTGTTGTGTATAGGACTCAGTAGAAGCTCTCTTGGTTATGTGATGAGGCTCAGTAAAAGCACTCTAAGGGTTTGTGTATTTGTTAGAGACTCAGTTAGAAGTGCTCTTAAGGTGTTTTTGTGTGTGGGGGCCCGGAGGTTAGAGAGAGACGAAAGTGAGAGTGAGTGAGATTTGGGCAGCGTTGCGCGTGGTATCTTACCTGCGAGTCTTCTGTGACCGTGCATTCAAGTGTTTTTCTGTTGTTGTACCAAGGAATAAGCTATTAAGCGTGTTAATTATATAAGGATTTCATATGTTGATCTTTTTTTAAAAATATCCTGAATTAACTTAATTTAGACCCACGTGTCCCTGGGGCATGGCCTGGGGTGGCGACCTTGTGTCACCGACGTGAACATATTAATTGGCGCCCTTGCCAGGATACCTCGTGTAAAGGCGTTGCCAGATTTACTCCCCCTTTAAATTTTTGTCTGAGTGTAATAATGCACGTAGGCCCGGAGCGCGAGAACTAGAAGCTCGCAGTGTGCTGAGCTGAGGTTTATTGGGCAGTATTTAGGAGATATTGTGAAGTAGGAATCATCCCCAACTTGTCCCCTGACGGTGAGGGAAGTCGCCCGGCTTCACCTGAGCCACGTGTAATTGATTGCAGCTTCAATTAGAGATAGCCAAGATTGAGCTTGAACGGCTAAAGTAGAGGCGTCTGTGCGTCTGGGCGCCCAGGCGCAGCAGAGCTTATCAGTGGCCGCCGCCTGTGACGCGGTAGAAAGGTTGATGTTACTCGCTATCTGCGAATGGTCCCCTTGTTCTCAGAGGACGATCTGGAAGTATATTTCCGATCTTTTGAAAAGGTAGCTAATGGCATTTTTGGCCCAAAAGAAATATTGGCCAATCCTTTTGCAAAGTGCATTGAAAGGGGAAGGCACAGAGTGTGTATGCCGCCCTTTCTGAAGGGCAGGCTAATGAATATGAATTGTAAAAAGTCCCATTCTCCAGGCCTATGAATGTGTTCCCGAAGGTATCGCCAGAGATTTCGTGCTTTCCGTAAATCAGCCAACCAGACTCATGTGGGAATTTCCCAGAGTTTGAAAGATAGTTTCATCAGTGGTTAAGAGAAAGAGAAGGTGTCAGACTTTGACCAGTTAATTTGAACTAATTTTGCTTGAAAAATTCAGGGGAGAGCGTCTCGCAGGAGGCCTCGATGTATCTTCATGAAAAGGGGTGTTAAACGTGTGGGGGATGCCGCGGTGCTGGCGGAGAATTTTACTTTGTTTATCGAGCCCGTTGGAGACGCCCTCTTTTCTTTACAAGGGGGGGGAAGGAGGAACGTCCGCATGGCGAGAGATTTGTACCTGCGAGATTTGTCCCTCCCCACTTATGGCAGAGTTAATAACCGGGCCGTACCTTACGTGCCTTTCAGATCACGTGTGGAGTGCCACTATTGTGGCTACACGGGACACCTCGCGCAGAATTGCTGGAAAAAGGCGAAAGATGGGCAGCCTTTAAACTGTGCGTGTAGCACCCGCGAGACAGGAGCCAGCATGGTGATATTGTAACGGTAAAGGGGACGAGTGTTGCTAAAGGGCCCTTTAAATTTGTTCCGGTTAGGGCCGGTTAATTTGATTTCCACCCTCAGTGAAGATACGCGCGTTGAGAGTGTCGAGAAGGGCGCTGTGTTATTGGAAGGCTCTGTTCTTGAGGGCGCTGGGGAAGGACCCAACTTTGGCACGTACCAAGCGTTTTTGCCCCAAGGTTCTGTGAGCTCCCGGGGGGGGGGAGCAGAACTTACCTTTTTAAAAAGGGATTCAGGGCGTTGCAATCCCTTTGCTTGCAAGTCTGTCCCCGTGGAGAAACGGGTGAGAGAGTAGCTATCAGTCACTGTGGGGATTTAAATCAGTGCCGCTCGCTGAAGTGAAGTTGAGCTGTGGGTAGTTAATGGGGGCCCCTGGGTTTGTAGGGCTGGTTGATCAGCTTCCTGTGACTGGTGTGGATTTCGTGCTGGGGAACGATTTGGCCGGGGGAAAATGAGCCCGCCCGCCCTGTCTGAACATCCCCGCATGGTCGCACCCAGTGAGGTGCTCATGAGTAAACTTGAGCGAGAGGAGCCTGAACTTTTTCCTGTGTGTGAGAGACCAGTGCTATGGACGCCTCGCGGGCGCGCCATGAGAGAGACAGAGAGGTCTCGGCAGAGGAAGTTCCTGATGTGGTAAAGAAAATCTTGGTCTCGAAGAGTTCTTCGAGGATGTAATTGAACCCTCAGAGGGTTTAGGTAGCCATAAATAGCCGGCAAGCCCCGATCGACGCTCAACACCGTGACACTGAGTTTTACCCAGATAAGGGAAGTTTGTAATGGGGATCATGATTGGGTTGGGGTCAGGAGAGATGAACACGAGTTTGAGTTGTAAATTAGTGGTAAAACTTAAAACCAGTGCTAACGGTGCGCCCCTCGTCCCCACTGCGACTTTTGATGAGCCATTTGAGAGTGTTAGGAGTTTTGATGGGGGCCTCCTCGAGGGCGTCCCCAGTTTGTTATCTCTTAACCATGGTTGTAATGGTAACGAGGTATTTTGAGGCGGTGGGCCCTTTTTTGACACCCACTCCCTAATTATAGTGGGTGCCTTGCTGAGATTTTTCACTCATTTTGTAATATATGAGGTTTGAAAGGAGTGGTGAGCTTTGTAATCACCCCAGACCATAGGGAAACTCAGAGTTTGGGTAAAATGTACATGTATATTTTTAAATGAGTATTTCCCCAAGAGCTACAGCCACCAGCGGATCGAGTGGCCTTGTGTGTGGCGCTACAGATGGATGTCAGCGCTGAGTTAAGGTACAGGCCTCGTACCTGCTGGAGCAAGGTTGGGTTTGGTACGGGAGCACAGTGGAAGTCTCAGTATGTGAACGACAGAGGAAAGACGGTGTGGCCCGTTTAAAGGGGGAAGTGGAGTTGTGCAGAATGATGATTATTTTTAGTGAGATGTGGAGTGAATAAAATAAGGTTGTTGTGGTATAATGTTAAGTTATATTTTTTTTTGGTACGAAAATTCTCACTACGAGAATTTCTATTTTGATGGGGGGAAAGGTGTGACGAAAAATTTTATATTTCCCGCGTATGTGTTGAGAGGTTCAAGATGGGCCCGGGGGAGAGCGTTAGCCCCGCCCCTTTGGAGGAAATATGGGTAACGAGAGGGTTGCCACCCGCCGCCAGATAGGCAACCCATAAAAACAGGTCGTGACCCTTGCCTCGCCCCCCCTCCAATCATTTCCACTCTTATAGTGTTTTTTGTGAGGAGCCACTGTGACGGCGTGGGCACACCACGTGGGAGGCTGTGAGTCCTCCTTTCCCCTTGATACCAGGGTATTGTGAGTATCTTGTAAAGTGCTTTCACATTATATTAGTTCACCGATGTCGGGTGGGCTGTATTTACGAAAGTGAGAGTAGGAGGGAAGTAGGTGATGAGGCTCAGTAGAAGCGCTCTTTGTGATTGGGAGGATAACGTTCAGTTGAAGCGTTGTGTTGTGTATAGAGACTCAGTAAAGCTCTCTTGGTTATGTGATAGGCTCATAGAAGCACTCTAAGGTTGTGTTATGTATAGAGACTCAGTTAGAAGTGCTCTTAAGGTGTTTTTTTTGTGTGGAGGCCGGAGGTTAGAGAGAGACGGAAAGTGAGAGTGAGTGAGATTTGGGCAGCGTTGCGCGTGGTATCTTACCTGCGAGTCTTCTGTGACCGTGCATTCAAGTGTTTTTCTGTTGTTGTACCAAGGAATTGGAGTTAAGCGTGTTAATTATATAAGGATTTCATATGTTGATCTTGTTTTAAATATCCTGAATTAACTTAATTAGACCCACGTGTCCCTGGGGCATGGCCTGGGGTGGCGACCTTGTGTCACCGACCGTGACAATATATTAATGTGGAAGTTCAGTAAGGTGAGAACACTGAGATTATGTATAGTCTAGTGTCACTTTACCAATGTTGCCAAAGTAGCATAGAGGCCGACGCCCACCTCGAGCGTGATGCTCGTCCCCAGATTTACCTGCTGTCTCCTAGGCGTCCACACCGCCAGCGTTCTGTGGAGATGCGCCCCCTTCAGTCTGACAATGTACACACTTACGGAAAAACCTCGATTTTATTTCTGTTTGATCGAAGTCTGGTCACGATTCTCTCGTGAGCTACGTCATTATCATGTCAACCTAGTAAAAATCAGTATTATGCCAATGCTCAGAAATCACTAACGAGAAAATCAATGAAAATATAACAATATTTGCTAAATTTTGAATTACGAGAATGACAGGTGAACCTAAATCAGTTCAATAATAGTTTATATCCACCTGAGGAAAGCCATGACGACGATGTACAACAACTCCATCTCTGTTAGCATTATGTTGAGCAGAACCATCCCTTCAATGAGCGGCGCGGCGCGGAAAGGGGTGTGTCGTAAAGCACCATGGACACCCCAACGTGGGCCATGAAGGGCATCACTAGGAGGCACATGAGAAGGGTGGAGAAGAGAGCACAAGGCAGGACCTTGACGGCGGGGCGGGTCCTGGAACAGCTCACCACATACCACAGCGCGACAAACCGTTACCATAAAAGACACATGTTTTTTTTTTTTTTTTTTTTTTTTTTTTTTTTTTTTTTTACGGTGCAGAAAGGTTTTGGGTTTCTTCGGGGATCGAACTCGGGTCACCGAGAGCGCCAGTCGGAGACGCTAACCACTCCGCTACCGCCTCCCCTATCATGTAGGGGAGGCGGCCCCACGAATCACGTACTTATTAACTGCGACAAGGATGTTACGAAGTTTAGACTTGGACTTCTGAAATGACCAATGAAGTGCAAACAAAAACCAGCAGGACTTACAGACGAGGCCGACGAAGCAGACGGCGTAGCAGTAGAAGATAAATAAGTGTATTAGGGAGTCTGATATGTCACCGGCGAAGGTGTCCCACGCGATGCTGCAATTCGCCATATTTTGTAAAGTAAATGATCACTTTGAGATGCCTTTCCACCCTCAGTTAAGGCTGCGTCTCTATCGTTTACTTCCTTGTCGGGTTTCTGGTTTAGAGACGATCATGCACATCGTCGTCTGATCCCCAACCGTTTACACTTTTGCTTATTCTCGAAACTCCCTTCAAATTTCGTCTTGCCAAAGGTCAGGAATTTATTTTGATGCACCTTCCACAGACAGACATCTGCTATAGCAGGACTAGTGGACGAGTGTGTTACACTGAGGAGTGCCTGTACAGCCGTTTCCGACGTAGCGTATAATGACGTGTCAGTCAAGGGCTTTGGCTGACACGTCATTATTTCACCAAGTTGATGTCGCGGGGAAATCCTTAGTCTACCGCACTTTCTTATGCCTGCTCAAGGTCCCACGTGTTGCTGTTAGTCAAGTACAGTCTTACGTGGATCCCAACTGTTTTATTAATGAAGCGATACAATGTGTGGCAGAACTGCTTTCAGTCATGTCACTATTTGGACAAAGCTTTATTGTATATGGTGATCGTGTACGTATACATATCCATAATCCATTGAATGTGTAGCCTACATAGTATTTCTAGTTCCGTTACAGTGACGATTATTTTATTTTTACAAACGAATCATAATACAGCGGTAAAGCTCGAGAAGATTTATATATTGTCAAAAATTTACTTAGATATATCTCAATAATACTTATTGACTATCGCATCATTGAAAATCATGTTTTATCTGTGTCAAAGTAGTCGTGAGGATAACACTACATTTTTGTCTACATATGATATTCGCTTGGCAATGTCACTCAGTACGTGTAATGTTTTGGGTGTGTGACAAAATAATGATGTGAAAGCTATATGAAAACAGAGTGAGGATTTATATAAGGTATGATAGTGTTGGTTCGTGCAGTGGTGGACAGACAGGAAGTTAGGGCCAAGGGGCGTGGCCGTCACTCGCGTCACTCAGATCTTGGCTATGTCGTTATCTTGGATTTTCATCCCCTGGTATTGTCCACTTCATTGTTTTCGAGAGTTATGTAAAAAGTAACAACAATGGACAACGGAATGACGATGGGTTTGCTAATAATTTAGAAACAGATCTTTTTTTTTTTTTTTTTTTTTACATCACAAAGGACTGGCCAAGGACAGGAAAAAAGAAAGAAAAAAACAGCCCGCTTAAATGCCAGTTCCTATAAAGAAAACAGAAAGATAATATAAAAAAAGGGGGTGGGCCAATTTAGTTGAATTCAATTTTTTTCAATATGGAGGAATGAGTAGATGTGTTTGCATTGAATTTGGTGTGTATCCAAGGCAAGTGTTGCACAGGGCACGCATACCACACCCCACTCATGATGCTGCAGCACTGAAAGGTGAAAGTCTTGCTCATATGGTAAACAATTAAAAAACTAATTTTACCATCATAAAGGACTGGCCAAGGGCAAAAAAAAACCAAGGCAACAAAAAGCCCGCTTAATTGCCAGTCCCTATAAAGAAGACAGTAAGAGAATATATGAAGGGGGGGTGGGCCAATTTAGTTCGGGAGGTGTCTTGTTATCTTGTTAGTCTTCTTTGAAAGATTTAAGTCGTCGGATGAAGGACATTTTTTACAGAAAGAGAGTTCCAGAGTGTACCAGTGAAGGGGATGAAAGAGTTAAGATACTGGTTAACTCTTGCATTAGGGAGATGGACAGAATAGAGATGTGAATGAGTAGAAAGTCTTCTGCAGCGAGGCCGCAGGAGGGGGGAGAGGCATGCAGTTAGCAAGTTCAGAAGAGCAGTGAGCATGAAAATAACGTTCGAAGATAGCAAGAGTTATAATCCTTCAAACTACCGTCCTATAGCTTTGACATCCTGCCTTTCTAAAGTTTTTGAATCTATACTTAATAAGAAGATTATAAAGCATCTACCTGCTCACAATCTTCTATCTAATCGTCAGTATGGTTTCCGTAAAGGGAGATCTACTGGCGATCTTCTAGCTTTCCTAACTGAATCTCGGTCATCCTCCTCTATGGGTTTCGGTTAAACTTTTGCTGTTGCCCTCGACATATCAAAAGCTTTTGATAAAGTCTGGCACAAATCTTTAATTTCCAAACTACCCTCATTCGGTTTCTAGCCTTCTCTCTGTGCTTCATCTTATGTTTCCTTTCAAACCGTTCTATTGTAGACGGACATTGTTCTTCTCCTAAATCTATTAATAGTGGTGTTCCCCAGAGTTCTGTCCTATCACCCACTCTCTTTCTATTATTCATTAATGATCTTCTAGGTCTAACTCAAGGCCTTATCCACTCCTACGCTGATGATTCTACCCTGCATTCTTCAACGTCGTTTATTAGACGCCCAACTCAACATAAACTAAGTGATTCACGGTGAGATGCCACCGAGCGCCTAACTTCTGATCTTTCTATAATTTCTGATATGAGCAAAGCAAACCTTGTTTTGTTCAATGCCTCAAAAACCCAATTTCTTCACCTATCTACTCGACAAAACCTACCAGACAACTATCCCCTCCTCTTCAATGACACTCTACTATCTCCTTCTTTTACAATGAACATTCTAGGACTATCCTTTACTAAAAATCGGAACTGGAAATCTCACATCTCATCTCTTGCTAAAACAGCTTTTAAGAAGTTAGGTGTCCTGAGGCGTCTGCATCCTTGTTTTTCTCCCTCCCATTTGCTTGCTCTGTACAGGGGCCTTATCCGCCTATGTATCCGTATGTCTCACATGTTTGGGAAGGATCCACTCATAAGCTTTCCTAAACAGGGTTGAGTCAAAAGCTTTTCGTCTCATCGTCTCAGTCCTCTGACTAACTGTCTTAAATCTTTAAATCACCGCCCCAATGTTGGTTCTCTTGCTATCTTCTACCGTTATTTTCATGCTCACTGCTCTTCTGAACTTACTAACTGCATGCCTCCCCCCCTCCCGCGGCCTCGTTGCACAAGAGTTTCTACTCATTCGCATCCCTATTATGTCCAGCTTCCTAATGTAAGAGTTAATCAGTATCTTTACTCTCTCATCCCTTTCACTGGTAAAATCTGGAACTCTCTTCCTGTTTCTATTTTCCATCTTTCTATGACTTAAAGTAATCTTCTAGACCCATTTTTTCTTTGCATAATTATGTTGAATGTTCATTCAAAATAACTAATCCACAAAAAATTATTCATTTCCACGCCTTATTTCCCTAGAAACATGACTTTTGTAAAAATCGCGGGAAAAACAACAGCCCCATTCCAGCCGTGGCGGGAAACTTGCTGGCAACGTCACACGAGTGAGCCTCCCAGCCCGGCCCTATAGAAATACACGGAGACTCGGAGATAAATATAATACTTGGGGAATTTTGGGTGTTTCTGATATTTTTTTTTTGCGATATGGCATATACTTGCATCCTTCATGGGTACAGCAAGAAAGCTGTGCCTTTGCAGAGAGCTTAGCACCCATTTCCGACCTATTTGACCATGATAATGTCTGTGCAGCGCCTGACAGTGGCGGGTGAGAGGAGCGCGGTGTGAAGCACATTGTCTAGCCGCGCTCCTCTCACCCGCCACTGCCAGGCGCTGCACAGACATTATCATGGTCAAATAGGTCAGAAATGGGTGCTAAGCTCTCTGCAAAGGCACAGCTTTCTTGCTGTATCCATGAAGGATGCAAATATATGCCACATCGCAAAAAAAAAATATCAGAAACACCCAAAATTCCCCAAGTATTATATTTATCTCCGAGTCTCCGTGTATTTCTATAGGGCCGGGCTGGGAGGCTCACTCGTGTGACGTTGCCGAGCCGTGGTGCGTCGTCTGCTGTCCGCCAGTGGTTTTTTGAGAGCTCGGGGAATTTACAGATTTTGAATGCGGATCATTTAAAAACGGGCGACTGGATGCAAAAAGTGACAACATATTTTTGATATACTCGATCATGGCTATATTTTGAGTGCATTAAATCAGGAATGATGAAATGGTCTGGACGGTTACTTTAAATCTTTTCAAGAGAAAAGTGACAAGGCACCTCCCGAACTAAATTGGCCGAACCCACTTTTTTTTATTCTCTTACTGTCTTCTTTATAGGGACTGGCAACTAAGCGGGCTTTGTGTTACCTCTTTTTGTTGTTGCCTTGGCCAATCCTTTTTGATGTAAAATAAAAATAATAAAAGAAGCAACATTGCGGGGATAAGATTGAAGATTTAAAGATTGAAGTCAGTCAGATCAGAGGAGGAGAGTTGATGATACGAAAATATTTTGATTCAACCCTGTTTAGGAGAACTGTATGAGTGGATCCCCCCAAACATGTGAGACATCCTTCATACATGGCCATATAAGGCCCCAGTTAGGGTTGTCCATAAAATAAAATTTCTTTGAAAACCTTGCCTAGTGAAGTTTTTCCCATTATTCAATCCATATTATGTTTAAAAATATTTTTTACATCATTTTAGGAAGTTATCCTGAGGTCCCTCAAAGCCCCAGAACACAAGCACCGTAGTTTACCTTTTAACCGCACATTTATTTGCTATTCAACATATGATAACTCAACATATACTAGACACAGAAGAGTGACAAAGTCATGGAATCTATACCATACAGCTTAGTCCCAAAACAGGGAGTGCTTAGGCAACTCATTTGTTTATGAATAATGACCATTAGCCACATATTTTGTCAGAAATATGTCAATAACGCGACACCGGCGCTGCGGAATTGCAACTGTCCAATGGATGCTTCACAACTTCATGGCAAGTGTTTTCTTCCCAAAGCTGGGGTACTGCTTCCTGTGTTGTTCAACACCCTGCAACAACCACGATCTTTGCTGTGGATCATTGGTAAGTATTTTGGCAAAGTCCGAGATCAACTTGACTCCGCGCTCAGCTGCATCATTGACAACTTTCACCGTACGAACAAATTGTTCAGCATCGAGAAATGCAGGATCTGATTACCATTGCTCGACTGGTTTAGCGAGCCAGTCCGTTTTTACATCCAGAATGCGGAACACTGAGTGGTATTCGGGTCCTATCAAATCCTTCAAAGTTGTGTCACGATCAACTTTTCGGAAGAGAGGCTTGCCGAGGCGGAAGTTGTCTGGTTCTGGTGTCTCCAACAGCCGAGCAGCCATTTGTTGTTTCATGCTGTTGGTCATCTTCGCATTCTTGCTGAACATTGCAAACGGAACGACTGCCTCTGAGAGGTACCACCCGTGGTGACCAAGTTTATCAATCACAGTGTCTGCAACTGCCTTGTCAACTTTGCGATAATCCATCATATCGTGGATGAACTGAAGATCATTAATTGGAGCATCTGCACCATTGCTGGTTTTCATCCATGCTGCAGTGTAGAAAAGCGCCAGAAACCTGTTCATGCGCATCAATTTTGCTACCATGCGTTCATTATACAGCATCGCCGTGGAGAACATGTACATCTTTCCAGCATAGATGTTATTCGCCATCCAGCGGGCTTGATGCATGGCACCTGACTTAAGAAATTTAATACCACGCGGGGGAGTTTCACCCAAGATGATTAGCGTATTCTCCACGCACTCACGGTAGTCGTCACGAGGGAAAGCAGCTGAATCTTGGTTTGTAAGCAGAGCAGTAAAGTCATTGACAACTTCATTTCTAATTTGTAGCAACCAGTGGTCTTCGATGGTCAGTATTTGTATTGGAAGTTCTTTGTCCATATCTGACCTAGCCTCTTTGAATTGTGCAAATAGTTTATTTTCTGGTCCAAGAATTGCACCAAAGAAAAGTTTCCAGACAGCACCCACAACAAGTTCTATCATGTGGTGGCGACATGCTAGATACCCAAACGTTCTTCAATAAGCTTGGTTGCTCCTTTGTGTACGCCACTGTTGCTGGCTGTGGTATCAAATACTAATGCTGCAACTCTGTCTGTCATGTCCCAAGCGTCGAGTAGATCATACGTAGCATCAGCTTGTGTCTTTCCCTTGGAGTCAACAATTGATGGCACACCAAGTAACTTTCCCTCCTTGTAATCTGGAGCCCCCGACAAAAGAACTGCCAGCCGTTCATACATGTCTCCAAATATGTCTTTCAAAAGTTTTCCATTCCAGTGTAGTGCACCAAAGAGAGGCAGGTTTTGCCTCACTTTGTCCATGGCATCTTCAGCTAACTTTTGTCGGTTGCACATTCGACGTCGCCGAGTTGTGGATCTTGATATGTCGAAATCATCCAGATTTCCACCAGCTGCTGTTATTACTGCTGATACGATCATTGTAGTTGTATTGTCAGATAGTTTAAGTCGATCTGCAGCACTTGTTATTTCATCACACTGCATAACTTTCTTAGGTAAGTTGAGGCATACAATTTACAAACTCTGTCTCCGGTTCCTTCTCCTCCGGTAGGTTAACCACAAAATCAGGATCAATTTCCATGCAGTCGTCTTGTGGCATTTGTATATCTGAATCTAGTTCAACTGAAGACGCAGCTCCCTCTACCGCTTTAATCGTTTGCATTTCTAATATTTTCTCTTCTTTTTCTTTCATTGTGGATTCCTGTGCCTGTCTTTCAAGGACCAGTTTGCCCTTCGTTTAGAATACTTTATCATGCCCATCCATGCAACCTCTCCTCTCATGTTTCTGATCTAAGTAGAAGTCAACAATTAACTCAACATCTTCCTGTTTCTTCATGGCTGACAGAAGTCTTGATTTCATTATTTCGGTAACGGCATCGGGTGCACCAATATCGAACAGAGTGTCTAAGTGTGCTACAAAGTTTGCTCTTCTGTTACCAGGATCTCATGATCGCCCCTTATTTTTCATCAAACTTTGCCACTCCTCCCATAGTTTCATCACATCAAACATGCAGTTCTATCTGTATTTTGTTTTGATCCGTGCCATGTTCCAAAATACAACAACACTGTCTATCACTTCGTAGGTGATCTCTTCATTTTTTACTTTGTTTCTGATCATGATTCTGATCATCATCATCAGTTCTGAGGTACAGGACATACTTCATGACCTGTCTGCAGTCTGGCAACTTGGCTCCAGTTATTGATGCTGATGGATGTCCAATCAGCCAAAAGTCAGTTTGTTTTCTTGTCACATGTCTTGTCGGAGTGACCAGCGCTATATCTTCATCTGTGCTCTTGGTCGGGACGTCCACCCGTGAGCTCTTGGTCGGGACGTCCACCCGTGAGCTCTTGGTCGGGACGTCCACCCGTCTCTGTTTGCCACTTCTAGTAGACATTTTGTGCTGAAAAAGAGCAGTGCAACAGTTTAGTTCTATCAAACATTACAATTGATGTGAAATTGTGCAGCATCAATTGGACAACCACACTTCCGAAGCGTGGGTGTCGCGTTATTAACATATTTCTAACAAAACACGACATATTTCTAACAAATATGTCAATAATGGTCACCATACATAACCTGTTGAGTTGCCTAAGCACTCCCTGTTTTGGGACATTAAAAACTAAGTTGTATGGTATAGATTCCATGTCTTTCTCACTCTTCTGTGTCTAGTATGTTGAATTATTATATGTTGAATAGCAAATAAATGTCCGGTTTAAAAGGGAAATACGGTACTTGTGTTCTGGGGCTTTGAGGGACCTCAGGATAACTTCCTAAAAATTGTGTAAAAAATATTTTTAAACATAATATGGATAGAATAATGGGAAAAACTTCACTAGGCAAGGTTTTCAAAGAAATTTTATTTTATGGACAACCCTAAAGGCCCCTGTACAGAGTAAGCAACTGGGAGGGAAAAAACTGGACGGAGACGCCACAGGACACCTAACTTCATAGAAGCTGTTTAAGCAAGAGATGAAATGTGAGATTTCCAGTTCAGATTGTATGTAAAGGTTAGTCCTAGAATGTTCATTGTAGAAGAAGGAGACAGTTGAGTCTCGTTGAAGAAGAGGGGATAGTTGTTTGGAAGGTTATGTCGAGTAGATAGGTGAAGAAATTGGGTTTTTGAGGTATTGAACAAAACAATGTTTGCTTTGCCTTAATCAGAAATTATAGACAGATCAGAAGTTAGGCGCTCTGTGGCATCTCTCCGTGAATCACTTAGTTCCTGTTGAATAGGACGTCTGATAAACGACGTTAAAAAATGCAGGGTAAAATCGTCAGCGTACTAGTGGATAGGGCATTGAATTAGACATGGAAGATTGTCAAGTTATGCATTAAAGTAATCGTCCAGACCCATTTTTTCTTTGCATAATTATGTTGAATGTTCATTCAAAATATCTAATCTACAAAAAAAAACAAAAATTCCACGCTTTATTTCCGTAAAAACATGACTTTTGTGAATAGCGCGGGAAAAACAGCAGTCCGTTTCCAGGAGTGGCGCGAAACATGCTGATGATAGCCCGTGAGGCGGACAATCTGCTTCACACAGCTTGCCTCTACCCCGGCGCACACACGTCTCCACACATTTATCGTGGCCGTATAGGTCGGGAACGGGTGTTTCCTCTCTGAAAAGGCACAGCTTTCTTGCTGCACCCATAAAGGATGCAAGTATATGCTATATCGGAAAAATAAATATCAGAAACACCCAAAATTGTTCAAGTACTATATTTATTTCAAATTTTACGTGTATGTGTATTACCGCGCGGCTGGGAGGCCACCTCAGTTGACGTCACCGAGCCGTGGTGCGTCGTTTGCAAGTCGTAAGGAGTGTTTTGGAAGCTCGGAAAATTTACAGATTTTGATTGCAGATTATTTAAAAACGGCTGACTGGATGCAAAAATTGACTACATATTGTTGATATACTCGATAATGGCTATATTTTTACTGCATTAAATCAGGAAGGATGAAATGGTCTGGACGATTACTTAAGTTAGACTTAGAATGAATAATTGTAAGAGAGTGGGTTATAGGACAGAACCCTACGGAACACCACTATTGATAGACTTAGGAAAAGAACAATGATAGTCTACAATAGTTGCAATAGAACAGTTTGAAAAGAAACTTCAGATGAAGGTGCTGAGAGCAGGATAGAAATCGAATGAGGGTAGTCTGGAAATTAAAGATTTGTGCCAAACTCTATCAAAAGCTTTTGATATGTCAAGGGCAACAGCAAAAGTTTCACCGAAACACCTTAAGGAGGATGACCAATATTCAGTTAAGAAACCTAGAAGATCGCCATTAAATGGCCCTATATGGAAACTGCACTGACAATCAGATAGAAAATTGTGAGCATATAGATGCTTAAATTAATCGTCCAGACCAGGCTCCTACATCATTCCTGATTTAATGCATTCAAATTATAGCCATTAAGCGAGTATATCAACAATATGTTGTCACTTTTTGCATCCAGTCACCCGTTTTTAAATAATCCGCAATCAAACTCTGCAAACTCCCCGAGCTTCCAAAACGCCCCTTAAGACTTGCAGACGATGCGCCACGGCTCGGTGACGTCACTGTAGGTGGTCTCCTTTCCCCACGCTAATTCAGAAGTACGTATAATAAACACAAGAGATAAATATAGTACTTGAGGATTTTTGGGTGTTTCTGATAGATTTTTTTTGCGATATGCCATATGCATGCATCATTTATGGGTGCAGCAAGACAGCTGTGCCTTTCCAGAGAAGTTTGCACTATTTTTCGACTGATACGACAACGTTAAATGTGTGGAAGAGATTTGTGCGGCGGGCGCACATCCACACAGTATATCCCATCCACCCACCCATCCCGTAGCCACACACCACAGCGTAGCCTTGTATGGCAGTCTGCATCACAAACCAGTCAACAACACTCCCTTGGCTGTCATGTCACACTGTCTACATCACCCCCCACCCACCCACACATTTCGTAGCCACACACCATAGCATAGCCTTGTATGGCAGTCTGCATCACAAAACAGTCAACAACACTCCCTTGGCTGTCATGTCACACTGTCTGCATCACCCCCCACCCACCCACACATCCCGTAGCCACACACCATAGCGTAGCCTTGTATGGCAGTCTGCATCACAAACCAGTCAACAACACTCCCTTGCCTGTCATGTCACACTGTTTACATCATCCCCCCCCCACCCACACATCCCGTAGCCACACACAATAGCGTAGCCTTGTATGGCAGTCTGCATCACAAACCAGTCAACAACACTCCCTTAATTTTGCCTGTCATGTCACGCTGTCTACATCACCCCCCAACCCACCCACACATCCCGTAGCCACACACCATAGCATAGCCTTGTATGGCAGTCTGCATCACAAACCAGTCAACAACACTCCCTTGGCTGTCACGTCACACTGTCTACATCACCCCCCACCCACCCACACATCCCGTAGCCACACACAATAGCGTAGCCTTGTATGGCAGTCTGCATCACAAACCAGTCAACAACACTCCCTTAATTTTGCCTGTCATGTCACGCTGTCTACATCACCCCCCAACCCACCCACACATCCCGTAGCCACACACAATAGCGTAGCCTTGTATGGCAGTCTGCATCACAAACCAGTCATATAACACTCCCAGTTCAATTTTACGCCTGTCATGTCCCACTGTCTACAATCTACATCACCCCCCATCCAACCACACTTCCCGTAGCCACACACAATAGCGTAGCCTTGTATGGCAGTCTGCATCACAAACCAGTCAACAACACTCCCTTGGCTGTCACACTGTCTGCCTTCCCGCCCGCATATTTTCCAACTCTGTGCTATTATATATAGTTAATGCTAGTATATGGTTTCCGAGTAATGACGTTTAGCTCTAGCTCCGAAACTAACCATAGGATTTTCTCGAAAGTACCTTCATTGTGATTCCCACACACACATTATGGTTTCCCTTACTTACCAATCCATGTTTTGGAGAAGTGCCAGGTCCTCCTGCTGATTCTCAGGTTCCGCTAACATCTGTTCGTCCGCCCCGTATTCTGGTTCAAACATATAGGGATGGGCTCCCATCACAATCTGAGGTTCATTTTCCTCATATACGCGAGCAGCGTCATCTATTTCGGTCTCAGATTGAGCATCGTACTCTAGATCTGTAACACCGACAGATTCACTGTCTGACACCGAAGTACAATCGCTCATCATCACATTTGCCGACAGGTGTCACACAGGCAGACGACTGTTGCTTACATTTGAGCACCTATTGTGACGTCATCAATAATATTCGTAGCCCTGTTGGAGGGAAGGAATTTTTTTTCGCGCGCTTTTTACAAAAGTAGTGTTTTACGGGAATAAGGTCTGGAAATCAGTTATTTTTGGTGGATTAGATGTTTTGAATGAACATTAAACATAATTAGGCAAAAAAAATGGGTCTAGACGATTACTTTGAGAGTGTTCTTATTAAGTATAGATTCAAAAGCTTTAGAAAGGACGGTAGTTTAAAGGACAGTCATAACAGTCATCCTTCTTACGATCAGTTTGAGTGTGAGCAAACTTCCAGCAAGAAGAAAAGGTGGAAGTAGATAGACAAAAACGGAAATGTTTGACCAGACAGGGTGAAAATACACAGAAGCACAGTTTTCAAGAACAATAAGAGGGACTCCGCCAGGACTGTAAACCTTCCAAGGATCTAGGCCAGAAAGGGCAAGGAAAACATCATTACAA
Organism: Chionoecetes opilio; assembly: GCA_016584305.1. Classification (NCBI taxonomy): domain Eukaryota; kingdom Metazoa; phylum Arthropoda; class Malacostraca; order Decapoda; family Majidae; genus Chionoecetes; species Chionoecetes opilio. The sequence continues at coordinate 21,324 of JACEEZ010001739.1, forward strand.
ACAGTGGCGGATTAAGGGGGGGGTGGCTTTTTGAGTAGTAGCCCTGGGCCCAGACCCATGAATATTGAGATTTTTTTTTAAACCTTTTTTTTAATGGGCAAGTTGCCCATTGAAAGTGGTTTCCTATTATATCGTCAAAATCTGAGAATGGTCAGCAAACGTTTTGACATATTACCATCTTAGTCCTTTGTCAATATCATTATGTTAATTCCTATGAAAATATTTAAGCAGTTATACGTTGATACTAAAACGAACACAATCATTATTCAATGAAATCTTTATTTTCTCATCAACTTTTAAGGTAAATAGTTGTAGTCACGTCGCCACCGTCAACGTTGGTGATCAGATCAGCTAACAGGCTAGTGCTTCGTGCCATTACCACCTCTTATTGGTTTTGGCCAGGCAGTTTTGAATTTTGTATTTTTGTGTTAAGTTCTCCTGCCTTAATGACATTTATTAAGGTAGGTTGAGACAATATATGCTTGTGAAATATAGGATATATCTGTGATGCATAGAAGCCTATCGTGATCAAAAGTAGGCTAAACATTAGAAAAATTGACAATACATGTTACAAATATAAGAAGATCGGAAATATAAATTGAGATTATTGAGTTATGAAGTCTGGCAAAAATAAATAAGAAATTGGCAAATATGTACATTTTATATTCATATTGATTCTTATAATAACCTTGGGATCATGTAGCATATTTAGGGGATAGGCCTAGCCATTGGCCAAGCCTAATCAACATCTGAATAACCTAACTTAACCTAACCTAACCTAACCTATTAACATGCATTGCCGGACAGAACAGCTCAAAATCTGAATCAACAAAGCCATATAACGCCCACCGCAGTGTCATCACTCAATTTATTTGGGAAAAGTGCTTCTGAATCTTGTCCAGTAGTTGTAAGATTCTTTGATTAAGTTAATACTGTGTATATTTTTTTTTCTCTACTTCTACATATCGCTGACAACTACTTAGTGATGCACTGAAGCCACTGAATTTGTCTCTTGTCAAAAGATTATCAGATACTCGATGGTCTGCAATGTATGAATCAGGAAGTGCCCTATACAAAGGATTCAACCCAATCTGTACAACTTTAGAAACTATCTCCTCTGACAATGAACAGAAAGTTGAATGCCGAAATCAAACTCAGTCAATCTTAATTAAAGAAGCTTGGAGAACTTGAAACTGCAATTCTTCTTGTTTTCTGGAACGCAATCCTGGAGCACTTCCACAAGACTAGTCTATCTCTCCAGGACCCAATAGTATGCCTTAACCCGGGGACTGCGGGAGCTGTGATTTTTTTAGTGCCCACAGTGCGGCAATGTGAGTGAAACAGTGACCATTACAGAATTGGATGTAAATTACATCAACGTCAAGGTAGTACAAATCCGCATCCGGCAATATATCTATTTTTAACCCAAACGTATGGGGTTAAGGTGTGGCTGTGGTCGGGAGTTGAAATATCTGGCGCGAATGGCACCAAACCGCTTGCGAGAGACTGCTGAGGTGGGGTTAGGGATGCCAATCCTTGGGATTTTTCCCAAGATTTTGAGGGGATTATTCAAGTATTTCTCCAGTAGTTTATCTCAACGTAAGCATATGTACCGTATTTAGGACTGACCCAAGACTGACCCCAAACAAATCTTAAGATGGACAAAAATATCCCAAGGTCGTTAAGAAAACATTGGTATTCCGTAGTGTAGGGGTAGCACGCTCGGCTCACAACCGATAAGTCCCGGGTTCGATCCCCGGGCGGAGCGGAAACAGTTGGGCTGTTTCCTTAAAACCCCAGCCCCTGTCCACCCAGCAGTGAATGGGTACCGGGTGTTAGCCGGGGGTTTATAACCGGCCTCCCGGGGTGCTGGCTTCGGCCAACACTATAAGCACTAGCAGACAGCTCTCAAGGAGTCTGAGAGAGAGCTGTCTGTTTACAGTGGAGATCCATCTCAGCTGCGTCGATAACTGACGAAATTCTTCAAACATCAAACATCACATCAATTGAAACTGAATCCTAAATACGGTACATATGCTTACCCTGAGATAAACCACTGGAGAAATACTTGAATAATCCCTCCAAAAACCCCAAGATAGACAAAAATTATCCCAAGGCCATGGCCTATATCCCTAGATCTTGGGAAAAAAACACAAGGAGTGGTATCCTTGCGTACAGCTTAGTTAGGCAGATGGTGATGTGTGGTATCGAGGGCTGACATAGCGGCCTACATGTGACACAGTTTGTAGACTTCTACGAGTGTTGGCGCGGTTTTTGTATGCATTGAAAAAAGTGCTTCCGGAAGCCATGCCGCAGTCGCTCAGCAGAGCCTTCCAGAAGGCTTGCCGCAGCCCACGGGTTAATGTTATGGTGGCATTATTAGCATCCCTTGCTGAATTTTTAGGGTCAGCGAATTAATTTTGACCATTATGAATCTCAAGGCATGAAGGTTTATGGACATGACAGGTTCAAGTCACAACAAAAACGTGTAAGTGTCCGAAACCGTCGTTATGATGAATCAATCCTAAAGATGCTTGGAGAACTAGAAACTGCAATTCTTCTTGTTTTCTGGAACGCAATCCTGGAGCACTTCCACAAGACTAGTCTCTCTATCCAGGACCCAATAGTATGCCTTAATGTTATGGTGGCATTATTATAATCCCTTGCTGAATTTGTATATAGTCAACCAATGAATTTTGACCATTATGAGTCTCAAAGCATGAAGGTTAGTGGACATGACAGGTACAAGTCACAACAAAAACGTGTAAGTGTCCGAAACCGTCGTTATGATGAAGGGAGTGCAGAGAAAGTCTTGTTATCACCTAGAGACAAATTTAGAACTGAAGTGTTTCTTATTCTCATAGATAGAATGATACTGCTAATGATACCAAGCCGCTTACCACCTACGATTTATTTGAGATTTGTTGAGCCTACTCACATCAAAATTGAATTTACAGTTTCGGCTACCCAAAACAGACAGACAGACACACACACTGCTACTCCTATAGTATATTAGATGATTACTGCTCTGAGTCAGGAAGGATACAAGGAGATTAACACCAAGTTTGGATTTTTTTTCCAGAATAGCAACAGGTTCACTCTCTGAAGCATCAGCAATAAAAGACTGTGCTTTAAATTTGGTGTCAGCCTATTCCAATGACCTTGAACCCTCTCTTGAATTAGAACTAGTCCAAATCTCTCAGTTGTATGTATCTTCACCACAGCTTTTATCCTCAACTTTGCCCAGTCAACCAAAATTGTAGAGCTAAGGATGTATCAATCACTTCATGAACACAGCCTTGTTCAGATATTTATAAATACTGAAATAATTATCCGTATGTCTATGATGGTGAGCAATATTGGAGGGAAACGATCGTTCTCTAAGCTTGACGAATTAAAAAAATGCTCAGAAACCGCATGGGGCAAACAGCAATCTTTCCTTAATGAGTATAGATAATGAATTACTAAGAACCTTACTTCACAGACATCATTGATGACTTCAGTAAACTCAAAGCACGCAAGAGGTCATTGCGATAGGTGGGCAAAAAGGCAGACATCAAATAAAGTACCTAATGTCTTCAGCCTTGTTCAGCTATAGATCATACTGATAGCATTTTCCATTGCAAATTTACTTTCTGTTTATATGAATCAAAGAAGGATACATGTTCTGTTTGTGTTTCTGTTGATTGATTATATTGATATGTTGTATATGTTGTGTTTATTTTTGTTGTTCCACTGATCCAAGGGGAGCAGTGGAAGCAGTAAAGTTGGAGATTGGGGAATTGAGACGGGCGGGGTCACGGGGGCCTAGTCCATCTCATAGCCCTGGGCCAGATACACCCTTAATCCGCCACTGATTACAAAGGGTCTTGACAACAGACATAACATAATCAGAGTGTGGAAGGGAAGGAAGAACAAGCCCTCCATCAACCAAAGTGGAGTTTTTATGCACTGGTTTGAGCAAAGAGCTCGGCATTAGAAATAGATGAGACAGCTATGAAGCCATGTGGGTGAAGCATAGGAGGGAAAGATGAAGAAGTAAAAAAAAATTGAGATGTTTTTGGCTAAATGCAAGAAGTGACGTGAGAAGTTTGATTCAGAAAGATTTTGACATTTCCTATTGATGAAGGAGTTTTTGGTAAGTTGAAGAAAAGATTTGGCATGATTCATCAATCATTTATTGGGGTTATACGCCGGGGGGCGCGTCGCCTCGCCCACCCTACGACGCCACTCCCGGGGGCACCACTTGCGAGTCCCCATGCAGGCTCCCTCTTCATACCAAGCAACTCTCGACACGAAACATTAACTTGTACCAGCCACGAGCCTTGGGGGTCCCCCCTTGGCCCTCCCCCACGTGGATTGTCTTTTAAGACACAACCCGAGGGAAAGGGATCGGTTTCGGTACGGCCACATGCCCGTAGCCGAAGTTGGGCGCTGACGGACTATGCAGAATGGCCTCGATTCGTTCAAGGTGCAATCCTGATTTGCACGTAATTCCCAGCGATCCCCCATAATTCTGCGAAGAATTTTATCACCAAAGGCACGTTTTGCCTTTTAAAGCCCAAATTTGTCCCATCTCTCACATCCATAGTGCGGGGTACCACGTTTGAAGATCCGGATTTTTGTCCTTCTGCACAGGTATCGAAAAACGAAATACTCTGCTGGCGAGCCCAAAACCCGGGGACTATCCCAATCCCCCGAAGACTTTTTGACGTACCCGCCGTCATTTGGCCTGCACGACCAAAGGTATGAAAAATTTTCCAAGTCTAAATGCCCTCGCCGCTCGTAAAAACAATGTATGTTTTATCTAGTCGCCCCCAAAACCGGATCTTGTTCTTGAGCCAGGAGATTTCAAGCCCCAAAGGCTTTGCCTCCTCGTGCAGAGCCTCAAGATCATCCCGGGAAACTCCAGGGCTCAGCAAAGTTTACTTTTTCATCGGAAAAAAAAAGGGTATTGTATTGCTATTGCCGTGCGATGCTCCACAATCCTTTATCAAAAAACTTTCCCCAATACCCAGTCCATAAAAAGTATTGAAAATTGATGGGGCGGGACCAATCTTGCCTCTCTCCTGTTTTTCACAAAAAAAAAGCTGGATAACCTCCCCTGGATACACTTCACAGCCTCTCAGTCCCAAAGTACCGGCTAGTCTAAAACCAATAGTCCTTCAGGAACCGCAAAGTCGCAGAAGCCCAAAGATGACTCACGTGCACTGAAAAAGCCTTTTTTGAGATAAACATAGGCGCAAGCTTCCCCTGTCGAAACTCACGTCCCCAAATGGAGATGGGCATCCATGCCCGTAATCCGTGGTGTGAAGTGCCCAGTTGGGGGGTCTCCCGTGACAACTGCCCAAAGACCACCCAACGAGCCCTGCTCATACATGCCCGACACGATCCATTCTAAACCTACTGAGCTGGGCCGTGGGCGAGGTAGTCGGTGATGTCTGAGAGGCTCGAACGTTCCAGGAGCCCACACGTAAAACTCTCCGGGGGTTTTACCCAAAATTTTGATTTGAGGGGGCGGGCGCCGCCTCTGCACCGCGCAGGCCCCCCCAAAGATTTTTAATGGGCTAGGGGCCACCCACTTCATTTAGATTGCGGGATTCCCGGGGCTTTGCCCCGCACACGTCATAGGCACCCCCCCCCCCCTTGTCGGATTGGAGTTTTTTTGCCCGGGCCGGGGCCTTTCCCGGGCAAAACCGGTCGGGGGCACCGTTACCTCCCCCGGGGCCTGCTACCTTTCCCCGGCCCTACTTTAAATTGGTTTGTGCTAATATACTTTTTTTTACAGGAAGGGGTGAAACCCCCTCCCCAACCAATCTATTCAGGGTTTGGCCTTACTGCTCCCCGTGGCCAGGACGCAGAACCTCCTGTAGGGTTAATCCCAGGCTTTTCCACTATTTCACCCATAGATGGGGCGGGTTTGGCCATTGACTCAATAGTGAGTTATCTCCCCTTAAAGATGGTCTTTTTTTAAGTCCATTGGGTGTCCACACACCCTCCTCACTGGGGAACCAGGGGGGAACCGGTTTTAGTCGCCGTCATCCGACCTGGGGATGGTTGTACGGGGTTAATGTTACCAGTAGCGGGGGGGCAACCCTGACCAGACAGGTAGTTTACATTACATGATTCGGGCAGAAATATTAGCGCATGATTTCAGGAGATAGTTTGTTACGGACAGTCGGACCGCCTTTTATTTTGGACAACATAGAACAAGCAGAGTTAAACCAAGGTTGACGGGCTTTAGGATTAGAGAAAGGTGTAGAATGTAGCCTCCTCCAGAGAAAATTAAATCAATATGCGTCGTAAAAAAGAGATTTGCTTGGGGACAGGAAGCAAAAACATTCCTGGAAAATCAGAGTAGTTCCCTTAGGTTTCCCCTTCGCTGAGTTAAAATGCCAGAAGCCCCTTCGTTTGGGTGGTCCCGAGGCGGAACCCAGACTATTGGACAGGTTACAGAAAAAAAAATTGCGATCGGAGGACCCAACGGAGAAAAAATTTCAAGAGTAAGCAAAGGGGTTAGTATTTTAGGAAAAATCAAGAATTTTCGGCGGTCCCCAAGGGGTCAGGAATGGGGTGGGGTGCTGCACCATTCTAGGTTCTAAGGAAAAAAAAAGTTGTGGCTTGTTCAAAAGGTTTGGGTCAGTGAAAGCGATGAAACCCAAAAGAGGGTGGTGAAATTTAAAAACCCCCATGAAGGGAATTTCTGCAAAAGGAAAAGAGATGACTGGTCCATTTGGTTTTAAATATCGAAAAAAATTTACACCCCCCAAAGAATTAGGTAAAAGATATACAGCACAAAAAATTTAGTAAGAGAGTGACATTGAAGTAAATCCAAGGGTAGAGAACTCTGAAGTTTTCAAGACCGTGGGCACGAAAGCAAATTGTTGTGCGTACATATACGAAACAGCCAGCTTTGATTAAAAAGGAAATAGACAGAAAAGAGGAAAAAGAAAAGGGATGCTATAGGGTCAAAAAAACTATGTTTCGGTAGGAAAGAAGGGGAGGTGGGAGGGAGGTGATGTTAACAGATTCAAATTACTCTAAGACTGCGAAGTTGCAGAAGTTTTTTAGAGAAAGTTAGAGTAGTATCAAACACTCGAATCTCACCCTAAAAAACGGGAAAAACCTGTATTTTGTGATTAAATTATAATTAAAACCAATACAAAGCGACCGTCCAGTTGTCTCCTGATCACCTACCCTAGTGATGCGTTCTCAAAACCAAAATTTTGTCTTCGCTACGCCTTTCCATCGGGGAGGTGGGAAATGGGGGTGGAGGAGGTAAAAGGGGGGAGGGAAAATGGAGGCCTGTGTGTGGGGATGAAGGAGGGGCCTAAAGCTGAACCCTCGCTGGGAGGGCTTGAGTGCGTTAGGAAACGCGCCGGGATGCAAGTTAAAGAACAGAAAAAACCAGCGGTCAAAGAACAGGTGGGTACAAAAAAGTTGGGAAATGAGGGAGGTAAGGGTCGAAACCAGAGGCAGGACGTGGTAAAGGAGTGGGGAGGCAAAAACCAGGGTTTCTGATAAACCTGCCAGCATGGCCCGCGTGGCCTGGCCATCACCTGGCCCCTCGATGCTTTGGGGGGGTGGATGTCGGGGACGTTTGTTCCGCCTTATCTGGAAACAGCAATAAAAGTGACTTAATAAAAATAAAAAATTGCAAAGTTTTTGCGTCATGACATTTTTTGTCAAATTAAATGACCAGCAATAGGCGTCGGACACACTTACAAAAAACTCATGGAAAAAAAGGCAGGGTAGGTGAGCACCACTGGGGCTAAAAAGGTATATGTTTGTAGACATTCACCAATACTAGCCTAAAACGGTTGTCATATGCCCCCCCACAAGGATCCAAGTAGGAGCTGCGGGATAAATTAGTACCCTCATCCCTTCGTAAAACAGCAGTTTACACCATTTTTATGATCAAAGAGATTTGTCGTTTAAAAATGATCTCCGTGCCCCTTCCGTGGGCATCGCCGTGCTGTAATTTCAAAGCCAACCGTCAGAGCGACGGCCGTAAAAATCTTTTCCTGCCGCCCGTGTCGACCACACTGCTAACGTTCGGTCCACACCACAAAAATGTTGCACAAAATTAAAAAACAACGCCCCACAAATTTTTGCCATGGTGACTATAAAACATGCTTCAAGTGTCTTCCAACTACCCTTCAAATGCTAAATGTAAATGAAAATTTACTTAAATTTCCCTTGGATACTTTAAATAAAAACAAAGAAAAAAAAGGAAGGTACAAAAGCCGCAAAACCTCACGTGGGGAGTTCCTGTAAAAAAAAAATACAGTGAGTTTAGAGGAGGGGTGAGTTACCAGATTGAAAGTTAGATTAGACTGCGAATGTTGCAGAAGCTATATAGAGAGAAAGTTAGAGGAAATATCAAGACCTGAGTCTCACCATGAAGACGGTCCACCGTATTTACTGCGTGCCTAAGAGATACAAATAAGGATAGAACGTATAAATCCTGACGAAGGGCCAAAATGGGGAGTACAAAATCTCATCTTCGTCATAGTGTAATAGCAAACTGGCCCAGATTAGTGCACGAGGAAAGGCGTGTTGCAGTGTAATTTTTTGAAATCCCCACGGGCCGAACGGGATCACTAGAAACACATGAGAAGGGTGGAGGGGAGAGGGCGCCAGCAGAAACCCTTAGGCGGGGGGGTTTGGAGCGGCCACCACACCCACAGCACCCCCACGTTACCTAAAAAAAAAAGAAAAAATGTATCAGCGGTTTAGTTTTCCCCCTTTTTTCACATTTAAACAATCATTGGGGGCATACGCTAGGGGTCCGTCGCCCCGCCAAAACCCACGACGCCCCTCCCGGGGGGCACCACACGCGAGTCTCCATCAGGCCCCTTCCCTACCAACAAATCTCGCAGGAAACATAACTCGACCCCCCCCGAGCCTTGTGGGCGCCCCCTTGGCCCCCTCAACGCCGGGTTGTCTCTACAGATATAACACGGGGGGAAGGATCGGGTTTTAGGGTAGCATGCCCCATGCCCCTTTAGACGAAATTGGCGCTGGACGGACTATGTGGGAATAGGCTTCGATTTAGTTTCCACGGTGCAATCACAGATTTGACCCATACTCACCTATGATTTTGCTAGCCCCCTTATTACCAAATGCATCGATTCGCCCCTTCAAGTCGCTATTTAGTGTCGATGTCTCACAACCCGGCTTGGAGTAATTTTTAATTGTTATTAATTGAAATGTAATTAATTCCACATATTTGGGGTAATTTTTAATTTTGTAAATATTAATTTACAAGTAATTTTAATTGTAATTATAATTAAGCTTTAAAATCATAGAGAATTGTTTTTGTAATTGTAATGACGTTTAAAAAGCACAACAATTACATCTACATCATACAAAATTACAAATATTACGTTGAAATACTGAAATGAGAGGGGAGAGGAGGGGAGAGAGAAGAGAAGAGGGGAGAGAGAGAGAGAGAGAGAGAGGAGAGAGAAGAGAGAGAGAGAGAGAGAGAAGAGAGAGAGGGGAGAGAGAGGGGAGAGAGAGAGAGAGAGAGAGAGGAGAGAGGGGAGAGAGAGAGAGAGAGAGAGAGAGGAGGAGAGAGAAAAGAGAGAGAAGAGAAAAGAGAGAGAGAGAGAGAGAGAGAGAGAGAAGAGAGAGAAAAGAGAGAGAGAGAGAGAAGAGAGAGAGAGAGAGAGAGAGAGAGAGAAGAGAGAGAGAGAGAGAAAAAAAAAATGCTATAACATCTCTTAGCAACCATATCAAAAGCCTTCTCCATGAGCTTAGGCGTACGAGCCGGGGGGACAAAAATGTTCGGGCAGAGTAGCCACAATAGCTGGGCTTTTCAACTGGCCAAATTCGGCCCTTGCATGTGTGGTTTTTTTTTGGGCCTTTTCACAGACTCAGAATAATTTAAATATATTAATGAATTTTGTTCATTTATTTTAAGCAGTTACCAAATTTTACTTTAATTTTTCCCAAAAAGGACCAGCCTAAACTGTCCCCTTTTCTGTCAGGAACCGTACGTGTCCAGTGACTGTCCACTGTCCAGTACCGGATACTATGCGTCGCAGGTAACAGACGGTCCCCACTCCTCGCTCGCCAGTTTGCTCCGGAGTTATTTATTATTATTATATTGTTATTATTACTATTTATATAATATATATATATATATTATATAATATTATATATATATTAATATATCTATATAATATTATATATTATATATATATGTATAAATATATATTATATATATATATTATAAATAATATATATATATACGTAAAATAATATATTTGGGTTCTTAATTTTTGTATTTCCCAAAGTTTGTCATGCACAACTCTAATTGGTTTAACTCCTGAAAAAACTCAGCAAGATTAATTTCATTTCGTGTTTTTCAATTTTAAGTCCCTAAACCATGTGTTTTCTATTGCTGAACGGCTACTCTCTACCTTATCCCAATTGCATCATATTTGTTTTGAAGTTAGGATAACAAGACAGCAGAGACTGTGTGGTTGGTGGGTGGTGGAAATGAACCCCGGAATGCTGTCTCAATCCCGACAGCGGAAGATGTTCTGAGATATAATCGGTGGTATTCATATAGGGTCAAATAAACAAGGTCGATGAGGGGACCCTTCCCCTCCTAATAAGTCAATCAAATTTCGCCAATTTTTTTCTTTCTTCGTGTGTATTTAAATAAAGGGGTGTGCGATTTGATTCTTGCAAAAAAAAAATCCCCCATGTGAGGCTGGTATCAATTTTCATAATTCCCAAAGTTTGTCATGCACACCTCCCTAATTTTGTTCTGGATATTCCTTTACGCAAGTAATTATTCACACAGGTAGACTCACCTTCAAAGGGTAGATGATGAGTTCATTGTCCAGTAACACACGTTCCAATCAATCTGTTTCGTGGGGAATATTAGTGGTGTCGTGAGGATGTAGAGAGACGCTTAGGGTTGAGGCAGTTCGTATAATTTCAGTTTAAAACTATACACCTGACGAAATATGTATATGAGGAATCCCTCGTACAAAATCTCCGTTCTCAGCCCTGGCTCAAGACCCTCTGCCCAGAGCCCCTCTGCCGAGGGCGGCTCACACCTCTGCCAAGCAGTTGGCAATTTCTATGTTTATTTATCTACATATACCTCTGCTCCACTATTAAACATATAGTAATGAGCAAGTAATGTTTCTCACCCCTATATAATGATAATATAACTACTCTATATAAATATCTATTATGTTTACCATCTAGTTATAAGAGATGCCTAAATAAAACTACATGACATCCTCTCAATCTACTCTAACCCTAACGGCCGGCCCGTTATCTCGCTGACTCGGCAGTATTGGTGAGGTCGACCATCACAAAACGTGCCACACAGCGTGCCACACCCACATACATACATACTACGTTTCTTCGACTCCTTATAAATGCCTTAACATCGCTCGGTCCACGCGCCCTGGACGCGCCCACGCCATCGGCATTAGAAAGGTACCAAACCATGTGTTTAAAAATTGTTGCTAATACCTGTCAGACCTGTTGAAGATGAACTGTTCCACGTAAAAGAACTTGCCTAACGTGATAGCTCCCCGATTAATACAACAACAAAAGAGATATAGTACACTGGGATAGTAAACAATGAGGGGTTAGGTAATCAGGAGAGGCGTTCTCCAGTGAGCCCGCGGTATACTGCATAAACTACGTCAGAGAAGGTGATTAGGAACAAAATATATTATTGAGAATGTGTAAACGCTGAAGAGATTTGAGCGGAAACAGTGGAGACGTCTTGTAAAAACTCTTGGAAGCAAAACCAAAAAACCAAAACACTTACATAGTGACCAGAAAGCCGTTGATAGTGCAGTTCCGTAAGGGCAAACTCAGTCACATTATTGATTCGCTTCATAAAAAATTGACAACTGGGGAACAAGTTGAAGAAAAAAAAAATTGTTGAGTTAGATTTTTGAGCTTATTTAGACTAAATCGGCATGCTGATTCCACAATCTGTAGTCAGTTTTTTTTCTAAGCACGTCAAGTTTTTTCTCCACAGCTTACCTCCAGTAAGCAAAATTCCACTTGTGAGCTGTAGTTAAACTTGCCAGTTGATTACGATTTGACTCATCGAGAGCTATGTGGCAACTGGTTGTGACAGTTACAAATGAACAGTGCGATGAGAGGTGTAGTGCAGATCCCAATAGGGCAGTACTATCCAATATCTGCCAAACAGAAAGCTAGGATAGTGGAATATAGGGAGGATTTGTAGGGCTTTTCTCAACCTTGTAAACAACATAACGCATTGTAATTTATCTTTGTTTGATGCTGTTTTTGTTTGTTTCCAAAGCTTGTAACTATTCCAATGCTTAGGTTTTATTTCATAGGTATATTAATTTCTTTTGTTTCAGATCATTCTGCCCTGCTACGTCTCGTCGTACATGCCTAGAACAAACCTGACTCCCTTTGCTATATATGTGTAGTTTCACCATTCCAAGTCAGATGGCAGGCATCAGAGTATTGTTCAAACAAGCATATTTCGATATTTTTAAAGTGAAAACTCGGTGATCAAAGACAAGCTATGGGGGCCCCTGCACAAAGTGTGCAAGCAGGTGTCGAGAGTTACGGATGTGGACAAAGGAAACACGTGAAAGTTGGCATTGGTATCCCTCATGGTTTGGCGAGAGCAAAAGATCATTCCACAGAATGTCTACTTTTGTGTATGAAAAACATCAGGATTAACAAAAGAAAAAAAAAGTAAAATAGAAATCTAACTACCGGTCAGTATAAGACCAATGCCTCATCAGCCTGAAATGCCAGTGCCAGTTTTTCGAACAACTACTCCTCTAGAACGATCTGATGAGTGATGTTTGAAGAACGCATGACAGCAATGATGCAGATTTTGACATTTCACGGAGAGATCAGTCGTAGGGGATTTGACACAGCACGAGTTGAATGATTTTTAGCACGTGATTTGGGCCTATCCAAACAAACTTCAGAAATACTAGATCAAGACTGAACGAGAAAACATACTTGAAAACAAGGAGTGAAGGTATATACTTTCGACAGAGAAAGTTACATTTATGCAGTACTTCGAAGTGCCAGCGGGTTTGTGTTATGCCAGTAACATTCCTGGTTTACTGAAGGAATTAGCGCTTTCAATCTACAAATCCAAATGAATGGCGAATTGTTTATTGATTAGCTCAAAGCGGAGCCTGAAGTGTGTCCTTATACACAATAGGCAATTTGTTTGGCGCAAGTCCCTATTGTGCATTCGGTCGTCTTCGTGAAGAATATGAGAGTAAAGGATTCATGGAGTTATTGCAATATGACAAACACAATTGGATCATCTGTGCGACCTTAAAATGGTGTCCTTCCTTCTGGTCAACAACGTGGAACACAAAGTACCCTGCTTTCTCTGGTATGTGGGATAAGCAGAGCTCGAAGAGAAGAAGCATTGGGTTCAGACGAATTGGCCTCGAGATCTGATCTTAAACCTGAGATACCTAACATTTTACATGAGCACTTGTTGACAGGAAGAAAATACTCATCCCACCTCTGCACATAAAACTAAGGTCCCATGAAACAATTTGTAAAAGCATTATCAACTGATGGCGGGACTGTGTGAAAGTACACATCTTGGCATTTCCTGGACTGTCAATTGAAAAAATCAAGGCGGTGTATTGGATGGTCCACAAATTCGGACAGCTCATCAAAGATGAACATTTCAACGGTACTATGTCAGACCTGAAAAGAAATGCTGGCTATCATTCAAAGACGTCGTCAAGAAATCTTTCTGGAAATACAACGTGCAATAATACACAGAAATTGTTCAGAAACTAGTGGAGAGCTACAAAGCGCTTGGGTTTTGCAACATGAGTATTGAAAGTTTACATTTTTGCATAGCCCATCTTGCCAACTTTCCTGAAAATCTTGGGCTGCTAGGCGACGAGCAAGGTGAAACGGATTTCACAAGATTTGAAGTTATGGACGAATCGTTAACCAGGGTAGATGGGATGTGCATATGATGGCGACTATGTTGGAAGCATCAAACGCGATAGTCCTCAAGTGAACACTCCAGACAAAGTACAACGTTAATTTTTACCTTAACCTGCACACCAATTATAGCCTTATCCTTTCTAAAAAAAATTGATAATGTTAAATAAAACATTTCTATTCATGCCTATTTCTTTCATGTTTCATGTATGTTAACTTTGCAACTTTTATAAAAAGAACTGTTACTGTTATGTACATTAATTTTCATATTTTTTTAAGAAACGAAAATCTACAGTTCAAAACACTATGACGTGATAACGAGAAAAACTGAGTCAGTTTTGGCATATTCAGCACCACAAAAAATTACTTAATAACAAGTGTCAGACCTAACCTCAACAAAAAATTTGTTCACAAGGTATGATACCCATGAAGCGGAAGCAATGTTTCAGTCGGAAGATACCTTTAAAAAATGTCAAATTCACATATGCCACCTTAAATATGAAGGAAGGCAAATTAGTGAAGCGGTAAATAGATCCCATAGTCGGCCAGATGCATGGAGGACAGATCGTAGCCACTAAAAACTAGAGATGATATAAGTCCTGTGTTATAAAAGTCTGATTAATAGAAAAATTGAAAGATTCCACCGATAAGTCTCAAAAATCTCCTAATGATTAGGGTGATATGCACTACAATAACACCCATGGTTAAGCGTTTGCTTTAAAGACCGAGATAGTAGTGACGGAAGTAGCATACGTCTGAACAAGGTTTGCAAAATTAATTAATCTTGACCATTACCCAGGTTATGTAAGGAAATCCTCCTCAGTAAAAAAAGAATGGCCGGTTACTTCCCACTAGCTGCATCTCCCATGTTTGGCTGATCGCCGCAATATTGCGAAACGAGTACAGTGAATGGGATTCAAAAACTAGGAATGTTATAGGTCAAATGGGATGTAATGGTCAAGGAATTAAAAATCACTGAGAGCATCTAAACGCACAGTCGCCGCACTGTTCAGCACTCTTTAAAGCCGATTGAGTCTGTTAATAGGTTAGCTTCATGAAGGTCAAGTCGATCCTTCCGACGATCTAAAATGATTAAACATGCAAAACATGCATTCACTAGCATGATTGGGCAAGAAAATTTGTTAGACTGGGGTCGGTAGATTATTATACAGCCGTGCTTGGCGTTAGTGGTGATGTGGGTTAGTGGAAGGGCGTGGAGGTATGTAAAGCACAATCAGCAAAAGCCGGGTTCCCGTCGGGCCTGTGGTCTTCTTTAACTCTGTCATTATGAACTATTGGGACAGTTGAAGGAAGTGGATCCAATAACCTCAAACTGATTGCCAGCTTCTCACTCAACAACAAGGCACGGGCCAAGAATTTCGGCGCCAACTTGGAGTCCTACGCTTGGACTCTGAACCATTACGGCTATCCCCGTCTTTCTGATTGGTAATTAGGAACCCGCACGCTTATGTTTTGTGCATTATCTCGGCACGAGAAGCTTGAGCCTTTCCTTGACCATTTTGTGTATATTAGTAAAAGACATGCAAAATGCTGATCCAGGATAGCCCTATATATGTTATACACAGGTTTATTGGGTTTGGTCAATTAGGTCATATGGCATCCGTTTATTTCCGCACCATAAAGTAATGTAGTGAGGAGACAGTGCAGTGGACTCGCAAACTGAACTATTGAATGCAGCCGACAAGTAGGTAAACCAATTTCCCAATTGTCGTCCAAACTGTTAAAACATCTTCGCTTCCTGTTAATTTACTGTTAATCTTTCCTGTTAATCTATCCTGTTGATCTTCCTGTTAACGCGCTCGCCAGCCCATTAGAGCTTGGATGTATGCGACCGTGAAAGTCTGCTGAATATTGGCAATGTAACAAATCTCATAAGCAATGCATTTACGGAACTCATGTGGCCATTATCATGAGCAATACTCTTGGTGTGGAATAAGGGCAGAAAAGATGAGTTATTAATGCATGGGCTACAGTCGCAGCCGTTTTATTCTTCACCGGGTGCAAGGACTACAAGCCTTGTTAAAGTGATCTACACACACCAGAAGAATAGTGTGAGCTGTGATGACTCTTGGTAACATGTAGAAAAGAGATCGTATAGCAAAAACTAACGTTCCAATGGTGCTCAGGCGGTGGGTATTCTAATATAGGAGCGGGCTCCTGGAGTCAGCCCCCTTGTTTATAACGGGGATAGGGGTGTGTTGTATGATAGCTATAGTTGGTTCACACTAGGACGAGAAACTTTGACTCAGTGGGTAAGGTTAATTTAATTGAAACTAGCAACATATATCGTATAAACAGATTGGAAACAATAAAAGTAGTACGAATGGTTTTTAAGGTCCAGTGCAGCTAAAAGCAGTGCGCGCTGGAGTAGGGGTGAATGTTGAGATGTGAGTTACCGTTGGTAATTATATAGTCCATTAGAAAACATAAAAATAAAAGGGTTATGAAAAGTATATATGTAATACTGAACCATTAATAAAAACAAGTTATAAGGTGGGCGATAAAACCACCGTTTCTCTTGTAGAGCTGAGTGTAAGAGAGATGAAGTTTGTAAGAGGGAATGCTACAAAACTCCCCTCCTAGCGGTGTAGTAGGGGGGAAGCAGCTACAATACTCCCTCTCCTAGTGACGAGGGAGGGAGTAGGAAAGAAATCTTGGTTGGTGAGCGGTGCTATGCTGGTGTTACTGTTGACCGATTGATGTGTGGTTTGACGTGGAGGGCTGTATGGTTGACCAGTTGCTGGCGTGGGCAGCTGTTGCCGCCATGGCAGTGGTGCGCCGGCTGTGTGCGACGTGGCAGTATTCGACGCCATGGCAGGTTGCAGGCGTTGGTGGTGTGCGGGCGTGGGAGGCAGTGTTGCCGCCATGGCAGTGGTGCCGCCAGGCTGTCGTGCGGGGGGACGTGGCAGTTATTGCCCGCCATGGCAGTGTTGCAGGCGTGGCGGTGTTGCGACGTGGGAAGTGTTACCGCCATGGCAGTGGTGCCGCCGGTGTGTGCGGGCGTGGCAGATTGCAGCCATAGGCAGTGTTGCCGTCGGCTGTGTTGCGGGGTGGCAGTGTTACCGCCATGGCAGTGGTGCCGCCGGCTGTGTGCGGGCGTTGGCAGTGTTGCCACCATCGGCAGTGTTGACGACCGCTGTGTTGCGGGCGATGTCAGTGTTTCCGCCATGGCAGTTGGTGGCCGCCGGCATGTTGCGGGCGTGCAGTGTAGCGGCCCATGGATGTGTTGCCGACTGGTAGTGTTGCAGCCTGGTGATGAGTAATCAATTCCAGGGCGGATGAGTAATCCACAGGGCGATGAGTAATCCCACAGGGCTTAGGTGAGTAATCCACAGGGCTGTGTGAGTAAGCCACAGGGCGGTAGAGTAATCCACAGGGTGGCTGTGAATAATCCACAGGCGGTGTAGTAATCCACGGGCGGTGAGTAATCCACACAGGGCGGTGAGTAATCCACAGAGGCGAGTGGTAATCCACAGGTCGGTGAGTGGCGATAGTGGAGTAAGTTACTCTACACCCGCTGGGCAGCAGGGGTAGGGTATTTGACGAAGACGCGGGAAAACCACGCTGAGGGCACAGGGGCCGCGCAGAATGCGCGTGAGGCCTTTGTGCTGAGGACGCAGGAAAGGGCATCAGAGGTTGCATAGGCCGTGCAGAATGCGCCATGAGGCCGCAGTTAAGGCGTCAGAGGGCGTTAGAAGCCGCGCAGAGTGCGAATCGGCCGGGAAGACGACCAAAGTAAGGCGTTTGAGGGGGGCAGGGGCCGGCGCTGAACGCGCATAATGCCGGGCTGATGACGCAAGAATAGCATCAGAGGGGGGCACAGCATTGTGGCCAGGGTGGGAGGGGATAAACCTTTAAAGGTGGCAGCTACACTTATGAGTGTAGTTCTCCCAACTATAGCTCAGCCGAAGCGAGCCCCATAAGGAGGCTAAGATTTGCCTTAGGAGTGTTAGGACGAATGTGTCTTAAGACGCAGGTTCCTTCCACTGGGAGATTGTGCACTCTTATATAGCACATGTTATAGCCACCTATAGACCATAGCTACACTCCGGGGGTCACCAATTATAACCGATGGGAGTGATGATAACTAGTTGGTCACACTGGAGAGAAACTTTGACTCCAGTGGTAAGGTTAATTTTAATTGAAAATATCAACATATATCTATAAACAGATTTGAACAATAAATAGTACAATGGTTTCTAGGTCAGTGCGCTAATGCAGTGCGCGCTGAGTAAGGGATGAATGTTGAGATGGTGAGTTACATGTTGGTTAATTATAGTTACATTAGAAAACATAAAATAAAGGGTTATGAAAAAGTATATATGAATACTGAACACTAATAAAAACAAGTTATAAGTTTGGGCTAAAACCACACGTTTTCTCTTGTAGAGCTGGTGTAAGAGAGAATGAAGTTTGTAAGAGGGACTGCTACAAACTCCCCTCCTAGCGGTGTGTAGGGGGGAAGCCGCTACAATACATGTTTTGGACACAAGAAGCACACCTGGCAACATATTCTTCAATGTCCACACGCATCGTGGGCCAAAATTACACACGCCTCGCGGCTGCTAGGGTACGATTACGTCTCGGATGTCCAGCTATGGGCACATCGTGCACAATTTTGAGTACCGTCGGAACGAAAACGTCAGGAATAACATATTGTTCCACTGGGTCTCTTTTTTGTGGCCAATGTCGGCACAGTACCTTGTCAATCGACAGGAAAAATTGTGAGTAATTCACTGATAATGCTGGTAAGGAGGTCTCATCGCCAGACTCTAAGGCATAGATGACCTTCCCCCAAATTTCATGTTTACGTTGTTTGACGCCCAATCCATAGAGTGAAAAATTCGGCACGGGATTTTCCCCTGTGACCGCACTAACTACCGTAACGTTTCACGATAACGCGTCCGCTACCACATGTGCACGTCCGGGCAAATATTTGTAGGTTGGGTTAGACTTTTGGATCGTCAGATACCATCGTGCAAGCCTACCGGATAAATTCTTACCCTTAAATAACTCAGTAACGGCTGCATGGTCGGTATAGACAGTTATTGGATAGCCATAAATAACGTCTTTAAGTTGTTTGAGAGCCCAAATTACTCCGAGGGTCTCTTGATGTGTAACGGAATAATTTACTTCCGCTGGGATAAGAACTCTGCTCGCATACGCGATTACACGGTTCTTCCCTCTTGCATCTTTTTGCATTAGTGCTGCCCCAAGTCCCTTAGCCGAAGCGTCTGTACATAGCTCAAATGGAGCTGAAAATCTGGGAATGCCAAGACAGGAGCGTTCACGAGTGCAAGTTTTAACTCTTCGAAACTTTGTTCCTGAGGAGCATCCCAGTGAAATGAGACATCTTTTCTTAACAACTGGTTTAGGGGAGATGCCATTCTGGCGAAATCTTTGATAAAGGGGCGGTAAAAGCCCGCTAGTCCCAAAAAGGAGCTAACATTCTCAACACTCTGGAGTTGAGGAAAGTTTTTGAAGGCCAATACTTTATCGTCCATGGTGTGGAGTCCCTCCCGGTCGACAGCATGGCCCAAGAAGCTAATCTTAGCACACTTGGTGAACTTGGCCTTGAGACCAGCTGACAACAGTCGCTGCAAAACTGACTCTAAAGTTTTAAAGTGAGACTCATGGTCTTTGCTAGCAATTATAATATCATCCAGGTATGCGAACACGGAGTTACCTATCATACCGGCAAAAATTGTATTTATCATTCTCTGAAAAGTAAGAGGCGCGGATTTCAAGCCAAACGGCATCCGAAGCCATTCGTAGTGACCTCCCGGCGTACTGAACCCCGTAAACTCTCTGGAGGATTCTGCCATAGGTACCTGCCAGTACCCCGACAAAAGGTCCAAACTACTGAAAATCGTATTACCCGGACCTAACGACATGAGCAGATCTTTTAGGACTGGTAACGGATACCTGTCATCTTCTGAGACCTGATTCACTCGCCGAAAGTCAATAACTAGGCGAAAAATTCCATCCTTCTTCGGGACAAGGAACAAAGGACTGTTCCAGGGTGAGCACGAGTGTTGAATAACTCCTTGCTCCAACATTTCCTCTACATGTGTTTCTACTACAGCCCATTGGCTATGAGGTAGCCTGTAAGCAGGAATGTAGACAGGTTTGGTCCCTGGACTGAGTTTAATGTGATGCTCCGCTGTATCGGTAGCACCAAGAGCTCCACCGGGGGAGTGTTTTGACATCTCGGTACTGACCCAAGAGTTTCAAGAGCGAGTGCTTTAACTACGGGTAGTCCACGACGTTGACAAGCGAGCTGAGGGTTGGTACCAGACCCTGCTCGA
The DNA here is from genome assembly GCA_016584305.1 of Chionoecetes opilio. NCBI lineage: Eukaryota > Metazoa > Arthropoda > Malacostraca > Decapoda > Majidae > Chionoecetes > Chionoecetes opilio. The sequence goes on from JACEEZ010001739.1 coordinate 41,615, forward strand.
TGTCAACGGCGGACTTCTGCACCGTAGCAACACAAGCAGTAGGTAACTCCAATGGTTCAGGTACCACCTTTCGATCATACACCAACCCTTCCCCAAGGAAAACTCCATGTTTAACTCGCACTGGTCCACCTGTGGTTTTAACAACCAATGTTGATGTGACATGTACTGCGCTGACAGTGCTAAGTGTCGCCTCTACGTCCAATCGTTTTACTTTACTGGGGCCATCGAGACATACTTCACTGTCTATAGGTGCATCAGGAACCGCCACTGGAACACGCATCGCCATACGATCGGGGATTTCATGGTCACCGACAATCGTGACCTTCATGAGTTTCCAGCCCGTTGTAAGATTCACGCGAGCGTTAGAGACATGAATTGAGGGAACTACACCAGTCGGTGGCCCTTGCTTATCGCCTCTCTTCCCTGTGAGTGATTTGACATATAGGGGAGTCAGAGACATAGGAGAATCCATCGCCTATAACTGCTTCCCTTTAAATGTTATTAAATTTAAGTTGGGATCTATCCCATTTCGATTGGACTGCATCGTAGCTAAACCCAACAGCCCGTCTACAGGAAGCTGAAAGTTAGATGCTACATAGAACTTCATACGAACCGGAGGAACCCCTTTGTTCAGAGTAATAGGTAAGATCACTGTTCCCTTTATTTTTAAAGATGAACCTGTAGCCCCCTTCACATTCAAATCACTCTGGCGTAACGGCCACCGGTCACCACGTGCACTCCTCTTTAGAGCCTGATACGACTCTTCAGAGAGTACATTTACAGTAGCTCCAGTGTCCACAGCCAGGGAAAGTTTTTGATGGCTTACCTTCGTGGGTATTGCCATAATGTTTGTTTGTTGGCAGGCAGCCACAATATTGTGGTAAATCGACAAATCCGCCGTGCTTGCCCGAGGAAAATCTCTCTCGCGGTTGTGTTGAGTTAACCTGGATGGTGCGACGAGGCTCGCATGTCTTCCCCCGACGACTTACCTTTCCCAGCAGCCCACCTTTGCTCAAAGTTTTCGCGAGCATCTTTTATCTGGTAACATCGGTCGGTATCGTGATTACCCGTACCGTGGATCGCGCAGTAGTAGGACTCCCTACTTATTCTGTGCCTTTGCTGCTGACCCCTCCCCCGGAAGGAAAAGGAAGATTTAATCCTGGTTGAGGGAATCCCCTCGGAGCCGTGGGTGGCGTTTGTAGTTTGATTATCACCCACTGGCAACGCATTTCTGCTCGGTTGCGGAGGCATTTCTTTACCGTATGTCCCACCTTGTTGCAGTAGGAACAAATGATTGCCTATCTCGCAGCTGCCACTGCATAAGAAGGCCGGGAGGTGATATTTTCCGGTGTTGGAATAGGAGTATTTACTCCAGCAACTGTGGGTGTGAAAGCCGTAGAGTGTTCTGTCTCCATAAGCTTGCCGTCTAAGGCTGTTATGAAATCCACTAACTCGTCCTTAGGATGGAAGGGCAAAGAAAGAGCTGCACGACGCACCTTCCCCTGGACATGTAGCATATAGAACAACAGTTCCAGAAATTTGGACATATTATCCATACTAATTTATGTTCCATTACACCAATGTGCCTCAGTTAGAATTTTGATGCACCCCTCTGTTAACGTATTGGCCGCGATAGACCCATCCCATACAGTTTGCGACGACAAATTTGTTATTATTGAGTCAGTCACATGACTTACCTGTTTCACTACGGCGGTTGCTGCTCCACCACTGAAAACTCTCAGGAAATTCTCCCTGAATTTGTCGGATTCTTGCCCAATCTTCCAGGCAGAAAGTGCTGTGCTGTGCATTAATTGCTGAGCTCTCGAACCAGGTTGCAGTCTAGATCGAATGCAAGCAATTTTATCTGCTGGCCTGTATACGTCTGAGTTACTCATTACATCCTCACATAGAGTGAGAAATTGATAAGCGCTATAAACTTCCTCATCTCCACTAAATGGTCGCACGGATGCCTCTGTGGGTAACACCTTAAATGAAGTAGGAAATGCAGCCCCAGGATTGGCTTGCCCAGCCAGTGACGGAGTCGTCATTGTATAATTTGTAGCCACTGTTAGAGGAGTAAAGATAGTGGTAGTAGTAGTACCAGCACTAGCAGTAGCAGTAGCAGTAGTAGCAATAGCAGTAGTAGTAGTATCAGGCATCGTGGGATACTGTTTACCGCTCCTCAACGTAAGTTTATTTAAGTCTGGGGTTAAATAATCTACGTTTTCTTCTAACTCTTCCTTACCTATTGGCATTAAATTATATGAGACAATAAAGTAGTTATAATTAATCAATTATATACGCAAAACGTCTCCATTAGTGGTTACAAAAAAAAAAAAATTACAGAAATAATATCAACGGAGGTCCCCCGCGAGAAATGACAAGTTACTGATGTCCCCGCTAAAAAAAACCGTTTTCTCTTTCCTATAAAGAAATTCTCCTTTCTCTGAAAGAAAACGTAGTAGGGGTAACTTTTATACACTGGTAAGATTTCCTATCACGAGATGAATCTAAATTAATTTCTCATGTCTGTTTAATTAAATAATTAAGGGTAATTGTAGTTTTTAGCTAAATGCTTGTAGCTACTTAACTTAATTAACACATGTAGAACCAGTTGTAGATGCGTCCAAAGTAGATCCCTCGTTGTCCTCGTGATGATGGAGAGTCCTCCGGTCATCACATGCCAATCGTTGAGAATCTTGTCCTGCGCTGTCCTTCTGGCGTTGATATTATGAGTAATTGGTGATGACATGAGTGAAATGAGTAACTTATATCCCCTAGGATCGCTAGTCGCAGGAAATAGTTCTCAATTAAGCACTCTTTAACTTATGTCCATTACAGCATCGCTTCTTTCGTCGGAAACAGGCGTAGACGGATGATAATTTGAGTTGATGAGATGAGTCCCCGTGAGTTAGGTGGCACTCTTATGTGGAAGCTGGTCTCGAGGCCTCCACCCGTCTCTCTCTCTCAACCCTCCGTTATTCTTAATGTATCGTTCACTCGCCAAGCTGCTGCTTGGTTCAAAAGTTTCGTTTTCGTTTCAAAAAGTTTCGTCTCCTCTCACAACCACTATTTCCAACAAAGTTTCACAGAGATTGTAATTAATTGTTTAGCACTGATAAGTACTCGTGCCACACGCCGCAACCAATATATGTTCTGGATATTCCTTTACGCGAGTAATTATTCACACAGGTAGACTCAACTTCAAAGGGTAGATGATGAGTTCATTGTCCAGTAACACACGTTCCAATCAATCTGTTTCGTGGGGAATATTAATGGTGTCATGAGGATGTAGAGAGACGCTTAGGGTTGAGGCAGTTCGTATAATTTCCGTTTAAAACTATACACCTGACGAAATATGTATATGAAGAATCCCTCGTACAAAA
>JACEEZ010001739.1:50000-70011 GCA_016584305.1 Chionoecetes opilio
AATTTAAAAACCCTGGAAATGCTGTCCCCACTTCCGAAAATGGGAAAGGGTTTTTAAATTTTTAAAATCGGTGGTTTTTCTATGGGGGCCCAAATAAACCAAATTAATAAATACTAAGGGTTTAAAATCACGCGCGGGCCTTAGTGTTCTGGCATTTGTGCAAAAAAAAACAAACTAAAAAACGACAAATTTTTGTATCGTGGCCTATTCTAAAATATCCCCCGGGAGCCTCCCGAGGATCACCCCCCAAACCCGGGGTCAACCATATAAACCCTGCCCCCACCCACCCACACGCCCTTTTGGCGCCCCTCGAATTCCATGGAATTTTAAAAACCCTATTAATACAACTATTATTACATCTTTTATCATTGCTTTTTATAAAAATTTATTTTTTAAATTTTTTTTCATTCCCCTTCCTATAACCCTCTCACGCACAAAAAAGTATATTTAAATTTTTTTCCCGCCCAAACGGCGCAACCCCTGAGGGGCCCCGCGAAATAGCCTGACTGTGCGGCAAATTTTCCCTTTTTTTATGTTTTTAAAATTTCCCCCAACGTGTTTTTTTTTTTTCCTTTGGCTTTAATTATAAAATAAATTGGGTTTTTTCCCAAGAGATTTTTCTCCCCTTATGAAAGAAAAATAACAAGAAAAGGAAAAATAAAAAAGCGGAATTTAAACCGACTCCAAAAAAAACCCTTAAATTAACGAGAAAAGAAATACTTACATTCACCACTTCCGGTAGCTCGAAATTTCCTGAGCCCAACTTTTTATGGTTTTTTTTGCCAGAAAAAAGGGGGGATTTTTATGGGGTTTCCCCAAAAGCTCCCCCTTATAATTTTCATATGGCCAGTGGGTCCAGCTCGGGACTTTAAAAAGGGAAAACGCAATTCGCGCTCACAGGGCGGGCCTGCGGGAAGGAAACTGAAATACAAGCCCTTATCATTTCAAATCCACCCTCACGAGGAGAGTTGATATTAGTTTTTTTTATGGTCTATTTGGGGATCTTTAAACCCGCAGAAAATTGTGAGGGCGTTCTGAAAAATTTCTTTTATTTTTGGCAATTTTTAACAATTTTTTTTTGGAACGCAATCGCGCAAAAGCTCAGATTTTAAGAGGGCCCCGGGTTTTGCCCGGCAAATCCCCGTCACGTGCGTGGGGGGTTTAAAGGGCAAGCTAAAAAAAAATGATTTTGGGTTTGGGGAGAGGTTTTTAAATTCCCAACTATCATAGGGAAAATTGACTCCCAATGTAGTTTTTGGGCATATAACGGCTTTTTTTACCTCTAGTGTTCTGTTTTAAGGTTTCAAAAACGTTTGACTTTGTCCCAATTTTTAGTAGAGAAAAGAGAGAGGAGATGGGGAGAAGAAGAGGAGAGAGAGAGAAGAGAAAAGAGAGAGAGAGAGAGAGAGAGAGGAAAAGAGAAAAGAGAGGAAGAGAGAGAGAGAGGAGAAAAGAGAGAGAGGAGAGAAAAAGAAGAGGAGGGGGAAGGGAGAGAGAGGAGAGAGAGAGAGAGAGAGAGAGAGAGAGAGAGAGAGAGAGAGGTTAGGAGGAGAGAGAGAGAAGAGAGAGAGAGAGAGAGAGAGAGAGAAGAAGAGAGAGAGAGAGGGGATAAGAGAGAGAGAGGGAGAGAGAAAAGAGGAGAGAGAGAGAAAGAGAGAGAGAAAAGAGAAAGAGGAGAAGAGAGAGAAAAGGAGAGAGAGAGGGGAGAGAGAGAGAGAGAGAGAGAGAAAAAGGGGAGAGAATCCCCGCCAACCACCCCACGTCCTGCCCTGTCTTTTCCTGCTTGCTGGAAACCATCCCTTCTCCCTTTCCTCTTTCCACTACGAAAATATCTTTATGACGTACTATTTTAGTGTTTATATCCGTTGGGTTCCTCCTACCCCAAAATCTTTTTTTTCTGTAGCCTGTCCAAATCGTCCGGTCCCGTCTCGGGACCCACCTTAAGCGGAGGGTGCTTCTGGCACTTAAAACCTTCAGCTAAGTGGGAAGACCTAAGGCGTACTCCCTTGTTTTTTCCTGGCATGATTACTGCTTCCTGTAAAAGACCCATCTTTTTTGGTGCAGGCGCAAACTGAGGTCATAGTCCTGGCTTGGGGGGCGTACATTTCCACTATTTTTCCCCTCTACCCCAAAGCCTGTCAAACCTTTGGGGAAAAAACTCTGTTTGTTTCTTCATGTTTCCCGAGTAGAGAGGGGGCTCAAAAAGGGTCCCGAAAGCATCCATCTCCAAAAAATTCTTTGCCCTTTTAATTTCTGTTTCGCAATCATGCCAAACCTTTATTTTCAATTTCCCAAAAACTTTTTCATTCATAGAAAATGTCAAAATCTTTTCTAAACCCAAATTCCTCTCGTGATTTTCTGGCTCTACTAAAAACATCTCTAAAAATTTTTTTTCCCTTCTGCACCCTTTCCCCCCTTTTATGCTTCACCCGGGATGGCTCCACAGCTGTCCCCTCTACTTCAAAAACCCTAAACCCTTTCGCTAAAACATTTAAAAAAAAAATTTTCCTTTCTTTTGGCTATGAAGGGCTTTTTCCCTTTTCCCTTCCCCTTTCCACCCTTTCCTAGCTATATTATGCCTGCCCTTAAGTTTCCTTGGGAAATGATTTTTTCCCTTTCCCCTTTTTTGGCCCAGCTTTTTTCTGGAAGGTTTTTGGGGTCCTGACGGAGTCCCTCCTAGGGGTTCTCAAAAACTGTGTTTCTGTGTTTGCACCTTGCCTGGTCAAATTTTCCCGTTTTTTGTTTTTATTCAAATTTCCCAAACCTTTTCCCTTTTTTTGCGGGAAGTTTGCTCACATCCCACCTTTTTCCTAAGAAGGGGGGACCTTTTCGAATCCTTAAAAATTTCCGTCCATAGCTTTGACTTTCCTTCCCTTTTCTAAATTTTTTTGAACCCTTAAAACTTAAAAAAGAAGTTCTTAACCTACGGGCTCACAATCTTCTATCTAAATGGGGCCCAGTAGGGTTTTTCCGAAAAGGGGGGCGACCCTTCCCCAGGCGATTTTCCCTAGCTTTCCAAACTAAAATCTTGGTCTTCCTCCCTTTTAAGGGGTTTCGGGAAACTTTTGCTGTTGCCCTTGACATATAAAAAAGGTTTTTTGATAGAGTCTGGAAACAAATTTTTTAATTTCCAAAAAATACCCTCTTTGGGGGTTTCTACCTTCCCCTCTGTCCTTCTTTTTTTAAAATTTTCCTTTTAAACCCTTTTCTTTTGGGCCAGCAAACTTTGAGGGGGACTTTTGTTCTTCTCCTAAACCCAAATAAAATTTTGGGTGTTCCCCAGGGTTCTGTCCTACCCACCCCCCCCTTTTCATTATTTTATTTGATCTTCGTAAGTCAAAAACTCAAAGCCCTACCCCACTCCTACGCTGATGATTCTACCCGGGGTTTTTTTCACCGTCTTTTTATTAGACTCCAAACTAAACAGGAACTAAGTGATTCACGGAGAGAGAAAAAAACCGAGCGCCCTAACTTTCTGATCTTTTTTTTAAATTTCTTTTGGGGGGGCAAAGAAACCCCTTGTTTTTTTTAAATGCCTCAAAACCCAAATTTCTTCCACCAAATCTACTCAAAAAACCAAACCAAAACTACCCCCCTCTTCTTAAATAACACTAAACTGTCTCCTTCTTTACAATAAAACCTTCTAGGACAAAAAACCTTTACTAAAAATCTGAACTGGAAATCCCCAAATCTCATCTCTTTTTAAAACAGTTTCCCTAAAGATTTGGGTTATCCTGGGGCCTTTCCCCCTGGTCCTTTTTTTTTTTTCCCCCTTCCCCCCCCAAATTGCTTGCTCTCTTTCAAAGGGGGCCCTTTTCCGCCCATGTTTTGGAGTAAAGTTCCCACATGTTTTGGGGGGGGATCCACTCATTTCAGCCTCCTAAACAGGTTTGAGTCAAAAGCTTTTTTGGGCCTTTTCAACCCTCTCCTCTGACTGACTGCCCCTTTAAACTTTTAAAACACCGCCCGGGGAAAGTTGCTTCTTTTTTGCTCTCTTTTTTTAAAACCCTTTTTTTTCATGCTCACGTTGCCCCCTTTCTGAAAATTGCTAACTGCTGCCTCCCCCCCCCTCCCCGCCGGGCCTCGCTGCACAAGAAGTTTTTACCCCTTCTCAAAAACCCCCATTCCTTCCACTTCCTAATTTCAAGAGTTTTAAAACCCGTATCTTTTTCTCTTTCATTTTCCCCCCCACCCGGTAAAACCCGGAAACCCCCTTTCCTGATTTTTTATTTTTTTTTTTCCACATTCTTATGACTTTTAAAACTTTTTTTAAAAAAAGGATTAAAAAAACACCTTCCCCGAAATAAATTTGGCCCCCAACCTCTTTTTTTTTTTTTTTTTAAATTGTTATTACTTTTGTCTTCTTTATAGGGGCTGGGGGGCTAACGGGGCCTTTTTTGTTCCCATTTTTTTGTTTTGCCCTTGACCAGTTCCTTTTGATGTTTAAAAAAAAAAAAAAAAAAAAAAAAAAAAAAATTTGTAGTGTAAAAAATGCCTTCCCCCCCGTAGAAAAAAAATTAAAAAAAAGGGGGAAAAAATCCTTTAGCCCAGAACCTTTAAAAAAACATAGAAAAACCCAAACCAAAAAAATACGTTTTTCTGCGCCGCACGTTCCAAGAATGGCGAAACCCGTTTTTGGGAAAAGGGCTTTACCTCCACACTGCCCCAAATGACGTCACGCGCAAAACAGAGGGAAAAATTTTAAAATTTAGCCCTTTGGGGAGACCTATTAAAAGTCTATTTTACTTGAAAAAAACAGGTCGATAGGGGGGGCCCTTTCCCCCCTCCTAAAATCAATGAAAGATTTCCCCCAATTTTGCTCTTTCTTCATGTGTAAAAATTTAAAAGAAAAGGGGGGTTTTCAATTTGATTTTTTTGGGAAAAAAAAATCCCCCCTCTGAGGCTTGGGGGCAAAACCCATCAAAATATATAAAATTTTTTATTTTATAAAATAAAAATTTTAAAGTATATATTTTCTATCTATATATATAATATTTTATATATTGTATTAATATATAAAAATTAACTTAAAAATATATTATATTAATATATAAATATATATATATATTATATTATTATTATATATAAAATATATATATATATATATATAATTATATATATATAATATAATATATATATAGAATTTTAAAATAAAATTAATTTTTATATACATATATATATAATATATATTTAAATAATTACGAAAATGGTGTGTTCCCGTCCCGTCTGTCTGTCTGGGCTTCTGTCCCGTCCGCATAGGTGCCGCCCCCCCGGGTCGGAATCCCATCATATTCACATTTTGGAACCAGCTCGACCCGGGGGAAAGGTTTTAAGCCCACTTATTGAATGAAACCGAATTTTTTTTTTTTTTTTTTTAGCAGCCCTATTACGAGAAAATTTTGAAAAAAAAGTGGGTTTTCGAGAATTTAGGAAACCTTGATGTAGGGGGATGGGTAATGGGTGAGTGAATTGGGGGGGGTGGGTGGGTTAAAGGGTTTTGGGGGGGATGGGGGAGTGAATGGGTTTTGGGGGGGGGATGGGGTTGGGGGGGGGGATTGGGGGGATGGGTGAGGGAATAGGGGGGGGGTGATGGGGGAAAAGGGTGAGTGAAAAGGGTGTGTGGGGTGATGGGTAAAAGGGTGAGTGAATGGGTTTTGGGGGGGGGATGGGTAATGGGTGGGTGAATGGGTTGGGGGGGAAAACATACATTTCTACATCCATGATTTCAAAGGGAAATTAAAAAGGGCCTATCTGGAGAGTCTGTGTTTTGGTGGGCCTTCGGCCCACCAAAAACCCGGTTTGGGGGGGCCAAAAAAACCCCCACCATCCCAACCCTAAAAAGGGTGGTGAAAGGGGGGGGGGGATGGGTAATGGGTGAGTGAAAAGGGTTTGGGGGTTTAAATTTGAATGGGTTGGCGTTTATACAATTTCTTTCTACATCCATGATTTTTAGGGAAAACTAGAAGGGGCCCACTGGAGAGTCTGGGGTTTGGGGGGCCCAAGGCCCCCCAAATACAGGTGGTGGGCCGAAAGGGCCCCCCCAAAACCCCCCCGCAGGAGCTATTTAAAAAAAGGGCCCCCCGGAAAGGGGGGCTTTGGGGTAGTATATATATATAAAATATATATTTTATATTATTATATATAAAATATATATAAAAATATATAAAATATATAAAATTTTATATATTTAAATATATATGGATTATAATAAATATATAAATATATAAAATACTATATTATATAAAATTTATATATATAAAAATATTTTAAGGGGACGCCGTTTAGCAAAAATTTTTTTTTCTCAAAATTTTTGGGTGGCCCCAATTTTTCCCATGTAAAATGGAATTCTAAGACGGGGTTTTAAACTCAATTCCATTTTTGCTTTGAAACAATTCTTATTGCAAAATCGCACTTTTAATTGCACCCTTATCGAAAAATGCTTAAATTAGTACGCAGTGTCCGGGGTTTGGTTTCCCGTGTATTTGCAAACCTGCGACCAATTGAATTCCCAAAACTAGCTGGTAAGCTCTTTTTTGATCAGGGTTTGGGTTTAAGCAAAGGGACACATTCACCCGCCTCTAAAGTTTGGCCAGAACGTGTCCTCATTTCCCTTTTTTAGCCTGAAAGGGATTGGGGGAATTTTTCCCCCCCGGGGGTGGGGCCCAGCCCGGATGGAAACCCCCCCGGGGTCTTCCTTGGGCCTTTGGGTGCCCACCACTGCGCCGGGGGCCGCCCCGCCCTTTTGTCACCTGCTTCAAGACTTCTTTTTCCCGGGGCTTTTTTTTTGGGGATTGGATAAAGGCCTCCGGAACCCCAAAAAAGTACGGCTTGAAACCAATTTTTCCTGGATCTGTCCCCGGACATTTAACCCGGTGGGAAAAGCCCGGCTTGTGCACCCCGGAGGCTGCCAGCTGATCATTTTCTGCAAGCTGGTGGCTGGGCAACTCAGCTTGGGTGTGATGCAAAAGGGCTTTTTTTGCCCGGTGTCCCCCGTACCCCCCTCGCCAGCCTAGCTTCAAAAACTGGGGTCACGGGGGAACCTGCCCGGTCGTCCCCCCCACTTCCCGACTCGGGCCCTTTACGAGAGGGGGGACACATTCTGATGGGCGAATGATGCTCCTTCCGCCCCTTTTGAAAAGGGCACAAAAAGTTTTTTGGAAAATTCTGGGGCTGCGACCTCAAAACACCTGATCTGGGGTGAGGATGTGCTTGGGGCCCTCCTCTAGTCTTGGGGTGAAAACCTTTGATGTCGTAGTGGGGTTTTTTAAATACCCCCCTGCAGGCAGTTCCCTTTACTAGGATTTCCAGGGTTTCAGTTCTTTTTCCCAGTCATTTCCCCCGGGTTTCTGGGGCCCATGTACCGGAAACGCCCGGGCTGGGTACCATCTTGGGGTGGGAAAAAACCTTTGCCACACTTGATCTCCCGCATCCGGGAAAGGGAGGAAAAAAAAGGCCGGCCCGCTTCAAAGCCTGGACCCGCTGGTAAAAAGACCTGTGGGCAGTGGACTGTTGACCAAAAGGGGTTACTCCGGGGTTCCCCCGTGAGAATTTTTCACCCGGCCCCGGCACTTTCCTCTGAAACTCTGCGTTTTTTCTGGGAAACCATTTTTACCCCGCTGGGCGAGAACCCGCCCCCCCCTGGACCCCGGGGAAGGGGGCCTGTCAATGAGGTAGGCCCCTTTGTGCTGGTGATAAGGTGGGGGCAGGGGCAACTCGTTTGTGCGCAACCCCACGCATATACTCCAGAAAAGCTTGCTTTCCCGCATCTTCTTTCCCAAAAGGGGGTGAGTAAAAAAATTTCCCCCAGTGTTGGCCCTATTTGGTTTCCCCTTTCAGTAGGGGTCAGTGAGTTTTTGGTGGAAACGTTGTCACAACAGAATTATAGAGGGGGGGGGAGCCACCTTTTTAACGCGCCCCGGTGGCCCCGGGCCCCTTTTGGCAGAAATGCCAAAAAATTAAGGCCTTCTTCACGCCTTGCCCCCTTGTCCCCTTGGGGGGTTCTTAAAAAAACCAAAAGCCTGCCGGGCCCATTGCCCTGGTCCCCCTTTTTTTCCCATTAACCAAAAAAACCCAAATTTTTGGTCCCCGGTTTAGGGTTTTGCCCTATACAAAAATTTTTTTTTCCCCAACTTTTGGGAATCCCTTTTTCCTTGTTTTGGAACCCCCTTTTAAAGGAACGGAAAATTTTTTTATTCCCTTTTTTGTTTGCCCCCGGGGTTTTAATGCAAAAAATGGCCTTTTTCCCCGGTTTTGGGGTATAAAAAAAAGTCCCCCAGGTTTTTGATACAAGAAAGAAACCCAAAATTGGGGGACCCAAAACCAACCCCCAAAAATTCCCCTTCCATTAAGAAACAATTTTTCCAAAATTTTCGTAACTCTATACCCCTTTTGGGGGGGAAATGGGGGGAAAAACCCTTTCTATTTTTTTAATAATATAAAAAAAATATTTTTTTATAAAAATAAAAAAAATTAAATAAAAATTAAAATTTTTTTATATAAAAAAAATGAATTTAAATAATTTTAATTTCCCTTTAAATTATATCCCTAAATTTTTAATATATATATATAATAAAATTTTATAATTTTTATATATATTTATATATATATTATATATTAATATATATTATATTATAAATTTTAAAAGTTTATTATTATAATGTTTTTATTAAAATTTTTTAAAAATATAATTTTAAAAATATTTATATATATAAAATGTTTTATAATTATTTTTATATTTTTTTAAAATAGTAAAATTATATATTTTATATATATTATATTTTTATAATTTTAATATTTTATATATATATATATATATATATTTTTATAATATAAATATTTTTTATAATACTATATATATATTTATTCCCCATATAATTATATATAATTTTTATATATAAAATTTTTAAAATTCCCATAATACTTTTCTATATAAATTATTTTATAATATATATATATTTTAAACTATATATAAAATAATACCTAATAAATAAAATATATATTTAAATATATATATAATATTATTATTTTTAATAAAATATAATTTTATTCTATATTATATAAAATTAAAAAACTATTTTATACCTTTTTATCAAAAAAACCATAAAAATTATATAATATATATTTTATATATTTTATATATATATTAAAATAAAATACTATATTATTTTATTTATCTATATATATAGTTATAAAAATTTTAATATATTTATATATTATTATATATATATAAAAATATATTTTAGATTATATATATAATTATAAATATATTTTACTAATATATACTATTTATATAAAAATATAAAAATTTATTTTTAAAATATTTTCTATATATATATATATTAAAATATATAAAATTTTATAAGGGAAAAGAGGGAGATAGAGAAAAAGAGGGAGGGAGAGAAAAGAGAGAGAGAGAGAGAGGGGGAAGAGAGAGAGGGGAGAGGAAAATAGAGAAGAGAAAAGAGAAAGGGGAGGAGAGAGGGGGGGGGGGGGGGGGAGACTTTTTAATCAGCAAACAATCAGTTTTATACTATGGAAAATGTAAATGAAATAAAGTAATTGAACTAGCTTTTGGGTGTAAATTTTAATTCTAATTTTAATTTGGGAAAAAAAAAATTGAGTAATTGGGAATTGTAATTGGGAATTAAAATTTTTTTCCATTCCCTGTATTTGGGATTTTTAATTGAGTGTTGGATAAGGCCTTGTTTAAATTTTAATTGTAAAATTTACCCCAAACCCCTTGTAATTTCTCCAAGCCTGCTCACAACCATCAAATAAAACAGGGGTCACAAGTGGCTTGAAGATCCGTATCTTTGATCCCGCACAGGTACCGACAAAGCCAAATACTCATGCTGAGCCGAGTCCATAACACCGTGGGCTATATCAATCCGCTGTAAGACTTCTTGACGTGACTCGACATCATTATGGACTGCGCTACCAAGGTATGTAAAACTTTCCAAGATCACAATGTCCCCGCCGCACGCATGAACAGACTGTACTGGATACCTGATAGTGAACAGATGCTTAGAGGAAGCGATGATGAGAAACTCAAAGATATTGTGATAACTAGGGAAATGGTAGAAGAGGGTATAGATACAATGAAGAATTTTAAGTCACCAAGACTAGATGAAGTTTAACCCAGAGTATTGAAGAAATGCAAAGATGTTGTTAGTGAGTCATTAGTGCACATTTTTAGAAAATCGGTTGATATAGGCGAGGTGCCGTTATTGTGGCGTAAAGGAAATGTATTTCCCATAGGTGATAGAGGACTAATGTCAAATTATCGACCCGTTAATCTAACGTCAATCAATCAATCATTGGGGGCATACGCCGGGGGAGGCGTCGCCTCGCCCCCCCTACGACGCCACTCCCGGGGGTCACCACGCGCGAGCTCCCATGCAGGCTCCTTTCCCATACCAAGCAGCTCTCGACAAGAAACATCAACTTGCCCCAGCCATGAGCCTTGTGGGCGCCCCCTTGGCCTCCTCCACGCCGGATTGTCTCTTACAGATACAACCCGATGGGAAGGATCGGTTTCAGGGTAGCGTGCCACATGCCCATATAGCCGAAGTTGGCGCTGATGGACTATGCAGGTAATAGGCCTCGATTCAGTCTCACGGTGCAATCGCTGATTTGACACGTAATCATCCCAGCGATACCCCATGATTCTGCGAAGACACTTATTACCAAAGGCATTGATTCGTCTCTTCAAGTCACTATTTAGTGTCCATGTCTCACAACCATAGAGTAAGACAGGGATCACAAGCGACTTGAAGATCCGGATCTTTGTCCTCCTGCACAGGTACCGACAACGCCAAATACTCCCGCTGAGCGAGTCCATAACACCGTGGCTATGCCAATCCGCCGTAAGACTTCTTGACGTGACCCGCCGTCATTATGGACTGCGCTACCAAGGTATGTAAAACTTTCCAAGATCTCAATGTCCTCGCCACACGCATGAACAGACTGTACTTGCTTCATCTAGTAAGTCTCCAAATACCTGGACCTTGGTCTTGAGCCAGGAGACCTCAAGTCCCAAAGGCTTTGCCTCTTCGTGCAGCGCCTCGAGAGCCATCACCAGGACCTCCAGCGACTCAGCAAAGATTACTGCATCATCGGCAAAAACAAGATCAGTGATCTTGGTGTTGCCGACGGATGCTCCACAATCACTTTGATCTACAACCTTGTCCAATACCCAGTCCATACAAGCGTTGAAAAGTGATGGGGCAAGGACGCACCCTTGCCTCACTCTTGTATTCACAGGAAAGAAGCTGGATACACCTGCCCCACACTTCACAGCACTCTCAGTCCCAGAATACATTAATCTGACGTTAATCTAACGTCAGTGGTAGGTAAATTATTGGAATATATTATTGCAAAAAACATTAAAGACCATTTAGAAAAACATAGGTTGGTCAATGATTCACAACATGAATTCACCAAGGGTAGGTCATGTCTCACCAATATATTGATTTTTATATAAAAGTTTATGCGACAGCAGAAAATGATAAGGATTATGATATAATATACCTGGACTTTAGTAAGGCATTCCCTAAGGTACCACACGAGAGACTCTTTAATAAGGTTAATGTCCCCGTCCATGAATTTAATCAGCCTCCTTTTAAAGCTCCCTATTGACTACGGGCTAACTACCCTACGACTGAGTCTATTCCAATCATTTACCATCCTATTTGTGAACCAGTTTTTCCCTATTTTGTTTTCAAATTTTTTCCAGTTTGAATCCGATACTTCTTGTTCTACCCTGTCTACCCATGCAAGTACTCGCTTACTAACCCTTGTCTCCTTCACCACCTGTTCTTATCATTGTTATTGTTGTTGTTATTGTTGCATAGGTAACTAAGGGTAAGTGTTCACCTTTGTATCCCAAATTTGTGTCATCTTTATCGTATAGAGAACCAACTCTTAATTCAAACTCTTTTATTTATATTCATTATATATATGGGTATATTTCAATTTCAGTACACAGTTATTCACTTTCAAATATTTTCTTTGTCACTTTATTTTTGTCATAATTTTGCTCTGGTTTTCCTTACCCATTCATCCACACTATACTAGGTGGACTATGTCTAATTATTCTTGTTATTATTGTTATTATTATTATTGTCATTGTTACTTAAACATGCCCACTCCTGCAGTAAGTCAGTAAAGTGTATCGTCATCTTTATTGATAATATAACGATTGATCATTAACAAATGGAAATCTCAAACATCTCTAGCTCATGTAGTAATAAATGTTGTTTATCTTTGTGTATCGATATCTTCATTAATCTTTCGTTGATCTAACACGTCGCTTCATGATGCACCTCTGCGCTTGTTGCTGTGTTGATAAAAAGGAAGGAAAGATAGAAAGAGAAGACAACGTGAATGAAAGTGAAGGAATATGAAGAATATATAGAAAGAAAAAAATACATAATATAAAATCGAAGTCACTGCCAAAACCACGAACTGAGACGAGGTTTTGGAGAAAGTATTGGTGAACAAAGGTGTGTGTGTGTGTGTGTGTGTGTGTGTGTGTGTGTGTGTGTGTGTGTGTGTGTGTGTGTGTGTGTGTGTGTGTGTGTGTGTGTGTGTGTGTGTGTGTGTGTGTGTGTGTGTGTGTGTGTGTGTGTGTGTGTGTGTGTGTGTGTGTGTGTGTGTGTGAGGTGTTCGGTACCGTGAGTGGCTTTAGGAAGAACGGGAGGGTCGCCGCACCTGTCTATCTGTCTATTTGTTTACCTGTCCGTCTCACCTGTACTGTCTGTCTACCAGTGACGTCACCAGCCTCGCCTCAAAGTTGACAGGTATTCCTTGACTTCACCTTCCTGTGTTGTCTTCCTTCCGCCCACCTGTGTTACCTGTTATCCTGTTTGTGTATTTGTTATTATTCTATATTTGTTTGGTTTATCATCATTATCGGCGCATAAGAACATAAGGAAGCTACAAGAGGCTGGGAGAGCTACACGTGGTAGTTCCTGTTACTTAACACTACCTACATCCAGCTTTCATCCCCATCCATGACACTGTCCAGCCTCCTTTTAAAACTCCCTATTACCTCCACACTAACTACCTGATGACTGAGTCCTTTCCAATAATTTACCACCCTATATTTGTGAGCCAGTTTTTCCCTATTTCATTTTTAAAAAGACGGGGCCATACGAGTGTAGCTCAGGGCCTGTAAAATACAATTAGATGGAATACACACACACACACACACACACCACACACACACACACACACACACACACACACACACACACACACACACACACACACACACACACACACCTGCACACACACGCACACCTGCACACACACACACACACACACCTTCACAGAAGTAAATGATTGCCAACCTCTGTTCTTGCCGGATTTCGAGGTCACAACTCCTCGGCTCACAACCCTTAGCTATAGCTCTATGTTAGGTGAACAGAGACTATAGCGTGAAAGATCACAAAACAACCTCAAGCCCGGGGATCCGAACCCGTTTAATACTGATATGTGTTAGTAATACGATGGTAATGATGGTAGCGATAACTGTGACGCATTCATAAGTCTTACTGAGAACACACACCCAAACACACACCGCGCGATGGTCAGGTTGATAACGTGACGGCCTCCCATTCTGTGGGTAGGCGGTTTGAGTCCTCGCGCTCCCGAGGATTTTTCACTGACAAATTGGGGCGGTTACTGTCCCCTTCAGCAGGGGGATGGGGGTGTGTGGTGTGTGAGGTCCCAGCATTGCCCAAAGATTGGTAATAATGAGCTCCAAGTTCTCACTGAGAGGGTGAAAACTGGCGATCGCGAGCCAGCTCGCGTGGACAAGACCATGGGGTGAATAACACACACACACACACACACACACACACACACAAGACTGTAATGTCTTATTGGCAGCATCGCCTGCTTTTCAGAATGTCGTGAGTTCAAGGCCCGCTCATGCCGGATTCCGGTGACAGCACAGGTTGTTACTGTACCCTTTGCTTTGAACAAGGGTATGGAAGTGTGTGTGCTGTGTGAGATCTCAACCTTACGCATAGATCGGTCTCTATGAGCCTTAATCTCTTTGTTTAAACAGCTGGCGATCGCGAGTCCTCCGTATTGGATCAAGACCGTGGGTGAATTGAACCGAGACCCCCGGGATATACCCAGTAGTATTCCGGTGTCCTCGATTGAACACATACTCTGCTTCTTCTTCTGTGACAGAACTCACACACACACACACACACACTTACCTCAAGCTCGCTCTCTCGATCGGCGTCACATCACACTTTTCATCGGTGAGGTGCCACGTAGGTGTATAACTCACATAAAGTGCCTATAAGGCAGATGACGAGGCAGTAGACGATGAAGAAGTACATCAGAGAGTCTGGAACGTCTCCCTCAAATGCTTCCCATGTGACGTTACAGTTGGCCATGCTTGAGTATCCCCCCGAGCGTTACGTACGTCACTTTAAAACGTCAGTCTCTCTCACTGAAATCACATTATCATTTACACCGTGTTTATGAAACCTTCCCCACTATATTTCAGTTTTGCTTCTAATGTCTAATGTATTCTTGGTTAAATTTTACATTTAAAAGTTAATATCTTTGCGAGAACATCCGCTGTAAATTTCGTGGTTCATTAGGGAGGCGATACAGCCACACTGGGAAGCCGGTGACAGGATAAAGACGCGACGCTATATACTTTGTCCACAACGTCTACCAACGAACTGTGTCATTCTCCGGGATTCCCGTCCGTCCAGTGAGTGACCCAGGGTTCCCAGATTGTTGCCAGACTCTCTCCCCCAGGAAAATATGAAATTCCCACAAAATCCCCCCAAACCTCTGTAACATTTCCCCCAAAAAACCCCCTAAATGAAATTTTGAAATTTACTTTATCATTCGCAAAGTTATTTAATAAGGGATAAGCACACTATATTTTTTATATCTATTTTCACATTCATTATAGCTTACAATGTAAGCTGTATTATTATAACAATCCAGATATTATAATATCTGCTATGTATAATCATACAGTAGGAGGCAAATACTAAACTTTAGATGTTATGGCTTCTTCATATACAGGCCTATCATTCATATATACTACTGTTACATTTTCTTTATCTGGGCTCTAAGAACCATAACACTTTTTGGCTAGTAATTTGCACTAAACTCTCCCGTCCCATCCGAAGCCATCTTTGAAAATAATTAGATCGATAGTAATCTCATACACGAACACAACTGTAGCCTATAGCTATACTAAATCTACTAATATACTACTGCATACTAAGGCATCTTATCTTTGGATGCCCTATCTTTTTCCTTTTTTGGTTTGAGTTCCTCTATCTTCTTTTGCACTTTCAGCTGTCCACTTTCTCTTCCCACAAAACTCTCCTCTTCCTACCTGCTTGATTCTCCTCTTCCTTCCAACCTGACTTACTAACCAAGTACTACTGCCAGACGTACGATAAAACCGTTAAAAATTAACCGCATTCTTTGAAACAAAGAAAATAATGACACAAATTTTCAATGTCACATTTTTGTTTTGCGCCAGAATGTCACATATTTTTTTGCGTCCCATTGTATATAATATATATATATTATATATATATATATATATATATATATATATATATATATATATATATATATATATATATATAATATATATATATATATATATATATATAATATATATAGATATATATATAGTATATGATATATAGTATATATTATATATATCTATATATAATATATATATATATATAATAATAGAGAGAGAGAGAGAGAGAAGAGAGAGAGAGAGAGAGAAGAGAGAGAGAGAGAGAGAGAGAGAGAGAGAGAGAGAGAGAGAGAGAGAGAGAGAAGAGAGAGAGAGAAGAGAGAAGGAGAGAGAGAGAGGATGAGAGTGTCACGAGGCCCCGCCCACTTTGAAAACCTATTACGGAAAAAAATTCGCGGCCCGGCCTCACCACAACCATAGCAGAAATGGCAGTTTTTGCCTAGGTTCAATCTAAAATCAATCCCCCTAAATTTCCCAAAAACCCCCCAAACGCAAAATTTTCCCCACAAATGGGAAGAAAAACACCCCAAATTTAGGGGATTTTAGGCCAATGTGAATGGGAATGTCACCAGGTAATAGAATAAAGAGGATGTCTGGCTAGTAAGAGACATTACAGCGACGCTCAAATAGTAAGCAACTTATGTAGCTATGACACAGGTTCCTACGATAAGGGTTGAGAAAAAACTAGCCTTTCTTAACCTGTAGCCTTATAATGCTTTATTACTGGAAATGATGATAATGATGATGATTTGAGGAACACGTAATATTTGGTTTGATAACTTTTTGTTCTCTTTTTTCGTTAAAGGGCTTTTGGCTTAAGGCACAAAAAAAAAAAAAAAAAAATCGTTTATGATAATAATTGTTAAAAATAATAACTAATGTTATACGTAAACAAAAGCGGAAGATAGCAATTTGTCCGCCAGTATCAATGAAAGTCATTCACACACACACACACACACACACACACACACACACACACACACACACACAAACATACACCACACCTGAGGCAGGGCATTCTGTGGTCGGGTGTTCGTTCCTCGAAACCCCTTCCCTTCCAGGGATTTTTCACTGACAAATGCGGGCAGTTACCATCTCTTAGAGCAAGGGCATCGTGTGTATGTGTGATCTGTGAGGTCCCAGCATTGCCCAAAAATCTCGAGCTCGAGTTCGAGCTCGAGAACGAGCTCGTTCTTATTATAAGGAGTATTTCTAACCCACACAAAAGCTGTCGGAAATGAAAAAATAACGCATGGGCTCGGGGGGGGGTTCTCCCCCCCCCATTTTGGAAAAAAAATAGTAAGGAGTTTAATTTCATTATCGAAGGCAAACCAATTGGAAGAGAAACTATAGCATCTGTGTAGTAAGGTCTTAATAGTATTGATTTTGAAAAGGTTAGGGATGAATGATACATACTGTGTTCCTAAACCTACTTTTACAGGTTTAGGAACACAGTATGTATCATTCATCCCTAACCTTTTTAAAATCAATACTATTAAGACCTTACTACACACATGCTATAGTTTCTCTTCCAATTGGTTGCCTTCGATAATGAAATTAAATTCCTTATATTTTTTTCCAAAATAATGGCTATCCCCTCAAATTGATTGAAAAACTATCTCTATTTCTTAAATGAAAAGTTCAACCCTAAGTCGAGCCAACCCGAACCTACATTAGACACACATTATATTAAACTTCCATTTTATGGCCTTCTCAGTTATATCATTCGTAAACAACTCAATGATCTACTCAAGTTACACCTTCCTATCTCAAAATTAAAATAAATTTTTTACTAATCCATTTACTTTAAGAACACATTTCAAATATAAAGATCCTATACCTAAAACTCTTATCTCTAATATAATTTATGAATTTTGAATGTTCGAGTTGTAAGGCTCGATACATCGGCGAAACGTCAAGAAATTTAACCCTTAGGTTCTCTGAACATAAAGGTGTTTCCGCACGTACAGGCCGACCTATTTTTTCTCCTTCACAATCTGCTATTCGCTCACACTTCCATGATATTGATCACCCATTCTCTATGAATGACTTTAGAATCCTATCAAAGGCAAACTTCTCTAGTGACACTAAATTATTATAATCCATGCACATCAAACACTTGTCCCCTGATCTTAATAACCAAGTCACTTCATACCAATTACATATACTCAAATGAATATCACACTGTTTCGATCGTCCGACTCTCGTTTCGATTGTCCTATACGAACCGAAATGCTACCTGTAAAATTATTGTTCATTCAGTCCTCTGCCAACCTAGACAGCATACACACCAAGGTTTGTTAAGTATAAATTGTGTTTTTAGTTTTTAGATAATATAGGGTTATTTTATTGCTTTAAATTTTTTTTAGATGTTCGCTTTTAGCAGTATTTAGTATATTAATTTATAAACTATTTTAGCCTGATGATGCTAAGTGCCATTGGCGAAACGTTGCACGCGCATAAAGAACCCCAAGAATGACGAGTGTCTTTGCCACCCTGAAATATCAACATGTATCAACCTAAAATATCAACTATATATATATATATATATATATATATATAATATATATATATATACAGCATATATATATATATATATATATATATATATATATATATATATATATATATATATATATATATTAATATATACTAGCATGTATATATATATATATATAATATATATTATATATATATATATATATATATACAGCATATATATATATTATATATATATATATATATATATATATATATATATATATATATACGTATATATATATGATAAATCGAGCCATCAGATGATTTGATCCGCATGATAGGATCCAAATTCGTAATGGCATTCCTTTTCCTTGCCTTGATTAAAACTAAGCTTGAGAAAGCTTACTCACACAGATATAATGTTGGCATCTGCATAAACATGGCTGTTGCCTGCCAAGCTAACTCCGTTTATTCCTGAATATCAAGCAGGGCAACCCATAAATACATGGGATGGCCAAATGTTTGAAAGCTGCTTTTTTGAGAATATTACACTTGAAGCTCCAATAGGGCATCAGAATGATCAGTTCCATCATCTGAAAAAGGAATAAGCATCCACATGTTGGAGGTCAGATATCTTGGATATATATGTCAAGGTTTTTTCTGCATCAAAGTAAGGTGTCTGGTAATCAAGTGGGACACTCCTTTCTACACCACACTCCTCGTCAGGATGGACAAGCCATCCTCGTGCCGCACGCCAGCAGCACGAACACTCTCCTCTCTTTTTTCAAAGCATCTCTCTGACGGCTCAAGCTAGCCCGTGGTCCTCCCCTGCTGGGGGCCCAATTTAAAAGAAAAGAAAAAAAATGTGGGACATTAATTTCGTGCCTCCAGTGTCTGTTCTGCTGTTTGCATACCATCATCAAGTTCTCAAATATCTTACATACGTATCAAAAACTTAAAAATCTGAAAAAACACTGATCTATACTGACACATGGGCATGATCTCGTCCACCCACCTGTCCACCCCAAGACAGCCGTCCACCCTTCACTTAGTCTCGTCCACCTTAAGGTGGACCGTCCACCCAGGTTGAATAGCACTGCTGCATAAGATATAAACAAGTACTACAGATATTCATTCATATATACCGAACATTATGATTGACATGGAATTAAAGTGTATGTGATATGTATGTGAGTAATTCATGATACTATGAAAGTAACTTAATTACTGAGAGGGGCTCTTATGTGGAGTAAACAAAAAAACCGATTTACGAAAAAATGAATAGTCACCCATGGTGCCCGCACGAGAAAACGGACAAAATAAACATATTAGTACATGGGACCTCTGGCCTCTCCGTCTATGGGCCTATTCGCTCCTGTAAAGTTTTGTACCGAAACTATTGGAAACTACTGGGAGGGTATTGTCTTTAACCTTTTGGTACTCTAGCTTCTACTGAATGATGTTTTACCTTAGGAGTGTTTTTATTTAATTTTCCTCTTTTTATAGCCTTTCCAAAACTTTAAAAAATAAATTGGACGGTCATTTAAAGCAGTGAATCTCAAACTTTTTGGCCTGCGACCCCTCCAAATAATTTATAAAGCCTTGCGACCCCATTACCAAAGCATTTCAGACAATCTGACACATTTGCATTCTCTCTCTCTCTCTCTCTCTCTCTCTCTCTCTCTCTCCTCTCTCTCTCTCTCCTCTCTCTCCTCTCTCTCTCTCTCTCGTCTCTCTCTCTCTCTCTCTCTCTCTCTCTCTCTCTCTCTCTCCTCTCCTCTCTCTCTCTCTCTCTCTCTCTCTCTCCTCTCTCTAACTCTCTCTTTTATCTCTCTCACACGCACACACACACCACACACACACACACACACACACACACACACACACACACACACACAAGGCATTTGATAAAGTTCCACATCAGAGGCTTCTTTGAAAATATGAAAATATAAAGGAATGAAAGGGATGATCAAAACTTGGAAAGATTGA
>JACEEZ010001740.1:0-21952 GCA_016584305.1 Chionoecetes opilio
CCCCCAAACCGCCGCCCCACATTCTTGAGTAGTGCCAATTTATTCCTTTTGATATAACTTACTAAATAATACCCCACATCTCATCTAACCCAACCCTTATAGCCGACAATCACATAATTCAATATACTAGGGGGGAGAGGAGGGGGGTATAGAAAGATATATTAATTTCCGCCATAATTCCTCAACACTCCACCTGGCGTGATCTTCTTCTTCTTGTGACCTCTACCGCTTCGAGGCGCATCACTTGGCTGATTTTTACTAGAGAGAGCCAGATAATGATACTATAAGCTTTTTTATACAAGGAAAGATCCTTATAATACTAAATTATAATCCAGCAATAGTAAGAAAAATCCTTGTAAATAATAGAAATAAGCCTTTGATAGTAAAAAAAGAAACGGTGGGCAGGACAGCTCGACGGTTTACTAAATGCGCGTCAACTTGTCAAGTAGTAGAAATGCCCCATTTGAAACGCTAGACTCGCCCCGACCATGGGCTCGTCTGGGTTGGGGGACAGACTCTTCATAGTCTTCCATAAAAGGGACAGTTCCATAAACCCTTTACTCTTCCTTTAATCTATTCCAAATGGAACTGTCGCCGAGAATTTCCGCGTCGGCGGGGCGTTCCACTGTCGGCGACAGTTCTCGTTTGAGCTTCGGCGACAGTTCCTATCGGCGACAGTTCCATAAACCAGCCACGATGGCCAGGGTGGCGCTTTAAACGCTGGTCGCGCATCACCCCCCCCCAAGGCGTAAATACAGCAACTGTCGTAGTCTAAACAGATGTCTCACCTTCCAGCGCCATGACTCCCACCCCGGTCTGCGTCCCCCTGGTGCACGGCGAGTCCACTTAAAGGCTTCAGATGTTACCAGACACAGGCGCCGACTCCACTGTCATCGGCACGAGACACCTGCAAATGCTTCACATCCCCCTCAGCAGCCTACAGCCTCTACCCGTCCACCTACTACGCTGACAGCGGATGGGTCAGTAATGATACCTGCTGTGGGATGTTTTTACGCTACTTTACGGCCCACGGAAATCTTTTTACCGACAGATACAGGTGCACGAGGGTATTCAACCGCCCCTCGTGTCCTCCGGCCACTGCATGGAGCTGGTTATCATTTCACCTGCCTTCCCGCAGCCACATTGGAGGTCAAGCACGTCACAGATGCGCTGAAATGACTCTCCCTCCTACCACGTCCCCGTCAGCTGCACGGGGCGCACTTTCTGCGCGAGTTCTCGGACGTGTTACTCTCCAAGGCGGATCTCAAACAGTCTCCTCTGAAACCCATGGTGGGCAAACCCATGAAGATTCACGTGAAGAAGGGAGCCGTACCTACGCCATTCACACACCGAGGCAGGTTCCCTTCGTTTTCCCCAGCGTCAGTTCAGGAGGAACTTGAGTCGATGACACGTCAGGGAATCATCAAGCCGGCCGGGGTGACGACCCTTTCAGAGTGGTTGTCCACCCGCTAGTTCGTCTGTGGCTAAGGATAAAGGAGTGAGATATCATGGTTGACTTGGACGAAACTCAACTCTCAAGTGGGCCCGCCCAACACAATCCTGCCCCAACCCACTTCCATTCACCGCTGTCCGCCAGTTGTCAACCCGTCAGCCGCGATTTTCACCACAAGCGGACGGCCTTGTGCGGGTATTGGCAGTTGGAATTACACGAGGGAGACAACACCTGACGACCTATTTCCACACCAACGGGTGCTTTCAACACTGGCAGAGGCCATGGGTTTCTCGGCTACCGGGGGACGCTTACTGTCTCCGCGGCGAACTGCCCTTGCAGGTGTAGTACTGCGTTAAGGTGGTTGAGACATTCTCTCTTCGGACGACGACTTCCCACAACCTCAACGTATTACCAGCTGTCACTAGATGTTCGCAAGTAGGGAAACCACACTTAACAAGGAAAGTTTGTGTGCCGCGCTATTTGTGAGTTTTTTGCGGGTATAACCTCTAAGCTGAGGGCGTGGCCGCGGATGAGGACAGAGTCAGTACCTTTCGGGACTTCGCGGACTCCAGCTACTTTACTACCCCCGCTCATTCATGGGCTGGTGAACCAGTGTCAGAGTTCCACCCCACCATCGCCCTGCCGCCCAGCCACTCCGCCCCTGATGGGGCCCGGGAAAAAAACATTACTTGGACACCTGATCACAACGAGGCTTCAGTCGTGTCAAGACGGCGCTGCTTCGACCGCCGATTCTCGCTCACTTGACCCAGCATTTCCAGTTTTCTTCAAAGTGACGCCTCTCGCCTCTACGGGCTTGGTTACCCCTTCTGCAAGACCATGGCCAGGGACGACATGCCTCGTTCAGTGTGGCTCAAGATTCCTCATTGACCGCCGAGAGCCCGGTTAGCCACCATTGAACTCGAGCTGCTCGCCGCCGCCTGGGCCATGTCGAAGTGCAGCCTTACTTGATAGCCTACAGAGCTTCACGTTGATAACGGACCATCGACCCCTGATCCCGATTCTCAACCACTACACCTCGGACGCGGTTGAGAACCCTCGCTCCAACGCCTCAAGGAGAAGGTTTTTTCCCTACCTATTTACGGCCGTGTGGCCTGCTGGGAAGCAGCTCTGCATCCCCGATGCCCTGTCACGAGCCCCAGTTAGCCGCCCCACGCCCGAGGACGAGATGGTTTTGGCCGAAGCGGCGCAGCACACCTCAGGAGCGTCGTGTCCCTCAACGCCATCACCAGGATCAGGACCCTTCACACCTCGATCCGCCACACCAAGGACGCCGATAGGGGCGATCCAGGAACTCCGGGCGCAGCACAGCGACAGACCCGTCGTACACCCGCCTACGGGACTGCGTGACGTCCCGAATTCCCTCCTAATCGGTAACCCTGCACCAACTCTCTACTCCCCTTTCTGGGAAATTCCGTGACTGCCTGTACGCAGACAGGGAGCTGGTCTTGTATGGCCAGAGAATTGTGGTTCCTGCAGTCCACCGCCCCCGCACCCTTGCTCGGCTGCACGACAGTCACCGAGGTGTCGCAGCCACGAAGCGCCGGCACAGCAAACTGTCTTCTGGCCAGGTATCGATGTCGACATTTCCAGCACCGTCCAAGCCTGCGAGCCATGCCAGATCCTACAGCCCAGTCAGCAACAGGAACCACTACTGTGCGACGACCACCCCTCCAGCCTTTCGAGTACATCTCCGCAGACTTTTTTCCGTCGCTGGGAAGTCGTTCCTGGGCATCGCGGACAGACTCTCCGGGTGGCCTGTGGTCGTCCCCTGCGGGCCGATTTCTACCGCCACGCACACCATACGGCTCTTCTGCCGGTTACTTCCAGGATGTTGGTGTCCCGCTCCGCCTCAGGACTGACGGCGGGCCCCAATTCACCAGCACTGCCTTCCGGAATTTCCGGAGCGCTGGGGTGTCTACCACGCGGTTTCTTCGCCGCAATTACCCCCAGTCTAATGGCCTCGCCCCAGGTGGCCCTCAAGTCGGTGAAACACTCATCCTCAAGACGGCGCCCAACGGCAACATCGACAGTGAAGACTTCGACAGGGGTCTCCTGGAGCTTCGCAGCACTACTAACTCTACGGGACGATCCCCTGCGATGACACTTTATGGCCACCCGCTCCGCTCCCGTGTCCCTGCCCATCCCGGAGTCCTTCTCAGAGGAGTGGCAGGCCCGCACAGAGGACTGGGGATCGCCGAGCCGTAGCCCGTGCTGAGCAGGTCAAGGCTCAGTACGACCACATGCCCGCCCCCTACCCCGGCTGTGTCGCCAAGACCGTCCGTGTCCAGGCCCGCCCTCACACCGCTGGGACAAAAGGTCGGGTTGTTATGGGCTGCGGCACCGACCAGGGACTTCGAGGTGCGTCTCCCTAGTGGGCGCGTCTGGTGGCGAACCACCGTTTCCCCCCGACCGTTCTAACCCCCAGTGACGACACCCTCCCCCCCATCCCCTGTGTCCCCTTGGTCGGACGAGAAAATCAAGTCCCCTTGCATTCACCCCCTGTGACCCCGCCCGTTCTCAGAGGCTCAAAGAAAAGGAGTCCGCTCGAGGACTAGCGCTTTCGAGCGTGAAGGGGGAGGAAGGTGTGGATATCTGATATGTTTACATTCATGCCTCTCAATAATTTCCTACACATACTGCTGTTGCAACACTGTATTTGAGACATGACAACAGGCGCGCGCTGTGTCGCCGCTGGTCAGTCGCTGCCCTACGGCCTGACCGCTAACACCAGCCCCTGCGCTGGTGGTCAGGCCTATCTCTGTTCTAAGAAAAACACACCTACGGAAGACAGCTCGCTTCTCTTTGGGATAAACCTCCCCTCAAACCACTCCGTGTTCATCACTGCAAAACCACGGCACCAATCACCCGGGAAAACCCCGCATTCCCACAGGTCCCCAAGCTTGTTTGGGGGAAGTGGGAGAGTATGGGCAAACACTAGAAATGTACCCTTCAGTACTTCTCGAGGTATCCTCTAGTACTTTCTCATGTTCTTCCTTTTTCCTCCCAGTCTTGTTTTGGGTGGTACAGAGGTTGCCACTATAGTCTGTTGTTTCTCTAGTTGTGACTTCTATTGGTACACTCATTATTGCAGCTCTTCCCGCCCCTTCCTTCCTTACCCATTTATCAACCCAGAGAGGGAGGGAGAACAGCTGTTTGGGCTGGCCGCCGACTTGTCCTGGCCTGGATTCGAACCCGGGCCCGCAGATTCGTAGCTAGGCGCGCTAACCACACTACACCACGGAGACAACATATTATTACAACGATCTATTAAGATCTATTTTTTTCCCCCTACAGCTATGTGACATTGATGACGACTGTCGAGACAGTGAGAAGTGTTGCGAGGACGCTTGCATTGGCGCGTATGTGTGTCTGCTAGCAGATCCCTAGCTAGTGGTGCTATCACCACCATCGCCACCCTGACTCACTCTTCAGACTCACTAATTAAGATACCCTTGTTGTATTATGGTTAGGTTGATCCCTAGCTAGTGGTGCTATCACCACCATCGCCACCCGGACTCACTCTTCAGACTCACTAAGATACCCTTATTAAATGTTACCCTTGTTATATATATATACAGTCATACAGTCACACACACATACACGGTCACACACACACACACACAGTCACACACACTCACTCACTGGCACATTCCCCTTTTTAGGCATTAAATCAATCACTCACTACTCATTGATATGTGTTATCTCCTCTCTGTGTCTGTGTGCCCTGAATGTATCAATTAATAAATGGCTTTTAATATTCTGGTTTGTTTGATTTCCTCTCAGTAGATGATGATGAGATACTTTGCTTCGTATGAGTCTAAATACCTCGAAATAAATAACTCCCTTAAATACCTGATGACTTAAAATGGCTGATAATTATTAATAACTAATTAAATAGCTGAAATAAAATTTGCCAATCAATCCATATGGAATTATCGTACTATTTGCTAATATGATGAACTGACGTAACCGTAAAAGAAAAGACAAAAGTGGAGGATTAATAGGGCTTAACAGTAAAAAAAAAATTAAAAACCTGAAGAATATAAATTTAAAGTAAAACCCAGAGCGTGATAGTTTATTCAAGCAGGTCCAGAATACTCTCGTAAAACGGTAAAAATAACGACGCAGTCAAGATAATTATATATAAAAAGAATACTAATAATTAATTGAACAAAATATCACGTTCATTAAAAAACAAACTCAAAAAGTTCAAAATACAAAACAAAACGAAAAAAATTACCATTAAAATTTTCAGATACCTATTTCCAGAGAGAGAGAGAGGGAGTAGGAAAATAAGTTCACGCATGCGCCGTTTATCGACCCCGGGAAAATCCAGCTGATAAGCATATAAGGCCAGCCTCAAAAACATCGAGAAACAGTTCATCCTGAGGACCTAAAGAAACAGCACTGCCTTCTCTCTCTCCTCTACTCAAAAAACATGGAAAGATAAATGCTGGTCAACGCAGGAAATGATACGATATAGCACACACACACATATATATATACAGTCACACACACACACACACACACACACAGTCACACACACACACACAGTCACACACATACACACACACACACACATACACACACACACACACCACACAAACACAAAAATATATAATATATATATATATATATATATATATATATATATATATTAATATATATATATATATATATATATATATAAAATAAATATATATATATACAGTCATACAGTCACCACACACATACACGGTCACACACACACACACAGTCACACACAGTCACACACACACACACACACACACACACACACACACACACACATATATACAGTCACACACACACACACACACACAGTCACACACACACACACACATACACAGTCGCACACACACAGAGACAGACACACATGCACATAGTCACACATGCACACACACACACATACACACACATACACACACAACACACAGTCACACACACACACACACACAGTCACACAGTCACACATGCACACAGACACACATTGGTCCTGGAACAGTGGAGTACAAGGCTCCGAAATGCCGTCTGTCCCGACGAAAGGAGGAAAACCTAAACTCGACTCATGTCTGAATGTGAACGATATTTGGCTCTCTGTTTTGGTTGCTGCATAATACTGCGCAGAAAGGACATATAACAAGCTAAGTATTTGTTGACTGGTCAAGGTCGTCTATGTGTGCCTGAATGTACCTAAATTAATAAATGGCTTTTAAATATTCTGGTTTGTTTGATTTCCTCTCAGTAGATGATGATGATGATAGTTTGCTTAGTATGAGTCGTAAATAACTATAATAAATATCTCACTCAAATAACTGAATAACTTCTAAATAAAAGTGGCCAATCAATCATTTTTGGCATTTTCCTTATATATGATAATTAATTGATGCACTGCCGTCAGCGTGAAAAAAGAAAAGAATAAAAGACAAAAGTAGAACATCCATACAATAAATTAACATAAAAATCGAAAAAAATAACAAAGTAGATAAAAAATAAAGTAAATAAAGTAAATCAATAAAATAATAAAGTTGAACATTAATAAACAGTAAAAAAGAAAAAAAAGAAATCGGAAGAATATAAATTTAAAGTAAAACCATAAGCGTGATATTCAAGCAGGTCCAGAATACTCTCGTAAAATGGTAAAAATAACGACGCAGTCAAGATAATCATATATAAAAAGAATACTAATAATTAATTGAACAAAATATCACGTTCATCTATAATAATATAAGCGAAAGTGTGTGTGTCTGTGTGTCTGTGTGTGTGTCCGCTCTAAGTTCCGCCCCCCGTGGCGCAATCCCATCATATGGCACAGTTTTGGAACCAGGTCGACCAGGGGAAGGTTTTAAGCCCACTTATGGGATGATCCGATCACTTTTTTTCTCTTTTTTTTTAGTAGCCTATTAGCGAGAATTGTGAGAAAAAAAATGAGTTGCGATAATTGAGGAAACCTTGATGTAAGGTGATGGGTAATGGGTGAGTCAATGGAAGGGGTGATGGGTAATGGGTGTGGGGTGATGGGTGAGTGAATGGGTGGGGGGTGATCGGTGAGGGAATAGATGGGGGGTGATGGGTAATGGGTGAGTGAATGGGTGTGTGGTGATGGGTAATGGGTGAGTGAATGGGTGGGGGGTGATGGGTAATGGGTGAGTGAATGGGTGTGTGGTGATGGGTAAGGCGTTAATACATACATTTCTACATCCATGATTTCAGGAAAGTTAGAAGGGGCTATCTGGAGAGTCTGTGTTTGGTGGGCCCGGCCCACCAATAGCCCTCCACAGGAGCTAGCCAAAAAGTCCGCCTGGAGGCCGGCTTTGCGGCTAGTTAAAAATAAACGCAAAAAAAATCAAAATACAAAACAAAACGAAAAAAAATTACTATTCCAATTTCTTTCGCGTATTTTTCTATTTCTTTCATGTATTTTCACATATTTTCAACGCCAGACTTTCAATATAACTGCCTGATTGCCTCGTTCTTTTAGGAAAAAATGGCACCGTCGGGGGAAGGCCAAATTACTGCACAATGTATATATATGTATAGATGCTTTCTATATTGCGGGAAGGTTTTCATCAGCAGCCATTTGAACTGAGCCCAAAGGTACATTAGTCCAAACTTATTATCTAGCGATGTAAAAAAAACCTTACAACTTAAAATTAACTTATACTAACGAATGAAAAAATAAAAATAAAAGTAGTGATGTTTGTGGTATATCAATGAACGATTTGATTCTATAACTTTTTTGTCGTTAATTGATGCTATTTCTGATATTTTAATTCAATGAGCTCATCTTTTCTTCTTCTACCGTATGTAATTTTGTAAGATGAGCGTTTTATCATATTTTTCGGTCATGATTGTACGTCGAAAAAAGTTATCGTGATTATTATTTGACTGTTAAAACAAAAATGTGGAAACTGATATGAATTTTTGCCTTATGACAATTTTTTCAAAGTCTGTCAAATTTGGTCTTATGCTTCCTCTTCCTTCTCTTCTTCCTCCTCCTTCTCCTCCTCCTCCTCCTCCTCCTCCTCCTCCTCTCCTTCCTCCTCCTCCTCCTCCTCCTCCTCCTCCTCCTCCTCCTCCTCCTCCTCCTCCTCCTCTCTGGTCGCCCTGTTTCGTAAAAGACCAAGCAAAATTGGAATCAGTGCAAAGAAGAGCAACCAAACAAATTCCATCTCTGCGAAATTCATCTTATGAAGAGAGACTGCGGAAACTTAATATGTTTTCCTTAAAGGATCGTAGAATCCGTAGGGACTTGATAGAAAACCCTTTTTAAAATCCTAAAAGGATTGATGTCATTAATCAAGAGAACCTATTCGAGCTTTCAACTCAAGTGACAACAAGAAATAATGTTTAAAAACTAAACGGTCACGTGCATCACTGATCTCCGTAAAAATTTATTTCAATGTGAGAGTCGTTAGATCGATGGAACAACGTACCAAACAAATGTTGTCGAAGCCAGCACTATAACAACATTTAAAAACAGACTCTGACGCGCAATGTAAAGTAAAAATGGGTATTTGATAGTGCCCTGCCGAATTCATTATTTAGTCCCCCGCAGGATCGACGTTCAGTTATGTTAGTGCGTAGTGGATAGTTTGTAGTTCGTATTCATTCATTTACCCTATTTTTTCCTGCCCCAATATGAAAAACTTTCCGTTGGTTCCTATCTTATCTTTTAAAGGGACATGGTATCCTTTTCCAAACTGTTTTCTTACAAGGAGTTGCTCAGTAGTAGTATGTAGTTCAGCAATACCCTCGTCATGGACAATAGGTCTCCTGGTGTCTGTTATCCTATGTAATCCTATGTAATCCTCCTCATCCTCTCCTCCTCTCCTTTCATCCCATCTTCTCGCCGCCAACACGGAAGGCACTGACCTATCCCTGGTCTCCGGTCATACATACCTTCACGCTGGCACAACTCAATTGGGCGTCGTTAAAATCACGCTAAGTGTCCTTAGAGAACTTCCCGTCGTAACCCCACCTTGCATTTCAGTTAATACAGCAAGCTTTGTAGTACTACAACATAAACAACACACACAGTCCACTAGTGCAAAACACAGTGAAAACGCATTGATAGGGAGTAACAGGCTCAAGTTGCCTATCAAAAAAAAAAAACTATTTCTCTATAACTTTGCACGGTCTATGTTCTAATTGTAATTTATTGTGGCTTGTTTATTAACGTAAAACGTTGTTGTTAGTTCTATCATAGCATTTACTTGGCATTCTAAAACTGGTACAAGGAGTGGTTTTTCTATTCAGTTTTTGAGAAAGGATTCAAAGGGGGACTGACCCTCGACTGAGCCAAATCCAAGTTAATTGTGCTCACTCAACGCGTCCCTCCTTTCCGTCCTGTACTGGCTGTTTACTACCACGGTGGATAGTGACACCACCGAGAGAAGAGAGGAGAGAGAGAGGATGAGGAAAGGAGAGAGAGAGACGAGGAGAGAGTGAGAAAGACGAACAGAGAGAGAGAAGAGAGAGCGAGGCAGAGAGAGAAGAGAGGACGAGTCTGAGAATGGAGAGAGGAGAGGAGAGACCGATTGGGTGAGAGCGAGAGTGGAGGTAGACGCGAGAGAGAGAGAGCCGGGAGGGAGAGAGAGAGAGAGACGAGGAGAGAGAGAGAGAGACGAGAGATTCGGGAGAGAAGATGGAGAGACGGGAGAGAGAGAGAGACGAGAGAGAGAAGAGAGGAGGAGAGAGGGATGAGAGGCGTAGGAGAGAGAAGACGAGCCAGAGAGAGAGAGAGAGAGAGAAGAGAGAGAGAGAGGAGAGACTGAGGTGGAGAGAGAGCAGAGCGATGAGAGAGAGACAGAGGAGAGAGAGAGGAGGAGAAGGAGGCGAGAGTCGAGAGAGAGAGACTGGACGACGGAGAGAGAGAGAGAGAGCACCAACGGCTTCCAAACAGATCATAACATAAGAGCATTACACACTTTGTCTTAAAAGTATTCAGTTTTTGTAAAATTCGAGTTGCGTACATCTATTTAAATCCCCGCAGCGCATAATATTTTATTTTTCAGCATGCCTCCATTCTACGAAAGGTTTTGGGAGCGGCGGGAGATTCGCTCCACAATACTTCATCAACCTCACAGCCTGTAGACTTGTGTCTTGTCCAAACAAGCAAAGAAGTAACCCTCGCAGCTGTACAATGATCTTAAGACAGAGTCAGACAGTCTCGTGAGAGTTATGCAGTCACGGAAGCTGTTGCCATCACTTCCTCCAACCCCCACCCACACCTGCCATCACCTCGCCCTCCTCTTCGCCCTCCTCCTTCCCTTTCTCCCGCCTCGAGTAACACCTCTTTACTACTCTACCCCACCTTCCTCCTCATTCTCCTATCCCAGATCTTCCCACGCACACTTCCTATAAACTTAAAGATCCTCCACCTCCTAAATCTACCTGGCCCTACCGTATCACATCCCCTTCTATTTCATCCAACCCCTCACCTCCTCCACCTCCTCCTCCTACTACCTCCCCTCCTTCTTTCCCCCCTCCTCCTCTTGCCTCCACCTCCCCAGCCTCCTCCTCCTCCCTCCTCCTCACTCCTCCTCCCTCCTCCTACTCCCCCTCATCCTCCTCCGCCTCAAACGCCTCCTCCTCCCATCTCCTCCTCCTCATCCTCCTCCCTCCTCCTCCTCCTCCTCCTCCTCCTCTCCCCCCCTCCTCCTCCTCCCCCTCCTTCCTCCTCCCCTTTCTTCCTCCCCACCTTCTTCACTCCTCTATGCCAGCCTCCTCCTCCTCCCCCGCCTCCCTCCGTTCTCGCCTCCCCTGTCCTTGTTCCCTTAAGGCGAGGATCATCGACGACCAAACAGCAGTCCGGGTGCCCCTACGATAAAAAATTACCAAAAACACATTTCAGGTTCTTTGGCGAAATGAAGGCAAGACGTACACGACGACCAGATTGATGGGGACCACATTCTCGAGGACAAACTGGTGGAGTCCTTTCTGTGGTAGGTCACAAGTGGACAAAAGGGAAGCACTTCCTGCTTCCCAGGAGCAAGACTCGACGTACATCACTGCAGCCTGCAATGAGTCACAAAGAACACTAACGATAAACGCCTCTATGTCATCCATGCAGGAACCAACGACGTGTACAGTAGCGGAATCTGAAGAAATTATGGACCAAGTACAGGAAGTTGAGCCAGAAAATGCAGGACTAAAACTAATATATATTATTTCAGGAATTCTCACGAGACTATGAGAGGCCGGACGCTTTTACGCATAGTGCGTTCAGCGCAAATAAAACCCGACGAGGTATCTTTGTGCAAAGGAGAATGTAGGGACTTCGCAAACTTCTGGGATCAATTTCTTACGAGGATCCCATCGGGTTGAGGATTCCATCTGTTTGGGGATGACGGGACTCCACCTCAGCCCCGTAGGCCATGTTGGTTCTTTACGATTAGGACGTCTGCGAAATGACAAACTGTCTTCTTACGGATCAAAAAACGACGAGCGGACGGCGGGGTAGCTGCATACCATTAACCCTTTTCTTTACCCTTACAGCAACGTGGGTCACGTCCCGTTTCCGTAAAATACTAATCAAAGTAAACTTAATCACATGCGCCCCTGTAACAAGGGACCATAGACGGCCCTGCCGGTTAAACCTCATGGCAAGGTCTACCAAAACTATCAAGGAACTTAAATTACTCTACACAAATGCCAGAAGCATTTAATTTAAACAAGCGTAAACGGGAATATAGCACGTAGTTGCAGAAAACGCCAGATATAGTCATGTTATACTGAGAGTTGATTCACACACAAAAACATAAAACATTTTATTATGTGAAATATCCATTTCCAGGCTATAAGACATTCCTAAATTGTGCACGCATAAAGCAGGTGGAGGTGCATTCTTTACATAAAGAAAATTGCTCAAAGCAATAAAAATCGATAAAGGATACAAAGATCCACTTATGACTCAGTCTACGCACAAGATTAAGCTAAACGGTAAAATTGCTAACATTGGGACAATATATTCGTCCTCCCCAAAATCTAACTGTGGAAGTAGATTGCCTCCCTGTATGACGAGATTAAAGTCAGTTGTGACACAATAATAACGATTACCAATTATTTGTGGCGAATTATTAACCTACTCTCATATAAACTGGAATAATAATTTCTGCTGATCAGAGTAAGGTATGCGATTGCTTGATGTGGTGAAAGAAGTCTATTTAAAATCAGGTGGTACGTGAAGCCTACAAGGGATAATAGTATCCTAGATTTAGTGTTCACTACCGACATTGCATCTGATTGATTACTGCGATATAGGGCAAACATTTGGCAACCAGTTGATCCAGGCTAATCAGATGCGGCATAAATTGCAATGAGACATCACCAGAAAACTCGGTTATTAGTCCTAAATTATAATAAAGCAGATTTACACGAAGATCAGGCAGGGTACTAAGCGAAGTGAATGGACTGACCTACTAACTGGTAAGAACGCCAGAAAACAATGTGTAATGATTCACAAATAAACTCCAATCCGGTGGTGGAAAAAACATGTTCCGCATGGTAAGAAAAACGTTTGGAATAAACATAACAGACCCCAGTGGTCCGATGAATAAAAATGAGATCCAACAAAGCATTGGCAGAAAGCGCCGAGCGTATAAAGTGTACCCAAAATTCGATCAAATGCAGACTTCATGATTCTAGAGAATACAACTGACGTAAAACGTCGCTGTCAAAGGACTAATTAATAGTATTAATTAATTAATTAATAAGTCTAAAAGGCGCGAGTATGCAAGAAAAAAATTGCAACAGGAATCCAAATCAAACACGAATAAGGTTTTCATATACGTTCGAAAGTAATAAAAAAAGTCAACAACAAGTATTGGGACACTGAAAGATATAATAATATCTGGTAAACGACTCTAACTAAGAGTTATGGCGTTAGTAATCAATGAATACTTTAATGCGGTATTATTAAAGAAGATGAAAACTCTATTACCAGAACCAGTAAACCATGTATGCGGGACTCGAAAAGGGATAGACTGTAATAGGGAGATCTAACAGTAGTACTGAAATATCAAAAGTATTTGCTGAAACTGACCCAGCCAAAATCCGTGGGGGGGGACGAAATCTCGCCGCGACTACTTCGCGAATGTCACAGTCAACTTTCGCTCCCATTAAGATTATTTTCAATAAATCGCTAAGTGACAAAAAATGTCCTAGTATGTGGAAATTATCTACAATTACACCGAGATTCAAGGAAAGGAGTGAGAGCCTCGCAAGTTAATTATCGCCCAATTAGTCTAACGTCCTGTGATTGTTAAACTATTTGAGAAAATATTGTCGGGATAAAAATAGTGTCTGTCTCGATGATAAATAAACTCAATACTAAACTTCCCAGCATGGATTTCTAAATAAGAGATTCCTGCTGAACAAACCTACTGGATTTTTTTATGTCATTAATTAAACTGGGACCGCTAAAACTCCTCGCGGTAATATTACCTTGATTTTCAGGAAAGCCTTCTATACTAGTTCCACATAAATGCGACTGTTGACCGCAGATATAGGGCACATGACTTAGGAGAGCCAATATGTTAATGGTTGGCGATTGGCTTTCAAAATTCGTAAACAACGGGTAGTACTAAAAATGGCGAGGCATCTGATTGGTTAGTATGTCACTAGTGGTGGTGCTCAAGGCTCGGTCTTGGGTTCCTACTCTTTTTCTAATATATATCAACGATCTGGAATGCGGACTTGATCTAAAATATCTGAAATTTTGCAATAAACACCAAATTAGGCGGTAAAGAGCAATACCTAGAGCCCACACCCCCCAACTGCGAACTCATACCCCCCCCACCCCAAACGTACCCCGACCCATCTCGACAAACTATCAGATTGGCAGTGCCAAATAATAAATGGCTAATAAAATTCACATTCGATAAGTGTAAAAAGTATGCATATAGCAACAGATAACCTCAAACCTCATAATATCAAAGCAAAATAAATGCGTTAACTGAAGATACAGAGGAAAAGGATTAGGTGTCATCATCAGTAAATGACTGAAAAACACAAGTCCGCATGCCTAGATGCCAGTTTAAAAAGGCAAATTTTAAAAATTGTTGGGATGTTGGGCTTTATGAAACGTAACTTTGAAATAAAAACTCCGAAAAGTAATGGACACAATTATACACGTCCTTGTTAGGCCGCCACTTGGAATCATGCCGGTCAAATTATGGTCGCCCTGTTTCGTAAAAGATCAAGGCCAAATTGGAAATCAGTGCAAAGAAGAGCAACCAAACAAATTCCCTCCTCTGCGCAATTCATCTTACGAAAGGAGAAGACCCCTGCGGAAAACTAATTATGTTTTTTTTTCTTTTCTCTTAAAGGATCGAGAAATCCATGGGGATCTTGATAGAAAACTTTAAGATCCTAAAAGGTTTTGATGTCACTTAATCAAGAGAAACCTATTCGAGCTTTCAAACTCGAGTGAAAACAAGAAATAAGGGTTTAAAACTAAACGGTCAATCTGTGCATCACCGATCTCCGTTAAAAATTATTTCAATGTTCGAGTCGTTGACGATGGTACAAGTTACCAAGCCAAATGTTTGTCGGAGCACGCACCAATAACTACATTCAATAAAACAGACTTGACGCGCATCTGTAAAGTAAATGGGTATTGATAGTGCGAATTCGTATCTAGTCCATCTATCGATAGTTGTAGTGGTATGCGTAGTTGTAGTTAGTATTTTTCATATCCCTATCATTCTGCCACTATGAAACTTCCAATGCTCCTATCCTCTTTAGGGGACATGGTATCATTTTCCAACTGTTGTCTTACAAGTAGTGATGTATGTAGGTATTAGTGCAGCAAGATAACTCGCTATGGAACCAATACGTCTCCTGGTGTCTGTTATTTTCTAATGTAACTCCTATGTAATCCTATTAATACCTTATAGAGGTCAGTAAAAAACTGCAAATAAATTTGGTTGGGTTTATTGGACGAACTTTCAGTTCTAAATCTGAAAAAAAGGTAATACCC
The DNA here is from genome assembly GCA_016584305.1 of Chionoecetes opilio. NCBI lineage: Eukaryota > Metazoa > Arthropoda > Malacostraca > Decapoda > Majidae > Chionoecetes > Chionoecetes opilio. The sequence goes on from JACEEZ010001740.1 coordinate 15,477, forward strand.
ACTTCTTTTTAACTGCTTGTTTCGCCCCATCTAGAATACTGTGTGCAGGTTCTGGCACTTTATTATAAAAAGGACATAGATAAACTAGAAAAAAATACAGCGCAGCCACGTAACCAAAATGATACCTTTTAGATTGCGGAAAAAATCGTACGAAAAATTGGCTCAAAGAAACTTAACTTATTCCCACTAACAAAAACGGAAGGATAAGATCGGTGACCTCATCGAAGTCTTTCAAATCTTCAAAGAGTTCTACGAACGTAGTCCAGACAAATCTGTTCCCGCTAGAACGGTCAAGCTCAACTAGAAACAACGGATTTAAAATAAGCAGGAAACGGTTTGTAACGAACGAAGCAAATTATTCTTACAAAACCCGTGTTGTAAAACGTATGGAAAAAAAAAATGGGCTGCCCTCAGACGTAGTAAACTCATATACAATAGGATCATGTAAAAATCGCCTCGATAAATATTTTCATATCAAATCACCGGAGTTCGTCCACGTTTATCTCGGAATAATAATATGTATCCTCGCGGGCTCTGATGATTACTCCCATTGGTGAAAAATGATTGCGAGTCGCGTTCTACACAACCCCTCCCACAACGTCTCAGATTCAGCCCCCGAGTAAACCGGTCACTACCACAACTTTGGACCTGTGCCGGGTTGTGGTTCAGTAAGGGCCCCTGACAGTTAGGGACCACCATCGGGATTTATCTACCAGGGGTCCACTGCTGCAAGAGGCATTGAATGGGCACGGGTCCTAATGGAAAGGGCACTACTTAAGTGGATTGGAACGGATCTGCTGGGGCCTGATGGACTTTGCTGCCTCCCAAGAAAGCGCCAGCGCAAAGGCTGCCCGCACCACCCTTGACGCTTCCACACTGAGCCTACACACAACACTACATCAGGACCTCATGACACAAACCAGATAGCCGAGGTTAACGGTTACACTACTAACAACTTTGACCTGGACGGGTTGTGGATCAGTAAAACGGTCCTGACGTGGTTAGTGACCCCCAATCTGGATTTAAGGTATCAAGGGTCACTCGTCTTGCAGGAGGCATTTGAAGTGTACGGCGTCCTACATGGAAATACACAAATCCGCAGTGGAGTGAACGGAGCTGGGGCCTGAATTGACTCCTGCATCCCAAGGAAAAGCGCCAGGGCAACGGCTGCCGCACCCACCCTTGAAACCTCCACACTGTGTTCCCACAACTTACAAAACACACATAATATGACCTATCTATCAAGCACTAAAAACCTACTCCCACAAACTAGTAGTAGTTAGCCATAGATTACAGCTTTTCAACTTTCCTCACAAATTCCATGCAGTTTTCTATATTTGCATGGTTATCAACTCATTTCACGGCCAGCTTCGGCTCGGAGGGAGGGTGGGTGGGGAGGAGCCCTTCTACCTTCCTATCCGTCTTCTCCTCTTATTATCTATTTAGTGTAGTGTAGTATAAAGCAAACAGCCTTGTAAGGACCTATTGGTCGGTTGATGTTTGTGTTTCCTTTGTAATCCTTTTGTAATCTCCTCTCCTCCTTCTCGTTAACATGATCATTCTTGCCCGTCTCCAAAGCGGCGCTGTGGAGGAGGCCCTCACAGAACGCGTCCTGAAAATAGCAACTCCTAATGAGAGAGAGAAAAGGAGAGAAAAGAGAGAGGAGGACAAAAACATAAAATAAACAAAGAATTCAAACTACAGCTAAAAGAAAAAAAAGAAACAAAAACTATTCATGACAAAAAATTTACATACAACAAAAGAAACCTAAAAAATACAAATACTAAAAAAGGACAACAAATATTCTACTAATGATTATAATCAAACTACAAAAAACTTAAAACAAAAGAAAACACACACTAAATAGGACAAAATAACATTAAACTACAAAATACTAAACCAAACTTACAGAGAGAGAGACGAGAGAGAGAGAGAGAGACGAGAGAGAGAGCGAGAGAGAGAGAGAGAGAGACTACCCAATATTTCCCTACGCCTCCCCTTTACCTTTTGAAAGAGGGGCAGGGTCGGTATAGATGGGGACTCGAAGGCGTCAGGAAGCGGGGAAGGAGGTCCCCGTCCTCCCCTGCGGTGCGCTGGGTGCCCCGTGGGTCTCCGGGGAAGTAAATGCGGGAGGGAGGATGACACGCTTAAAGTCAGTGGGAAAATTAACACGAGAAAGTGTATTATAAACCTCCATTGAGACCCCCAGAACGAATTTTCTTTGTAATTTGGGTTACCATGAGACGATTGTTAATGAATATACGCTATCTATATATATAAATCTCAAAATTTGTTCTGTCTGTCTGGTCTGTCTGTCGTCGTCGTCTGTCTGTATGTCTGTCTGTGTGTCGTTGTTATAGACTCGGCCTCTACAGCAGGCCAAAACTCCGCATGCCGCACATATTTGGAATCCTCATGACCCAGCGGAGAAAATAGGCTATCGTTACGAAGGACGTGGCGACCCTGGTGGTCGTGGCCAGCAAAAAACAACATACTACGGCTGTGGCTGATATTGTCTCTGCTGGGAATATTCTTCTAACTATCTTCATACCAGAGAGAATGAACATTTTATGGGGATACTATTATAAATTTTAGTAACCTACTTGATACATGATATTTCAAGGGGGCCGCAGGGGGCCGCAGGGTTGGCCGCAGGGCCCCCATTGGGCCGAAGGCCCACAGCCTTCCGCAGGATCTAGGAGGGCACCCTTTCTGCTAGTGTTTTATAAATTCCACCTGTTTAGTATCCTTGTCCACTAATTAATTTGGTTTATTTAGTTACTTTTCGAAATTCTATGGATAACAACAGACGATTGTATATAGCAAAGGAAAGATCTGGGTGTTAAGGGGTTAAGGGTTCTCCGGGGAAGTAGCTGCGGTAGGGAGGATGATACACGTTTAAGTAAGGGGGGAAGTAACACTAGAAGTATATATAGGGGACCTCCGGGGAAGTAACTGCGGTAGAGAGAATGACACATGCTTCAGTAAGGGGGGAAGTAACACTAGAAGTATATATAAGGGACCTCCGGGGAAGTAACTGCGGGAGGGAGGATGACACATGCTTCAGTAAGGGGGGAAGTAACACTAGAAGTATATATAGGGGACCTCCGGGAAAGTAATTGCGGGAGGGAGGATAAAACACGCTTAAGTAGGAGGAGAAAGCAACACTAGAAGAAATATAACAAAAATAATATAAGCCTACAAGAATATTTTATGTAAGGACGTTGTATACAATAATTTGCATTACGCATTATGTATTATTAATCTAAGAACCTACACACAAAATAACACGTGAGAGAAGTGCTTAATTACCGTGAGACAAAAGCTTAATGCTACCTGTGGAAGCTTTGACGGGACCGGCATATACAGGTGTGTGTGTGTGTGTGTGTGTGTGTGTGTGTGTGTGTGTGTGTGTGTGTGTGTGTGTGTGTGTGTGTGTGGTATGTGTGTGTGTGTGTGTGTTTTGTGTGTGTGTGTGTGTGTGTGTGTGTCTGAGTGTGTGTGTGTGTGTGTGTGCGGGCGTGTGTGTGTGTGTGTGTGTGTGTGTGTGCGGGCGTGTGTGTGTGTGTGTGTGCGTGTGCGTGTGCGTGTGCGTGTGCGTGTGCGTGTGCGTGTGCGTGTGCGTGTGCGTGTGCGTGTGTGTGTGTGCGTGCATGTGTGTGTGTGACAGTGTTATTCACCCATGGTCTTATCCATGCGAGTCGTACTCGCGATCGCCAGTTTCACCCTCCCAGTGCGAGCTTGGAGCTAATTATTGCCGATCTTAGGGTAATGCTGGGACCTCACATACCACACAACCCCATCCCCTTGTTCAAGGGGGATAGTAACCGCCCGAATTTCTCAGTGGAAAAATCCCCGGGAATGAGCGGTGTCCGGGGATGGAACGTCAGACCACATAATGGTGCCGGACGCTCTAACCCACCAAGCCGTTCAAGCGGTGTATGTGTGTGTGTATGTGTGTGTTTTGCCAATAAAAAGAGTTAAAACTACAAAAAAATTACATTGAAAAGGCGAGATGAAGCTGTAGTGGTAATAGTAACAGCAGTAAGTATGATGATGATGATGATGAATTAGTAAATTAATAATGTTGATATAAATTGATAAAATAGATAATATTGAAGAAAAAAAATCATATCACACACATACAGTCACACACACACACACACACACACACACACACACACACACACACACACACACACACACACACACACACACACACACACACACACACACACACACACACACACACACACACACACACACACACACACACACACACACACACACACACACACACACACACCACACACACACACACACACACCACACACACACACACACACACACACACACACACACACACACACACACACAACAAAAAAAAATCACAAACACTTACACACAACACACACACACACACACACCGAGAACCGAGAAGTCCCGGGTTCGATCCCCGGGCGGAGCGGAAACAGATGGGTTGTTTCCTTAAAACCCGAGCCCCTGTCCAGCCAGCAGTGAATGGGTACCGGGTGTTAGCCGGGGTTTGTGACCCGCCTCCAGGGGTGGTGGTTTCGGCCAACACAAAGCACTAAGGATGAATGATAAAAATGTTGATATGGAGACGGGGCCACACGAGCGTTGCTCTGGCCCTGTAAAAATACAACTAGATGAATACAACTAGATGAATACACACACACACACACACTAGGAAAACTAAACAAATATAGATACGGAGACCGGCCCACACGAGTATAGCTCAGGCCCTGTATGCTACAACTAGGTAAACACACACACACACACACACACACACACACACACACACACACACACACACACACACACACACACACCACACACACACACACACACACACACACACACACACACACACACCACCACACACATACACACACACACACACGCCACACACACACACACACACACACACACACACACACACACACACAAACACACACACACACACACACACACATACACACGCACACACACACACACACACACACACACACACACACACACACACACACACACACACACACACATACACAAAACACGAATATGATATAAGTAAGACATCAAACACCCCCAAATCTTTTAATACGTAACTTTATACACAGAAACAGAAATCAGGTTAATTTTCAGCACTTTTTTCAGAACGCAACTAAAACACACAGTTTCTCGAATCACAACACTAACCAATGTAGAAAAATATCAATATGGCATTCTAGGACCCATGATTTACTTAATTCAATAACTGAAGTATAGATAAAGAGTAGCCTATGCATGAAGTATAGATAAAGATTGGCCTATGCATGATGTATAGATAAAGATTGGCCTATGCATGAAGTATAGATAAAGAGTGGCCTATGCATGAAGTATAGATAAAGAGTGGCCTATGTATGAAGTATAGATAAAGAGTGGCCTATGCATGAAGTATAGATAAAGAGTGGCCTATGTATGAAGTATAGATAAAGAGTGGCCTATGCATGAAGTATAGATAAAGAGTGGCCTATGCATGAAGGATAGATATAGAGTGGCCTATGCATGAAGTATAGATAAAGAGTGGCCTATGCATGAAGTATAGATAAAGAGTGGCCTATGCATGAAGTATAGATAAAGAGTGGCCTATGTATGAAGTATAGATATAGATAATATATATCATAGGGTCACGCTTGTAGCCGTGGTTTTAACAACCCCTTGAGTCCCAGAACGTTATTTCCATTGTAATTTGGGTACCGTTAGACGATTTTAATTAATATAAGCAATGTTTTATACATATGATCTGCTTAGTATATTTGTCCACTATAGTAGAAAAAAATTAAGTCCGTTTGGGAGTTGGCTTATTCGGGGAATTCCCTGTCCGCGGCCCTGCCAGATCTCGTAATTGACTAAGTATCGGATTAGACCCTTAGTGAAACGATAGCCCTCACTCTCCTCATAATAGGACCTATATTGGCCTTTTCTTCTAAGAAGTACTTATTCACATTGTAAATCAGTTCCTTCTTGCGGCCTGCAAGGAAGTGAGCTTTCGAGACTCGTCTGTTCTAAATGGCACCATCGTAAAGCTTTTGTCAAGTGTTGTGGTATTTGAATAAAATCGTCATTATTTTCTTTAGAAAATAAACATTGATAACACTGCGTAACCATATTATGCAGTTAAATGTATACAGAGTATTTAAAATTAATTTATAAATGGTAAATAACTGATATACGAAACAGAGATTATGTGTTGTGAGTGACGTGGCAGCGCGTCGGACAGGGAATTCCCCACTCCAGCCAACGCCCACACGGACTTTAAAAATTTGCTCAACTTTTTTTTTTTAGCTAATTTGGTATATTTAGTTACTTATCGTGATTTTATGGCTAACAACAGACACTTTTATATAGCAAAGGAAAGATCTGTGCGTGAATGGGTTAATAGTTATCTTTCTTCCCTGTATTATCCCTTGGTT
>JACEEZ010001741.1:0-25283 GCA_016584305.1 Chionoecetes opilio
GCAATGGAGGGAGAAAAAAAGGACGCAGAGCCACAGGACCTACTTCTTAGAGCTGTTTCAGCAAGAGATGAGATGTGAGATTCCAGTTCAGATTTTTAATAAAGAATAGTCCTAGAATGTTCCTTGTAGAAGAAGGAGACAGTTGAGTGTCATTGAAGGAGAGGGGATAGTTATCTGGTAGGTTTTGTCGAGTAGATAGGTGAAGAAATTGGGTTTTTGAGGCATTGAACAAAATAAGGTTTGCTTTGCCCCAATCAGAAATTATAGAAAGATCAGAAGTTAGGCGCTCGGTTGCATCTCTCCGTGAATCACTTAGTTCCTGTTGAGTTGGACGGCTAATACACGAAATTGAATAATGCAGGGTAGAATCATCAGCGTAGGAGTGGATAGGGCTTTAAGTTAGACTTAGAAGATCATTAATGAATAATAGAAAGAGAGTGGGTGATAGGACAGAACCCTGGGGAACACCACTATTGATAGATTTGGGAGAAGAACAATGTCCGTCTACAGTAGCTGCAATAGAACGGTTTGAAAGGAAACTTAAGATGAAGGTACAGAGAGAAAGATAGAAACCGAATGAGGGTAGTTTGGAAATTAAAGATTTGTGCCAGACTCTATCAAAAGCTTTTGATATGTCAAGGGCAACGTGACAATAATATAATAAATAGGGATAATGTGATAAATAGTTTTTTTTTTACATCGCAAAGGACTGGCCACACACCACACACAGTGTGATATGAATGGAGTGTCTAGAGTCTAGACCGTGTGGTGAGGTGTGTCTAGACCGTGTGTTGAAAAGAGTCTAGATCGTGTGGTAAAGAGTGTGTCTAGACCATGTGATGAAGAGAGTGTCTAGACCGTGTGATAAATAGTGTCTAGACCGTGTTGAAAAGTGTCTAGACCGTGTGATGAATAGTGTCTAGACCGTGTGGAGAAAATAGTTTCTGACCATGTGGTGAAGAGTGTGTCTAGACCGTGTTGTGAAAAGTCTGTCTAGACCGTGTGGTGAAAAGAGAGTCTAAACCGTGTGGTGAAAAGTGTCTAGATCGTGTGGTGAAGTGTCTAGACTGTGTGGTAAAAAGTGTCTAGACCATGTGGTGAAAAGAGAGTCTAGACCGTGGGATGAGGTGTCTAGGTAAGAGTGTGTCTAGACCATGTGGTGAAAAATGTTTAGACCGTGTGGTGAAGAGTGGCCAGACCGTGTAGTGAATGGAGTGTCTAGACCGTGTGGTGAAGTGTCTAGACCGTGTGGTAAATGGAGTGTCGAGACCGTGTGGTGAAGAGAGTGTCTAGAGTCCTAGACTCTAGACCAGGGCAGGGGAACCATTTTACTACCAAGGGCCATGTGGATATTCATGACATCATTCGCGGGCCATACAAAACTATCAACTTAAAAATTAGCCTGCTATTTTTGGCCGACGAGAACCATACGTGAATTATACGTGTCTGTCCCGTCATCTATGTGTCCTATCCGTCCCGTAATGGACGTGCTTGTCCCTTAAAATTTACGCTATAAGTATTATGCATACACTTAATAACAATATATGTTGGTATGAAAAAATAAGCTCCTAGATTGGATATCGAGTATCGTCTGTGGTTGCTTTGGCAGGGCCTGACCAAATTGTTATGCGGGCCTTACAGGGCCCGCGGGCCGGACGTTCCCCACCCATGCTCTAGAGCCAGTGATTCCCAACCGGGGTTCCGCGGAACCCTGGGATTCCGCCGACCATCACCAGGGGTTCCGCGAGAAACCGTAAAATAACTATGTGCTATTACAAAATGACAGTATTTTAATTCATAATTAATAATTCCTACTCAACAACACTCAAAAACACTTTCCAACCCCAAACATCTCGAAAGGGTCATCAGTAAAATTTTTGACTTAGAAATGAAGCAAAAAATTGATAGAATTAAGAAAAATTTAGTGTTATTCCCGGTGCGGGATACCCCTTCTTTATCCGAAAATTTGGCGAACAGGGGTTGGGTAGGGGGGTGACGAAACCCCCCGTACGAGTACATACTGTCACAGACCCACCCAGCCGTTCCACATCCCCTTCAGTCAGTTTTGGGGGCAGCCAACCGAGTAAAACGTTTTTTTAAATTAATCTCACATTAATTTATTTGATACGGATTTTAAAAAAACTGTTCAAATATTTGAAAAGAAAGCAGTCATGGAGGGAGGGTGACGAAAATCACAATACCCACCCAAAGTACGAGTAAAGGAAAAAGGGGTGATGTTAAAAAAATCGCCTTAAAAGGGCTTACTGGCCATTGGCTTCACAGGGACGGAGAAAAAACTGTCTACTTCCTTTGTGCTTTGTTTTGGGAAAAAGTTTTGCTAACACAGCTAGGGCCCCACCCAAAGCTAAAGCGAACTTAACTAAAATCACAGCCCTTGTCAAATAAAACCGTGTTTTTTTTTCGAACTCTTGGTTTCACGCAGAAACAAAAAAAATTTTTTGAAAAGAAAAGGGAACCACGTGATAAAACCCAAAAAGCAAGCTATTTAATGGCTGACTAGTTTTCCCAAAAAAAGGGAAAAATCCCCCTATTGCAGAAACCTAATAATGCCTCTTGCAAAAAAATTAGAAACAATGAGGGGAAGAACTGAAAGGGAAATTAAGAAGGGCCCGTTTCGATTTAATGCAATTAGTAGGGGTGTGGATTTTCCGTCCAAAAATATTTCTGGTATTTGTCGAAATACTCAAATAAAAAACTTTTTCTCTCCAAGTAATGAACAAATATATCTGGTTTTAAGCTCAGCTGCGGCATTGTACGATTTTTAAAATAAAGGGAAAAAAATGGAAAATTTTTTTTGCTTAAAAAAACTGCCAGAAAATACCAAGGGAACGACATTTTTAACATTTTTCTCTTAACCCTACTTTGTGGTTTTCATGGAACCCATGCGTTGAAACTGTTGAAAGGGGTCCCTCAATGTTGGGGTCAGACGGCTTTGTATCACGCGGAAAAAAAAAAAACCCTGAAAATAACAACCATGCTTTCCCCGGAATTCTGGTTTTAAAAACTATTGGGATGATTTTTAAAAAAAGTCCTTGATATAAAAGGAACATGGTCAACTTTAAAGCGCGCCCCCTGAATCTCGAAATTTTTCAAGGTTTGTGAAAACATGCAAAAAGTCCGTGAACCTTTCCGCCACAAGGGGCCATGGGTTTCGAGAGGGAAAGTTTTGACAAGGGGATTTGGTGCGACAGGGAAATGCTGCTTTTCTTTAAAAAAGTATAATAAAACCGTTTTTTTTTAAAGTCTTGAACTACAAACGGCAAATTAACTGCATATTTAGAGATATTTATCAGCATTTAAATAATTGAACCCACATGCGGGTGCGAAGGAAAAAATTCTGACTTTCCCCAGACAAAATTCTTGCTTTAAAATAAAATCGCTGTTTGGAAAAAACACCTTTTGAGGAAACGTCGAAATTTTCCCTCTACTTCAATTCAAACTCAGACTGAATATGAAAATGTCATTCCATTAATACGTCATTTTGGGGTCACGTCAAAAAAATTTTCCCAAGTACTTCCCCCACTTGTCATCAGTACGTATACGGGTGGAAACCCCTTCCTGATTTCCCAATCGAAAAACCACTTAGTCCAAGAAAGGAAAACTGAGTGAAATACAGTGCGATCGAAAATTGAAAAATTAAATAATGAGTATCACTTTACAAGTTTTGGATTTCGCAAAGCAAAGTACCCCGCACTCAGTAAAAACTTTATTTTTTTCGTTTTTTAATTCTTTCCCCTGTGAACAAGCTTTTATGCCTGACCGTCATATAACCAAAAAAAAGAAAAAGTTTCGCTGTCGGGGAAGAACTGCGTGTGTGTCTGTCAAAAATTCGGCCAAGAATTTCACAGGTACGCAAAAAGAAAAAACCCAAGGCCACTGAAGGGAATCATAAATTTTTGACTTATTAGTGTGAATCCATGACTGTGATTTAAATTTTGATTTTTAGTGAATTTTATTGCTCAAGAACTTTTTTAAAAGAATTAATATATATATTATATATATATTATATAATTTTTAAATTTTATATATATATATTTTTTATATTATATTATATATAATATATATATATTAATTATATATATAAGGGAATTTTAAATTTAAAAAAATAAAAGGATAATTATTTTTTTTTTTTTTTTTTTTTTTTTTTTTTTTTTTTTTTTTTTTTTATATAAATTAATTTTTTTTTCTATTTTATTTTATATTAATTTTCAAAAATAAAAGCCTTAAATAAAAATTTTGGGTTCCCCCCTTTTTTTATTTTTTCTCTTACTGTTTTTTTTATGGGACGGCAATAACACGTGTCCCTTTTTGGGCCCTGGCCCGGTTTTTTTGGGGGAAAAAAAACAAGAAAAAAAAAAAAAAAAAAAGGGGGGGTTTTTGAAGGTAATCTAAAAAAGGAAAATTATGGATCGCTGCGGGTTTTCCATCGGGGGTTTTGATTATATTTAAGAAATTTTTTTAAAAAATTAATATATATATATATATATATATTATATATTTTTTTTTATATATATTTATATTATTTATATTATATATATATATATAATATATATTAATATATTATATTGGATATTATAAATATTTTATATTATTAATATTTATATAGTAATAAAATATAAAAATAAATAATATTTAAAATATATAAAATTAATATTATAATTATATATATTAAATATAAAATTATTAAATAAATATATATATTTTATAATTATATATTATATTATATATATATATATTAGTATCTATATGGGGGGGTTTCCCTTGCCATATAAAAATTATTACAGGGGTTCCCCCAAAGGGTAATTGGGGAATCACTGTCTAGCCCGTGGTTCTTCCCCTGGGTCACCGAACCCCGGGGGTTCGATGACCCAGTCTCAGGGGTTTGGGCGGAGGCCCTCCGAAACACATTGCAATATTGCTATTATTGTAAAGCTGGATAATTCATCAGAGTAAATATACGCAAGATTAGCATAAAATCAAGCAGTGCGGGGGAAGGAAGATTTGTGTGTGCATGTGTATGTGTCAGAGGTGGACACCGCAAACGAAAATCCACTTCCGAAAAATGCAAGTTCGCAAACCCTAATCCTTACTTTCCGCAACCGCAAGTCCGCAAATTTCTTGAAGTTTGCAATTCCGGAACCGCAAGTCCGCACAGCCGCAAGCCAATTACGTGATATTTTCCCTGCATAAAATGCAAAAATATGGGGTTTAAAGCTCTTTGTAGTTGTAAATTAATAATTTTCTTACAAAATCACTTTGTCAATTGATATATAAGTATTTTTTTCATACACCCCCCTCAGCGCCCCACATATGATATAAGCTCACATTTCACCTCCCCCTCATTGTGACTCATTGACAATTGATCAAAAAAACAAAATGTTAATAAGTAGTATAAGTACACTATACTCCAGATTATGTTTCTTTGATATGATATAGGGCCCTTACCTCAGACTCCTCTGTGGACAATTCCATTTTGAGCTGGTTCAAGTTTCCCTTCATGAAGACCAATCTCAAAAATATCAGATGACAGACTCTCTCTTTTGGCTTTTATGACTTTCCGACCTTTGGAGAAAAAGTTTATCCACGGGTGCAGAGCTGGGTATGGCCGTGTTTACTTAAAAAACACATCATCCAGGGTTCCTCGCCTCCGACTGACCTACAGTGTTGCGCACACAGTCACCTCCCTCCCGTGGACTTCCTCCTCATACTGAAGAGGAACACCACACATCGTCTGCAGCGAAACCAGCCTGGCCTTGGCTACTCCTGTAGGAGTGATGGAGGGCGTTGTGGACGCCATGGTAATCAAGGTGCGGCATACACCATCGTATGGCAGAGATCAGACGGCACACATTGTTTGCGCGGACGAGGGATGGCGGTTAACTCACACCTCGGCCTAGCAATAACGCGGGTCAATACTGTCGCCTCACCACCGCAACGCACAATTTTCACTCACAACACACTCCTTGCAAGTAATTTTTGCTGTACAGCAGAGCCAAGGTCACTGCAAGCAAAAAACACTGTCACCAGCACACGCAATACACACTTATTGGTATGCTGCCGTGTCCATATCTCTGGTTTAATGCCCGTCTGCCTCCCTCTCCTTGCTCAAAATATGCGTATATTTATCCGAAACTGTGTCAGTAAGATGATAGTTGGGTCAGTTTTCTAAACATATTGCGGTTATTTCATAATCTTGGGTGAGGCCCCCACGATAATTGAAGACATGACTGAGTCAGCGGGGGAAGCGTGAGGTCAGAGCCGAGCCCACCAACGTCAAACATTGTTTCTAGTATCTACTGACCTTTTATCTCACCTAACAAAGTTTACAGAATATATAAGATATTTCAATGATATTATAACATCACACAGATAATGTTTATATGATTTAAAACCAAAACTATGGTAAAAAAAAAGCATCATACCTACAAAGCGGGACAGGAAAAAGGGGTTTTTGGAGATACACGTACGTACTTCGTCTATGAATGCTCACTGTATCTGCGGTCGGGGGTTTGACTGGTGGGAAAGTAGCCTCACTTAGCGTATCTTACTCACACTGGACGGTGCGCGTAGTCGCGCAGGAATCGTGTTCAAACTCACCATGGCCACTTGGGAATTTGCGAACATATTTGCGTTTTTTTCGGCAGTAGTTCCGCAAAAAGCAATTTCGCAATTTGTTTATCCTTCCGCAAATCCGCAAACGAATTCGGACTTCTGCAATTTGCGGACGTTGCGGTTTGCGGATGTTTTGCGGAAGTGTCCACCTCTGGTATTTTGTTTTGTGTGTGTTTTGCACGCCTCTCTTCCTACCGAGCAAGTCGTATATAAAGGGGGTATGGCAAAACTCGGCCATGGCCCCTCCTTTTGTCCCAAAAGGGCCAAAAAAATTTTGCCTTTGATTATTAAAATTTGTGCAATATATCCCTTCTGAGGTCTTACAATGCCCCTAAAAAGGCTTGTTTTTTCTCCAACCCCTCCTCAGACCCCACAGCTGTAGAGGTTCGCTCCGCTTCATCTTAAAGCAATCCTGGATTCACCCCGGTGCCCCCCTCCTCTTTAGAAGGACCTCTGTATATACGTCATGCTGCTGAGTCCTTCCTTTTTCTTATTATCTAAATATATTCTTGAATTTTGAAGCAATTTATATTAAATCTTTGTATTAATCTTTTTTTTCCGTCCCATATTTGGGGAGTTTCGGCTAGTGTGCGGAAGTTTTCGTTAGGGTTCGGCGCCTCTAAAAGGTTAAGAACCACTGCTCTAGACTGTGTGGTGAAGAGAGTGTCTAGACCGTGTGTTTGGTTTGAAAATGTTTTAGACCGTTTTGTTGAGTTTGGGTTTGAAGATTATCTTTGACCGTATGCTGAAGAGTGTCTAGACCGTGTGGTGCATATAAAAAAATATAAATATAATAGAAAAATTGTAATTTGAGTCACCCCCTATTCGCGTCGACACTGGCTCTTGATTTTCTTTGAGGGGGGGAAATTTTTTTGGGTCAGGGTTAAATTTTTACATTAGTTTTGGCACAGTTTTTTATTGCACACCCCTCGCGGGTTTTTCCCATTATTAATTTCTTTTTTTTTACTCCTCTCTCTCTCCCCTCTCCCCTTTCTCTCCTCTCTCTCTTTTTCTCTCTCTCTCTCTCTCCTCTCCTCTTCTCTCTCTTTCTCTCTCTCTTTCTCTTCTCTCTCTCTCTCTCTCTCCCTTATCTCTCTCTCTCTCTCTCTCTCTTCTTTTCCCCCTTCTCTCTCTCCTGTCACTGAACGCCTTGGACCTACGCAATCCAAAGCTTAATTTTTTGTTTTTCTTTCAGGGTTTTCTTTCCTGTTATTTTTCTTCTCTCATTTTCGCGCCCTCGCTCTAATTTCCCTACATGCACATTCCTTTTTTATTAGTTTTTTTTCCTCCTCCATTCTCTCTTCACAGTCACGAGCCTTATATTCATCCGCTTTTTCGTTCCTCTTATTTCTTTAGGCGCCGGCAGGCAATCATAGCGGAGAGGGGCGGCGGTCTTAAATCACAGCGGGCAAGTCTGATTAATACGGGGTATTCGGCGCCACAGGCGCTTTGGGGGCGGTGCCCATCAGCCCCAGGGTTCGAGAGGGGAGAGAAGAGAGAGAGAGGAGAGAGAGGGAGAGAAGAGAAGGAGAGAGAAGGAGGAGAGAGATGAGGAGGGGAGAGAGAGAGAGAGGAGAGAGAGAGAAAGAGAGAGAGGAGAAGAGGAGAGTGGGGCCCTTATAGTGTTTAAACGGTGTGTGTGTGTGTGTGTGTGTGTTGTGGTGGGGGTTGTGTGGTGTGTGTGTGGTGTGTGTATGGGGTTTTGGGTGTGTATTTGGGTGTGTGTGTGTGTGGTGGGGTGTTTTGTGGGGTGTGTGGTGTGTGTGGCCCCCCCCTTATTTCACGCTGAATTCACTAGAACAATTAAGCTAATTATTCAACCCCCTGACCTTCAACAACGAACTGACTGGACTTGTGTCTTTTTGTTGTTGTATTTGTTTACTGATGGGTTTTACTACATCATTATGTGGTAATTACGTGAGTTTTTGAAATGACCCATTTTACTATTTTTCTTTTTCGATATGGGTTGGAAGGGGGTAGGAGGGAGGATAGACGAAGAGGGGGGAAGGAGGAAGAGGAACTGTAGAAGAAGATAAAAAGGAGGAAAAAAGAAGGAGACAAGAACGAAGAGACGAGTGAGAGGAAACAAAATGAGGGGGAAAGGAAATGGCAAAAAGAGAGGAAGGAGGAGGTAATATTCCTGTAAGGAGGAAAAAAGGAAGGAAGGTTTAAAACAGGAGGGAAGGACAATGGTAAATAAAGAGTGAGCATAACCCAAGAGGCTTCGGGAAAGAAAAGAATAAAAATGTTGACTTTTTAAGGGGAAAGAGAAAAAAAAGGGACACCGAAAAATACAAAATCAGTCAACAAAGAGAAAAAATGAGCAATATGATATTCGGTCAGGAGGAGGAAGAGGAGTAGAGGAGAGGAGGACGGGGGACGGGAGGAAAGGGGGGGAAGATCAGTGCGGGTGTGGTCTATGAGTGAGGGAAGGGGTGGTACCTGCTCTAACACTCTCCCCGTTCCTCTGTATTGTTTTATAAACCCCTTTTCTCCCGTCGCTCGTCGAAAACTCTATACGAAATGGGAAACACTCTCTCCCTCACACCACACACACACCAACACAAACCCCACACACACAACACACACACACAACACCACACACACACACCACACACACACACACCACACACACACCACACACACCCACACACACCACACACACCACACACACAACAACACACACACACACCACACACACCACACCACACACACCCCACACACACACACCCCACACACACCCCACCACACACACACCCACACCACACCCAACACAACAACACACACACACCCCACACCCCACACCACAACACCACACACACACACACACAAACACAAACACACACAACACACACACACACACACACCACACACACCACAACACACCCAACCACACACACAAAACACACACACACACACACACCACACACACACACACACAAAACACACACACACACACACACACCACACCACACCCCACCACACCACAACACACACACCACACACACAAACACAACCCCCACACACACACCCCAACACACACACACACACACCACAACCACACAGACACAGACATTTTCGCTTATATTATTATGATCAAGCTGGACGTTGTTTTACCACCGGTAAAAAGGCTGCACAGACACATGAGTGCTTCGGTGGCTCCCAGGCCCCCCCTCCCAGGTATGGGTCCACGCAGGTAAGATGGTAGATTCAGTTTTTCGGGATGTGGCGGCAGTGTGGCAGTCGGACCCCGCCACCCCTACCAGGGCTATACTGATGCAAAAAAACAAACACCCCCTTAAACACGCCCTCCAAACCCTTTACTACACATTTTAACGAATATATATTAGTAAGGAAGTCAAGAAGAAGACCAGTGATCAAAAATCGTAGGAGGACAACAAAACACTGTCATACTCACCCCGCGCCTGTCTGCCGGCGCCCCTCCATGAATAACACCCCCCAGCCAACCTCACTGCCTGCTTTGTTTTTCCTGATGCTCAACACTGTTTTGCCAATATTTTCCCTGCGTAGGATAAAAAATGGACCCAAAGGGTCCCTTTTAAAACATTTAATATTCCTCAGTCATGAGGTACCCGCCCGCCCCGGTCCCGGGAAAGGGATGACGTTTTGTGGGTACTCCCGGGCCCCCCAGCACAGAAAAGGGGAAACAATACATTTCAGGAGGGCTTCCAATTATTACTAGCCAGGACACTTATTTTACGTCATTATTTAAAACCCTTGTCCTGATTAGACTTTTGTCATAAAGATAATTATGCTGGGACCCTTTTACGCTGCCGTACACATTAGACAATGCGATGTGTAAAAAGCAATATGGAGAAAATTTTTTTTTTTTTCCTTTATTTTAATTTACTTTTAGGTACATTTTCAGCGTATCTATTTTGTTTAAATAATAAAACACCCTAGCCTTTTCCAGTCATAAATACGAGAAAACATATATAGCATAGTTTTTTTTCAAGAAAATCACAAGACATAAAACTTTTCCCTTTTGTCTTTTATCAAAAATTTGCGATAAGGCTGGGCTAAAATGTGCAGACTGGAATTTTTCAAGCCCCACCGAATCCAACGTGGGTTAAACAGGGTGGGGCGGGGAATTTCCTTTTTTAAAAAGATGGGTGATTTTAACGTGGTAACAATGGAGTATGGAGGGCGTTTATGGGGGGGGGCGGGGGGGGAGTTTTGGTACACACAGGGTTCAGTGTAAAAAATCTGTGGTAGAGGGAGGAGCACCTTTTGCGTAGAGGCGTTTTTTATCTAAGGGCCCCTTTCTGTCATTGCGGTCAACCGATGCAACGGGGTGCAAGCCCCCTTTTATTTCCTGTGGGGTTGTCTCAAACCCTGGTTTATAACGATGTCCACAGCCCTGAAGCCCTAAAGAATAACACCCGAACCAAAATTTGCCAAATACCGGTCCTGTTTAAAAAAGGGGGCCAAAACTTCCGAAATGCTGACCAGTGATTGAAAATGGGGGCCCGGCATTTAAAAGTATGTTTTTTAAAAACTGTGAAAAACAAAATCTCCTATGTTGTGTGACGAGAAAAAATCAATAAAGATTTTTAAAAGCGTTCACTTTTTTTTATTTCTTTTCAAATAAGGAAGCCCCACGACCCACCCTTTAACGGCTGTAGAGTGTACACTGTACAGGGAATAAATAGCCCTTTTTACTCTTTACATTCACGCCCCCCTATTACAGATATTGTCGACTGAAGAAGTTACTATATTTCCCACTCTACTTTTACCCAATGTGGCATTACCCCTTTCGGCGCCGCGAGAACCATGAGAGTAAAAAACCCTTGATAGTATGGATTTGGAGGGAGACGTGCGGGTCCCGCTACAGCCTCGCCTCCCAGCCGAGCATTTTGGTTCGTTACGGACGGTAAAAATTACGTACATACGGTAATTTAAGGGCTAAAACGGTTTTGATTTACGGTTTGATAATTTCTTCAAATTCGGTCGGTACGAAAGTTCGATTTTTATTTTCCGCACCTATACGAAAACCCTTTTTTTTACCCACAGTTGGAGGTAGGTACCATCCATACGTATATCATTTTTTATGTATATCTTCCTAAAAATCACTTGACTTCAACCCACCAGGGACCAGGGAGTTTAGGGACCAAGGGGGGCGGGGGTTGACCCCCCCCCTTAACACTAACGTTGACCCCATTACCAGGGGGAATTTCCATCCAAAAGCCTTGGGGTTGGGCCCGGGGGCCTGGGGCTCTTGGGGATAAGATTTAAAGTTTAACAGGGCCCTGTGTCTATTTCCCATTTTACCTTAAAAATAGAAGAAAAGGTAAAATGGGGGCTACGCTTCTGCCGGGATTCGTGCTCATCTCCCTGGCATTAGCCTTTTAGCCTGTGGTGGGGGTGGACCCCTTCCCCGGGGGGACAGGGCTAGTGTGACTCCCCGGGGTTTCCACAGTTACTTTCCCCCGGTTACCCCCGGTACCCATTTATCAAAACCCAAAAGGGGAAGAAAGCGGGAGGTGGTCACCGCTTGCCCTGGCCCGGGGCGAACCAGGGCAATATATAGACTGTATATATATATATATATATATATATATATTTTAATATATATATTTTATATATATAATATATATATATATATATATATATAATATATTAATATATATTATATATATAACCACCTCCTTTAACCTCGTTCATGGCACTGGTGAGGGAAAAGTGAGGAGTGAGGGGAGGGCGTGAGTAGGTGAGGGCGTGGGTGGGGGTGAGGGAAGCGTGGTGGTTCGGGGAAAAAGTGAGGGGTGGGGGTGTGGGGGGTAAGGGTGAGTTGGGGTTTGGGGGGGTGTTGAAGAAATGAGGAGGGGGTGGATGGGTTAGTGGTTGAAGTGAGGGGTGGGGAAGGGCGGGTAGGGAATATTGAGGAGGGGTGGGGTGGGTAAGGGCGGTAGGGGAAAGAGAGGAGCGGATTTTACCCCATTAATTAACACCACCGTGTGACTTCATCAGCTAGGTAAATTTTTTTCCCAATTTTGCCCCGCTTTGGGGGGTAAGGGGGCAGGGGGATTATCCCTCAGCTTCCTCGGTAAGGAGATAAGTAATTTGGGGGGTGGCGTCGGCCGATTTCTCACATACCCCCCGCATTTAATTTAATAATAATTAAAAACGTTTTTTTAATGCCTCTTTCGCCGACACAGCTCTGTTAAAAATATAAAATGTAATAAAGTAAGTTGGGGATAAAGGAACATAAAAGTAGTAGGGAAAAGAGATTGCTGTATAAATGGGGAAGTTTTTTAGGGTTTTTTGTATACCGCAAAAGTATGTGTAATTAATCACAATGGAAAATAATAGCATTATTCATTTATTGTTTTGTTTTGTTCAAAATATTTTTGTTATGAAAGTCAAATGTTTTTGGGTACGAAAAATAGTTCGAAAATTTCGGTACGGAAAAAATTTTACTAGTACGGGACGATACAAAAAATTTATCGGAAAAGGAATTACGGTACGTTTTATCTGAGGTATGAATTTCGAAAAAAAAAAATTAACCCTATCGTACCGTACTACATGCCCGCTCCCAGCCCGCGTGCTTCCTGGACCCTCGAACCACTGCCCCAACGACAAACCCAAAATTTTGCTCTCGGGCCGGCCCGATTCCTTAGGCAAAAATCTTTCCCTAGCCTGTCCACCCAGAAATGAAAAAAGGTACCCAAATAAGCTCAGGTTTTCGCCCCCGTTTTGGGTTTAGGATAAGTGCAGAAATGCTGAGGGGCTGCTTAAGACCCTGGATTTGATAGCCATAAAACCCCAAGCCTTTTTTAACTTTTGCTGGTCTGTCGCGGGCCAGCCCCGCCTCATTTGGGCCCGGGACACCAAAGGGTGACCAATTACTTTCTCATTTCGGGCTACGCCACAAAAATGCATTTACGCGGCCTAATACATGTTCTTTATCTTTTCTATCTATTATGGGCCCCCTCCTTTTTGGGGGTTTTTCACTGAAAAAATGTGGGCGGTTACTGTCCCCCTTTAGCAAGGGGGGGGGGCGTGTGTGGGTATGATGTCAGCTTACCCAAAAAGATCATTAGAGCTCCAATTTATATCCGGGGGGTAAACGGCAACGTGAGTCCAGTTCGCGTGAGTAAGACCCGTGAACGACACAGACACGAACAGACACGACACACACCCACACACACACCAAAACAACACAACAAAACCCCACAGAGTAGATAAACATATTTTAAGGAACTGGAAGTTTCACGTATCGACAGCAAGGCGGCGTCTTAGAGGTATATAGGATGCCTGGCCCCGGGTCCCCCTGCCATGTAAAACTGAAATTCATCCGCCCAAAAACAAGGTGCGGGGCCCCGGGGGCTACCCCCGGTTTTTTACTGGCACAATGGGTGAAAAAGACAGAAAGACTCAGGAAAGGGGGGTGGGAAAAGGAGGAGGGGGAGGTAAAGAAAGGAAAAAAATAGGACTGAAGATCGGGTTGTAAAAGGTATAACGAGCTGGAATCACTTCAGAGGGAACCCGGGAGGAAAAGAGAAGGGAGAGCAGGGAAAAAGAAAATTTGGGAAAAAAAAGAAAAAAAAATGACGGGCTGGGACGTTTGGGGGCCCTTTTACTTTCGGGGAGATGGACGAAGAAAGCGGCGAGGAGAAAAAAGGGGAGAGGTAAAGAAAAAATGTGCCCGTGAAGTGATGGGGGAAAGGGGTTATCCGCGTTCGACGAAGGTTTGAGCAAAGAAGGAAAAAACCTGACGTAATATGAGATGGGTGGGGAGGCGAGTGAGAAAGAGAAGGGGAGGAAAAATGGGAAAGGAGGAGGAAGAAAGGGAAAAATAGGGAAAAAGGTAAAGAAAATGAGAAAGATGATAATGATGATGATGGAAAAACTGCGAAAATTAAAAACGGAAGAATATAAAAAAAAAAGGAATATGAGGAGGAGGAGGGGAGGAAAAAAAAGGAGAAAGGAGAAGGAGAGGGTCAAGAAAAAGGGGAGTAAAAAAAAGAAGAATAGAAAATGATGGGAAAGGGTAAAAAAAAGGAGAGTGAAACACCAATTTGTTCTTTAAAGTAGAGAGAGAGAGAGAGAAGAGAGAGAGAGGGAAAGGGGAGAGAGGGGAGAGAGAGAGAGAAGGAGAGAGAAGAGAGAGAGAGAGAGAGAGAGAGAGAGGAGAGGGGAGAGGAGAGAGAGGGGAGAACGGAGAGAGAGAAGGGAGAGAGAGAAGAGAGGGGGGGAGAGGGGGAGAGAGAGAGAGAGAAAAAGGGGAGAGAGGGGAGAGGAGAAGGAGAGAGAGAGAGAGGAAGAAACAAACAAAAAGAAAAAAACAGAAAACAGAAAAGAGAGAAAATTAAAGGACGGAGGAACAAGGGGAAATAAAAAAAAAAAAGGAAAGGGGGCCCCGGAAAAAGAAACGAACAGCCCCCCAAAAAATTTTTACAAAAATTCAAAAAGTTTTGAATTTTAGTTTTTTTGGGTCGCGAATCCCTTTTATTTTTTCACTTAAGTTTTGTAAACGGAAAATACATAGGATCATTTTTAAGTTTTTTATCCCTTCTGAGCTTTTTAAATAAAAATTGGGGGGAAAAAAGGATCCTTTTTTTTTTGTTTTGGAAAAAAATATGGGGAATGTTTTTTTTGTTGGTGTGGGGTT
This sequence comes from Chionoecetes opilio, assembly GCA_016584305.1. Taxonomy (NCBI): domain Eukaryota; kingdom Metazoa; phylum Arthropoda; class Malacostraca; order Decapoda; family Majidae; genus Chionoecetes; species Chionoecetes opilio. The sequence goes on from JACEEZ010001741.1 coordinate 15,269, forward strand.
TTTGTGTGTGTGTGTTGGTGTGTGTGGGTGTGTGTTGTGTTGGGGTGTGTGTGTTGTGTGGGGTGTGTGTGTGTTTGTGTGTGGTGTGTGTGGTGTGTTGGTGTGTGTGGGGTGTGTGTGTCGTGTGTGTGTGTGGTGTGTGTGTGGGTGTGTTGGTGTGTGGTTGTGTGTGTTTGGGGTGTGTGTGTGTGGTGTGTGTGTGGGTTGTTGTGTGGGGGTTTTTTTTTTTTGGTTTTGGGTGTGGGGTGTGTGGGGTGGTTTGTGTGGTGGGGGTGTTTTGGGGTGTGTGTGTTTTTGTGTGTGTGTGTGTGTGTGTGTGTGTTGTGGTGTGTTTTGGGTTGTGTGTGTTGTGGTGTGTGGTGTTGTGTTGGTGTCGGGGTGTTTTGGGGGGGGGGTTGGGTTTTTTTTGGTGCGTTTGGTTTTTTTTTGTTTTTTTTTGTTTTTTTTTTGTTTGGGCGTTTCCCCCCCCAAAGAATTTCTCCCCTTTGGAGAAAGCATGAGACTTCCCCCCCGGGGGATACCAAATAAACCCTTCCCCCTAAAAAGGGGGAAAAGACACCATTAAGACCCCCTTCCTTTCCTTCCTGTTTCCTTTAAAATTAAATTTTTTCCCCCCTGGGGCCTGGGGGTTCCCTCTCCCCCTGACTTTCTCCCCCTCCCTTCGCGGGGGGCCCACCCCCATGACCCCCCCCGGGGGCCTTCCCGCGGGGCTCAAACGCCCCGACCTTCCCCCCCCCCTGGGGCCCCGGGGGGTCCCTACCCCCAACTGTATCCTTCTCTCCCCGGGGCCCTTCGCGCGGGTTCCTCTACCCCACTGTACCCTTTTTCTCCTCCCCTGGGGCTCCTCGGGGGGTTTCCTCTACCCCCGTACCTTTCTCCTCCCGGGGCCCTTCTTTGGGGGATCCTCTCCCCCACTGTACCCTTCTCCCCCCCGGGGGCATCGTCGGGGGGGGTTCCTACCCACTGTACCCTTTCTCCTCCCCTGGGGCCCTTTTTTGGGGGGTTCCTCACCCCACTGTACCCTTCTCCTCCCCTGGGGCTTCGTCCGGGTTCCCTACGCCCCTGTATCCTTCTCCCCCCTGGGGCCTTTTTTGGGGGGGTTCCCTCTACCCCCACGACCCTTTTTCCTCCCCGGGGGCCTTGTCGCGGGGTTCCTCTAGCCCACTGATCCTTTCCCCCTGGGGCCTCCTTTCGCGGGGTTCCCTACCCCATTTTCCCTTTCCCCTCCCTTGGGCCTTCTTGGGGGTTCCTCTCCGCCCACTGTATCCTTCTCCTCCCCTGGGCCTCTCGGGGGGGTTCTCTACCCCCTGTACCTTCCCCTCCCGGGGGCCTTGTTGGGGGTTTCCTCTACCCCACTGTATCCTTCCCTCCCGGGCCCTCGTCCGGGGTTCCCCCTACCCCCACTGATCCTTCCCTCCCCTGGGCCTTCTTGGGGGGTTCCTCTACGCCCCCTTATCCTTTCCTCCCCTGGGGCCTTTTCGGGGGGTTTCCTCACCCCACGTATCCTTCTCCCCCCCGGGGGCCTTTGTCGCGGGTTCCTCTACCCCATGATCCTTCCCCCCCCCTGGGGCCCGTCGCGGGTTCCTCTACCCCCTGTATCCTTCCCCCCCCGGGGGCCTTGTGGGGGTTCCCTCGCCCACTGTATCCTTCTCCTCCCCGGGGGCCTTTGTCGCGGGTTCCTCAAACCCCGTTTTTTTCCCCCGGGGGCCCTTCTTTGGGGGTTCCTCTCCGCCCACTGTACCCCTTCTCCCCCCCTGGGGCCTGTCGGGGGGGTTCCTCTACCCCCACGATCCTTTCTCCCCCGGGGCCCTTCGTCGGGGGTTTCCCTAGGGGCACCCTCTCGCCGCATCCTGCTCTCTCCTTACGGAGGAAAGTGGGGGGTATGTACCTTCCCCCTCGCGTTCCTACACTTTACGGCGAAGGGGGAAAAAAAGGGATTTCGGGTATTTTTTATTTTACTCAAGCTTTTTGTTCCCGGGGAAACGCCACCGCAAGTCTTTACGCCTCGTTTCCCCCCCTTTTTTTCTCTTCCTTTTCTTTACACCATCTCAATTTCCCCCCACTGTTTTATCTGTTTTTTTCCCTTGTTCCGCAGGGCATCTCGTAGTTTTTTTTTTTTTTTTATAAGATAACGTGGGGGTGGCATATTTTTTTTTCCCTTCTCCTTCTTTTTTACGCAAGGTGCCATATCGATACAATTTTTCTCGCAAAATTATATCAAATTTTTCTTCATTGTCTTTTTTTTCTCTCGTTGGTTTTTTTTTTTCCCACTTAATTTTTTCTTCTGATCCTCTCCCTTTTTAAAATTATTATCGTCACTTCTTTCATATTTACAAAATTTGTATCTTTCTTTTCACTTCCCTTTCTTTCCTCCTCCTTCCTTTCCTTTCCTTCCTGCGTCGCGCCAACGTTCGAAACCCCTCACGAGGCACAGGAATAGTACAGAAAATACCAATCAATCACCTCACCCCCCCCCCACCCCACCACCCCCCCAAAACCACCACCCCACCACCCCCCCCATCATCGCCACTCCACACCACATTTTTTTTTTCATTCTTTCCAGGGAGCTCGAAAATTGAAAAAATTTTGTGGTATCTTCCAGGCCTCTTAAAAATTATAATTTTCTTTATTATGGGGAGGATATTATTTAAAAACGCTTGGGGGTGAGAGCGGTTTTTGGGTGATTTTTTTTTTTCCCTTTTATGTCCTCTGTCTACCGGGTTCCTTCCCCTTTAACACTCTCTTTATCTAAAACACTTTTAAAAAAATTTTGCCTCGCTCAATTTTTTACCCTTTTTCCCTTTTCTACTATTCTTCTATATATATTTTCTCAAAATAGAACTCTCATACAAAAGATAGCACGGGATAAAACATGTAGTTTCTATCGACGTTATAAAAAAAAAAAGGCAAAGCATGACAATTACATCAACAATTTTTTTTTTTTAAAACTGGTGACAAAAAGAAAATTTTTTCAATTTATTTTTCTTTTCTATTTAAGGGTTTATATACGAATCGAATCCGTGGTGATTTGTAAAAAACAAAAAACCAATTTCCCGTTATTCCTGACGATCTTTGGAGGGTCGGTCACCCCAAAGGCGGGAACAAAATTGGTCAAGGCAAAGCAAATTTTTCACCCGAGAAGCCAAAACGAGAGGGGGACGGAGGACTTGTGAAAGTGGAATTAGCTGTCTTTCTCTGTCCCTTTTCTCGTTCTGTCCTTTCTCTGCTCTCTCTGCCGAATCAAACCTTCTCCTTTAAGTACATTTTCACAATCTATTTTTTCCCTTCTTCCAATAACATTCATTGTTTTTTTCCAAATTGCAGTAGGGTAGCAGTAGGTGTGGGGAAAGGAAAAAAAGGAAATTTGGAAATATCGGAAATGGGGGGTCTTCGCTAACTTCATATTCGTGACCCGCATGCAATAGTGGATTTTATTACAGGAAACTTTTCAAAACTCCCCAATCAACCCGGGAATTTTACTTATTTTTTTTCCTGCAATGCAACTTTTCCCCCCTGGGCATTTATAAAACGGAGACCAAAGCGAACAAGGAAAAAATGTGAACAGAAAATAAAACAAGACACAGGGATGTGAGGATGTAGATTGTGTTTTTTTATAGATATAAAGGGCGGAAGTCTAGTAAAATCTTTTTTCACTGTAAAACTCGGAGTTTAACCTAGGCTGTTCCGGTATTTTTTTTTTCATATTTTTTTCTTTTTGATGTAAAACATATTAATGTTTTAGCTCCAAAAAATGTCTTTTCTCTTCTTTTGGTAGCCATTTTTAAATTTTTTTATTATTGTTATTATCATATCATTATTTTATATTTACGGTCATTTTTGCGATTTTCGATAAGCGGGGAACGTCCGGACCCCTCTTTGGATCAAGATCCCCCAACATTTTTATACCAAAAACCCTATCACAAATAATTTTGGGGCCATGACCATGTAACCTGGACTTTTCACGCGACAATTTTTTGGAATTGCGGGGCCGCATGGGGCCTGCGGGGCCCCCGAAAAAGAGAATAGTGTCAGGGGACTATCATATAACTGGTTTATCAGTATTTTTAATATACTTAATTTCGAAAATTTTTTTGTTCTAAAATATTATAAAATAAAAACAGAAAAAATATGTAAAGAAATGCCTTTACGAGACTATGAAAAAAATTGCATGAATTTAAATATTCACTTCAACTTTTCGCCATTTAAAACTTTGCGAGTCAACTTTACATGAAGGGTATAAATAAAAAGCGCAATTTTTAGCTTTCCTTGCTATATTTGTTATCGTAAAAAATTAAAAACCATGCTAGATTGGGTTTAAAATAAATAAATAAAATCATAAAACGGGAAATTTTTTCCGATTGATGATTTAAATTTTATTATTATATTTTCGTTTTTGAAAAAGAATTAGACCGTGTATAAATTGCCGGGACTAATAAAAAATCATCAAGGGGAAAATTACCGATTGATGTTTTTTTTTATTTAGAAAGCAAATTTTATGAAATGGTTCTAATTTTTTATCAATAACAAAATATACAATGGAAACTAAAAAAATTTGCGCTTCTATTGATACCCTTCATGATAAAATTTGATTGCAAAGTTTTAAATGGCGAAGAGTGAGGTGAATTTTAAAAGTTCACATATTTCTTCATTTCTCGTAATGGCATTTTTTTAGCGTGTTTTACTGTTTTTTATTTGATAATATTATAGAACAAACATTTCCAAAGATTACAGTATATCATATATACTGATAAACCAGTCCTATATGATTTATATATATAATATAAAATATAATATTTTATATTATGAATCCGAGCGGCCCTCCGACTTCAGCCCCTTGTGCGAAAGGGCCCATATTCCGTGCGCAGTCCGGTATACAGTGGTCTATGTTTATTGCTGATCGTTTGCTGTATCTTTAGTTTGATAGCTGTGATGTAACAACAATTAGAAGTATTCACCTCATTGTTTGTCTTGTCTTGAGTGCAGACATACGTGACACTTGTGTGAATAAAACAAAACATTGAACATTTACCATGGTTACTTAAGCAGTCTGTCGCATCACTTCTCTTCAGTAACTCAGATTTTCTCTCCAAGTCTGCCAGAGTGGTTTTAATTTCAACTTTATTTTGCGCAGGTAAGACATCAAAATCTTGTATTTTGCTGCGAGACAAACAAAACCATTAAACTCTATCACTTTGTCATTATTATGCTTCAAGTGATTTTCATGCAACATTTTCAGTTCACAATTCATACATAACAATGGTTGATTCCTTACACCTGTATCTATCTTTTTAAGTGTAAGGTGTCCATTTGTAGAAGCTTTCCCTTTCATTATCTTCTTCCTCTTCGTCATTCCCTTGCAGACTTCAACACTACAACAGTCACTGATTCACTCCACTTGCTGGCTGAATGGAACCTCGTCTCACATGACAACATTGTACGCGGATATCTTCACAAACACATATTTGTTACATTCTTATATACGTTCATGCTTTACGTGCTAAGCAATATCTATAAGACAGATCTGGCTTATGGCACACTGCAACACACACACACACACACACCACACACACACACACACACACACACACCACACACACACACACACACACACACACACACACACACACACAACACACACACACACACACACACACACACACACACACAACACACACACCACACCACACACACACACACACACACACCACACACACACACACACACACACACACACACACACAACACACCACACCACACACACCACACACACACACACCCACACACACACAACCACACACACACACACACAACCACAACACACACACTTCCTCATGTTATTTCATGCTATTTCAGGGAAAGGACAATCAAGTCACCTTCACAATTCATCCCGACGTGAATTTGAGTGATCTGATTATTATTATCTATATTTTGCACTTGATGAAAAACCTACTTTCTCACTGTATTTCTTTACACACTTTTTTCCGCTTTTTCTCCTGTGTTGGCATTTTACGAGCTGCCGAAAAGCTGACTGCTAAAACGTTACGAAAATAATGCGTGAAACTTTCTCATCTGAACAAGCATGCTGCACTCTCATAGCAGGGTATAATGAAGCGTTAATCATTGGTTGCCTGAAATATCACAGTAATAAGCACGATTATTCATGCCGAGAGTGAGAGCGAGAGCGAGAGCGAGAGCGAGAGCGAGAGCGAGAGCGAGAGCGAGAGCAGAGCGAGAGCGAGAGCGAGAGAGCGAGAGCGAGAGAGAGAGAGAGAGAGAGAGAGAGAGAGAGAGAGAGAGAGAGAGAGAGAGAGAGAGAGAGAGAGAGAGAGAGAGAGAGATGTTAAGAGGAGCAATGACTTCAGCTCACTCCTGGTACTTAATTTCGTGAACGTAGAAGTCTTCCAGAATAGTTCAGAGAGATACAAAAGGGTAAATAGAGAAAAACATAGAACACACACACACACAACACAACACACACACCACACACACACACCACACACACACACACACAACACACACCACACACACATACACATACACATACACATACACACACACACACACACACACACACACACACACAACACATACACATATAAACACAAACACAAACACACACACACACACAACACACACACACACACACAAATATAAACACAAACACAACACATACATACACACACACACATGCACATGCACATGCACACACACACACACACACACACACACCACACACACACACACACACACAAATACAAATATAAAACACAAACCCCAACCCTTACACACACACACATGCACATGCACACACACACACACACAACACACACACACACACACACACATACACACACACACACACACACTGTGTGCGTGTGGCGTGTGTGTGTGTGTGTGTGTGTGTGTGTGTGTTGTGTGTGGTGTGTGTGTGTGTGTGTGTGTTGTGTGTGTGTGTGTGTGTGTGTGTGTGTGTTTTGCAGTGTGCCATATGGTGCTTAGGGCGCCCGGCATCATTCTGTGGTCCGGCGTTCGACCCCCGACCCCGCTCATTCCCGGGATTTTTCCAATGTGAAATTCGAGGGGGGTACTGTCCCCCTTGAGCAAGGGGATGGAGGTGTGTGGGTGGGTGAGTCCCAGCATTGCCCAAAGATGGGTAATAATGAGCTCCAAGCTCGCACTGAGAGGGTGAAAACTGGCAATCGCGAGCCAGCGAAGTTTGGGGTTTTTGCCACTAGAGAGAGGATGAGGGGGCAGTGGGTTTAAGTGTTGTTCTACCACACTTAACCTACTCCCCCCTCATCCTCTCTCTAGTGGCAAAAACGTATCTTGCAAACTACAGAGGATCCAGAACAAGTCACTACGCTCCGCGCTAGGAGTAAAAATGGTACGACTTCCGGACCTTTCCTCCCTTCACGAGGAGACCAACGTCCTTCCCATCAACATCACACTATACAACAGAGCACAAAGACGAATCACCATGTTCCAACACACCCATGAACAATGTACACCTTCATCGACCTCTCCCGCGAGCTTACCGTCTTCCCCGAACAAAACTTACTAACGCCAAACCCCAACCCCCCACTTCCAATCTACACATAATCCACCTCCCCTGTTTCTCACTAACTCCTGTTATTTCCACAACCCCTTTTTTTTCCCCCCGCTTCACACCGGGAGGGGCCAGGCCCCTGGCCAGAACTTCCTTACACACTCTCAGTGGTATTGTTTTAGAGGTGTGCCAACCGTTGGGAGGGGGCGAGTCGCAGCAGCCCAGGCCACGACCACGTTCTGCCACGAACGGATTCCCCAACAGAGTTCACTCAGCCACGACCCTATCCTTTTCCTGTCCTTAACTAACCAAAACTCTTCCAACAGGCTTCCTCAGGGCGAGGCACGCAGTCGGTCCCGGCAGTTTTTTCTCACTTTTTGTCTTATAGCTTTGTATTCATATTTTTTGTTTTAAAAGTTATTATTTTTATAATTTTGGTGCTGCGTGCAACGCCCCGGCCACCCCTTTCAACGGTTCAGGGGCCCGGAGGGTTTTCCTTCCAGGCGGGCCAAGACCTGACAGGCCACGGGTGGCCCGGCTAAATGACGTGACCCGCGCACCCGCCGACGGCCCGTCTTCCGCAAGGGATCCCCCACCTAACCACACTCTCTAACCATCTGTCCTTCCTCCGTGCGAGTCTCACAGGAAAGCCAAGACTGATGGAGGCGCAAGGCAACATGGTAAAATTTCGAGACCCGGACCCTTGTGTCATCACCGACGGCCTCCCACCCGCGGAGGAGCAGACCTGGATACACACACACACAGCGGGGATAAAGATTTTTGTCTTTGGGATCGTCCGTGGGGTTGTAAACTTTTGTGGGTCGGTGGGGATGCAATTAAAGTTATTCTTTGCCCTTCTCACTACTCTCACTATCCTTTCCCGGGGTTCGGACGGGCCCACATTAATTAAAATGACCCCTTCGTTTTTACAGTATTCTTTTCCCCCCTTTTATACGTAAAAAAACTTTTTACTCCTACAACCCACTCCGTTCCCCCCCCCCCCTCCCCCCCCTCTAACTCACTGCTACTTCCTCCCGTGTTTGGACGGGCCACTTTAAATCCAGACCCCTCTGCTAAGGGAGGTATCTTCCCTTTTTTACGCTGCTGAAATACTTTTCCTTACAACCCACTTTTTCCGCTCGCCTTCCCCTCACTACCCGTGGTTGGATCCCCGAAAAACTGTAGTCCCTCCGCTTAGGGAGCCTTTCCCCCTGCCCAAATCTTTGGTAAAATAAAAAAAAAAAAAAAAAAACCCTTTTTAATCTCAGACTTCTTTCACTAAATTTTTCACATATTTCCTTCCTCCTTGTGGTATGGTTTGGGCGCGGGGGGTGAGTTCGGAAAAACGCCAGCCCCCGTGGGGGGTGCCCTGGGGTTTGGGGGGGGCGCGGTACTGGCGTGAAGAACAAGTAAAAACTATAACCCCAAAACAAACAACAAAAAAAACAAAAACAAAAAAAAGATAAAAAGAAAGAAGTGAAGAAAAGAAAAAACAAGTCAACCCCGAAAAAAAAGAAAAACAAAAGATCAAAAAAAAAAACAAAAACTGAAAAAACCCCGCGGTGGGCGGCGGGGTGGGCGCGGGGTTTTTCTTTGGGGGGGTCCGGGGCACCATCTTCCCAGGCCAGCCCCGCCAAGCCCTCCGAGTGGTTTCTGTTTGCTCGTGGGGGTTGGGAAAGCGTGTCGGTATGTCGGAAACCCACCCCCAAAAAAACATACAAAAACATAAAGCACCTGGGGCAAGCCCCGAGACTTTTTCTCTTACTACCTCCTTTCTCCACCCACTATTCTTTTCCCTTTTCCCCACTTCCCCATCTCCTGCTTTCTTTTTAATTTCCCATTCCGCTCGCGTGGACAAGACCATGGGGGAATTCAACAAAAACATTATAGTCCTCTCGCCCCCAACGGGGCGTGATAAAAACGCTTTTAAAATATAATTTAATTTAAAAATCACTCAGATATTTTCGTCGTACCCCTGGTGGAGGGCGGAGGACGAGGGGAACCCCCGGATTATTGGGGGGCGGTATTGGGGGGACCATGAAATACACGGCACAGTATCGGGTAGACGGGGGCGATACGGGGCCGGGCCGAAGGCAGGGAAAGAAGGAGGGGGTGCGGGTGGCAGAGACGGGGACGGGGGCATGAAAAAGGGGCCCGAAGAGGATTAAAAAAAAGGTAGAGGAAAGTAAGAAAATCCATAAAAAAGTCCTAAATTCTAGAAAATATTAAAAAATAATGTCAAATTGGACTCTTAATTAAAGGGTAACGATGAAGAAAAGGGTTTGTCATAAAAAAGGTAAAAAATGAAGAGAGAGAGAGAGAGAGAGAGAGAGAAGGGAAAAGGAGAGAGAGAGAAAAGAAAGAGAGGGGAGGGAAAAGGGGAGGAAGAGAGAGAAGAGAAAAGAAGAAGGGGGGAGAGAGAGGAGAGAAGGAGGAGGAGAGGGGAGAAAGAGAGAGAAAGAGAAAGAG
>JACEEZ010001743.1:0-42444 GCA_016584305.1 Chionoecetes opilio
ATAAAATCTTCTGAATCGAATTCCTCTCGTGACTTTTGGCATCTAACAAATACATCTCAAACATTTTTCTTCTTTATCTTTCCCTCCTATGCTTCACCCAGATGGCTCCACAGCTGTCTCATTTATTTCTAAAACTAAACTCTTCGGTCAAACCGTTGCTGAAAATTCCACTCTGATTGTTGAAGGGATTGGCCTCCTTCTCCTCCACCCTCTGACTATATAGTATATTATGCCTGTTATTAAGATTCTTCGTAATGATGTTTTCTTTGCCCTTTCTGGCCTAGATCTTCGGAAGTCTTACGGTCTGACGGAGTCCCTCCTATTGTTTTCCAAAACTGTGCATCTATGCTTGCACCCTGCCTGGTCAAACTTTTCCATTTTTGTATATCTACTTCCACCTTTCCTTGCTTGGAGTTTGCTCATATCCAACCTGTTCCTAAGAAGGGTGTCCGTTCCAATCCTTCAAACTACCGTTCTATAATTTTGACTTCCTGCCTTTCTAAAGGTTTTTAATCTATACTTGATAAGAAGATTCTTAAGCCTCTATCTGCTAACAATCTTCTATCTGATCGTCAGTACGATTTTCGTAAAGGATGATCTACTGGCGCTCTTCTAGCTTTCCTAACTGAATTTTGGTCATCCTCCTATAGGGGTTTCTGTGAAACTTTTGATGTTGTCCTTGACATATCAAAAGGTTTTGATAGAGTCTGGGACAAATCTTTAATTTCCAAATTACCCTCTTTCGTTTCTATCCTACTCTCTGTACCTGCATGTTAATTTTATTTTCAAACCGTTATATTGTAGCTACTGTAGACGGACATTGTTCTTTTCCTAAGTATATCAATAGTGGTGCTCCCCAGGGTTCTGTCCTATCACCCACTCTCTTTCTATTATTCATTAATGATCTCCTAAGTCTAATTAAAAGCCCTATCCACTCCTACGCTGATGATTCTACCCTGCAGGTTTCAACATAATTTTTTAGACGTCCGACTTAACAGGAACTAAGTGATTCACGGAGAGATGCCACTGAGCAAGTAATTTCTGATTTTTCTATAATTTCTGACTGGTGCAAAGCAAACCTTGTTTTGTTCAATGCCTCAAAAACCCTATTTTTACACCTATCTACTCGACAAATCCTACCAGATAACTATCCCCTCTTCTTTAATGACACTCAACTATATCCTTCTGCTACAATGGACATTCTTGGACTATCCTGTACTAAAAATCTCTGAACTGGAAATCTCACATATAATCTCTTGCTAAAACAGCATTAAGAAGTTATAGTCCTTGAGCCAGACCAAAAGTAATGCTCCGGCGGGGGGAGTAATTCTCATTATGATTTTCCATTAGACCAATGTCTCAAGTGTCAGAAAAGGTGTGATGGACATCTGAGAACGGTAGCTTAGTGCTCGGATGGACGCCATCTTTGAAACCACCCAGCTCGAAAATGCCCATTTGGTGGGGTACATTGTTGCACGTGTATCTGGACTTCTATACTAGCTATCGATGTGCGGTTGACGACTAAATATACGTCCAATGTGTACCGTCTAAATAAAAAATAATATGAAGCATTTTGTTATAGATTAATTATTATAAAAATCAATTATCGAAAAAAAATCATATATTTTTCAATATTTTATTATTAGACTTGTACTTTTTTTAGTGAAACAACACTGGTATGATTTTCCAAATTATGCATTTTGCTACACCGTTTATCTGTCTATAAAATAACTCAACAAGTACAACATATCATCCACCACGATTTTAAAACAAATATATGTAAAGAGGCATAAAATGACTTAGGCCGCCGCGGGCATTATCTATCTAACGAAAACGCAAGTTAGGAATGTCGTCGGAGAGGATTTTAAACCATACGATATCTAATAAGCAGGGGGAAAATTGTTACAAAAGGAAATCTGCACTTGGTGGCCATCTTGGATTTCAAAATGGCCGCAATTATATTAATTATTCATTACTAGAGTTTGGAAGACGTATGGAGCTGATTTTAACACCATACGATGTATATTCCTAATAAGCAGGCGGAGGTATCATTGAAATGTCATGTTTAGTCAAAAAACCCCCGGGTATGATCTTCCAAATTATAACATTTTGCTAAACCGTTTATCTGTCTATAAAGATTTTCAGGCAATTTGGCCTGCATTATAATAGAGAACAACATATGCTATACAATATACGTGAAACACAAAGTTAATCATCAGAGTCGCCACAGAGTCATTGGCATCCTGAAGCCACGATAGCATCATCCTGCACCATTTTGGGGAGCATCCCTGCAGCTTCCCACACAACAGTGCACTTCAACCCATTCAGTATGCAGGACCAATCTGACGGTCGACACTTCCTTCTGCATGTGCTGAGATGAGATTCAAGACGACATCTGGGGGCTGGTAGACCCGCCATCCATGGGTTTTTGAGCGAACTTAAAGCGCCCATAAAAGCTTGAGCGTCTTAAAGAGGAACAGGCTTTTATGACACAGTGAAGAAGCTAAACTGAAGGCCCTTTTGGGAAAGATCAAGCAGAAAGTTGTGAAGGCCAAAAAAAGGAGATCGTCCTGAGAGCTGACGACAACTGTTTGCCACCATGATACTCATCGCCAAGACAAGCATTCACAGATCTGGGATCTCGTGGAATGTACCAACAGACGTCTTCAATAGCATTCAGGCCTTCACGTGTCAGCTGTACGCCAGGAACACGAAGATCGTCGGTGCTAATTCACTCCTTTAAATCACATGTTCTGTGCAAAGAAGGGCCAGATCGAATCTGGACAATTGCCGCCTTGTGAAGACTCCTTGATGCAGCATACGCTTAGGGCCAACTATCAGCGGCTATCTGGCACGCAGCCTGAAAACCTGCCAGACGTCCAGCACCATCAGCAGGACATGGCTGGGGAAATCGATGATGGCGGTTCGCTCAAATCCGATGGATGGCGGGTCTACCAGCTCCAGATGTCGTCTTGAATCTCATCTCATGCACATGCAGAAGGACGTGTCGACCCGTCAGATTGCTCCTGCATACTGAATGGGTTGAAGTGCACTGTTGTGTGTAAGCTGCAGGGATGCTCCAACATGGGGCAGGATGAATGCTATCGGGCTCAGGATGCCAATGACTCTGATGGCGACTCTGATGATTAACTTTGTGTGCACTGTATATTGTATAGCATATGTTGTTCTCTATTATAAAGCAGGCCAAATTGCCTGAAAATCTTTATAGAAGATAAAACGGTTTTTGCAAAATGTATAATTTGGAAGATCATACCGGTGTTATTTGACTAAAACATGGGCATGTTCAATGATACCTCCGCTTTGGGGTTATTTGGAATATACATCGTATGGTGGTTAAAATCAGCTCCATACGTCTTTCCAAACTCTAGTAATGAATAATTAATATAATTGGGCCATTTTGAATCCAAGATGGCCACCAAGTGCAGAAATTTTCCCATGTAACAATTTCCGCCTGCTTTTTTAGATATCGTATGGTTTTTAAAATCCTCTCCGTACGACATTCCTAACTTGCGTTATCGTCAGAATGATAATGCCACTGCGGCCTAAGTCATTTTTTGCCTCTTTACATATATTTTTTGTAAACTCGTGGTGGATGATATGTTGTACTTGTTTAGTTATTTTTATAGACAGAAAAACGGTTTTAGCAAAATGCATAATTTGGAAATCTACCAGTGTTGTTTCACTAAAAAAAGTACAAGTCTAATAATAAAATATTGAAAAATATATGATTTTTTTTCGATAATTGATTTTTATAATAATTAATCTATAACAAAATGCTTCATATTATTTTTTATTTAGACGGTACACATTGGACGTATATTTAGTCGTCAACCGCACATCGATAGCTAGTATAGAAGTCCAGATACACGTGCAACAATGTACCCCACCAAATGGGCATTTTCGCGCTGGGTGGTTTCAAAGATGGCGTCCATCCGGGCACTAAGCTACCGTTCTCAGATGTCCATCATGCATTTTCTGATACCTGAGATATTGCCCTAATGGAAAATCATAATGAGAATTACTCCCCCCGCCGGAGCATTCACTTCAAAATATGGCCGGTTGGCTCAAGGACTATTAGGTGTCCTGTGGCGTCTGCGTCCTTTTTTTTCTCCCTTCCAGTTGCTTGCTCTCTACAGGGGCCTTATCCGCCCATTTAAGGAGTATGTCTCACATGTTTGGGGGGGATCCATTCATACAGCTCTCCTAAACAGGTTTGAGTCAAAAGCTTTTCATCTCATCAACTCCCCTGACAGTCAGTCAGAGGAGGTGAGGAGAGAGAGAGAAGTGACTTTCAATCATTAAATCACCGCCGCAATGTTCTTTCTCTTGCTAACTTCTACCGTTATTTTCATGTTCATTGTTCTTCTGAACTTGCTAACTTCATGCCTCCCCCCCTACCGCGGCCTCGCTGCACAAGACTTTCTACTCATTCTCATCTCTATTCTGTCCATCCTCCTAATGCAAGAGTTAATCAGTATCTTTACTCTTTTATCCCTTTCACTGGTAAACTCTGCAACTCTCTTCCTATTTCTTTTTTTCCACCTTCTTAAGACTTAAATCTTTTCAAGAGAAGAGAGACATGACACCTCCCGAACTAAATTGGCCCACCCTCTTTATTTTTTTTTTCTTACTGTTTTCTTTATAGGAACTGGCAACTAAACGGGCTTTGTGTTACCTCTTTTTGCTGTGACCTTGGCCAGTCCTGTGTGATGTAAAAAAAAAAAAAAAAAAAAAAAAAAATATATATATAGGCTATATATATATATATATATATATATATATATATATATATATATATATATATATACATATATATAAATATATATATATATATATAAATATATATATATAATATATATATAATATATTATATATATATATATATATATATATATATATATATGCATATATATATATATATATATATATATATATATATATATATATATATATATATATATATATATATATATATATATATATATATATATATATATATGATCTCTCAGATCTCTTTTGTCATATTGCTGAGAAGAGTTTATAAAAATGCCTCACGGAAAGAGTTTGGAGATCGTAGTTACAGACTGGTCTTTAGGTAAAGACAATGTACCTCACACGACACACACAAACCATCCTCTTTTGTTTTTCTTTTTACGGCGGAACCTGTAGCGCCTATAATGAATCAATAATTTTTAGGCATACGCCGTGGGGCGCGTTGCCTTGTCCACCCTACGACGCCACTCCCAGGGGTCACCACGCGCGGGTCCCATTTAGGCTCCCTTCCCATACTTGCGACACATTACGACCCATTACTTGCGACAGGAAACATCAACTTGCCCCAGCCACGCACCTTGTGGGCGCCCCTTGGCCTCCTCCACGCCGAATTGTCTCTTAAATATACAACCCGGTGGGGAAAGTTTGGTCTCAGGGTAGCGTGCCACATGCCCATATAGCCGAAGTTGGCACTGACGGACAATCCAGATAATAAGTCACGATTCAGTCTCACGGTGCAATCGCTGATTTGACACGTAATCATCCCAGCGATACCCATGATTCTGGGAAGACATTTATTACCTAAGACATCGATTCGCCTATTCAAATCGCTATTTGGTATCCATATCTCACATCCATAGTGTAATACAGGATCACAAGCGACATGAAGATCCGGAACTTTTCCTTCTACAAAGGTACCGACAACGTCAAATACTCGTGCTGAGCGAGTTCATAACACTGTGGGCTATGCAAATCCGCCGTAAGACTTCTCGACGTGACCCGCCGTTACTATGGACTGTTACTACCAAGATATGTAAAACCTTCCAAAATTTCAATATCCTAGCCGGACGCATTAACAGAAAGTACTGTTTCATCTGTTAATCCGTCAAACACTTGGACCTTGATCTTGAGCCAGGAGTCATCAAGTCCCAAAGTTCTTGTCGCCTGGTGCAGCACCTCGAAAGCCATCACCAGGATCTCCAGCGTCTCAGCAAAGATTACTGCATCATCGGCAAAAACAATATATGTGATATCGGTGTTGCCGTGGGATGCTCCACAATTACTTTGACTTATAACCTTGTCAAATACCCAGTTCATACAAGTGTTCAAAACGGATGGGGCTAGGACGCACCCTTGCCTCACTACTGTATTCACAAGTAAAAAGCTAGATACACCTCCCCCACACTTCACAGCACTCTCAGTCCCAGAGTACAGACCAGTCATCATTAGCGCCTGTATACTATTATTATTTTTTCCTTTGAGGGCTTAGGTGGCTTGCACTGCACATTCATAAAGGCTGTGATGGTCGGACTTCACCCGTGCGTGGCGCAGCTGGAGATTTATTTCACACAAAACAAAAAGTTAGTCATGGTGACTAACTTAGCCATATCAAGCCGTGGGGTCTAAAACGAGAACAAAGTTAGTCAAGCTGAGTAAAAATGGTTAGTAATTTTTTTGAGTAACTACCTAGTAAATCTGAGTATGGTCCTAAGTTCAAAACAAAATGGATAACCAGTCGGTCAAGTTCACCGTTTTGAGTACCCACATTAGTAAAATTGACTAAGGGGGGCAAAAAAAATGCACCTTTAGGGGGCCAAAACATGGCACCTTTAGGAATGCAGGTTTTGTACCTTTATAGGGTGCAACTTTTGGAGGTGCACTTCTTGCACTTATTATGTGCCAGCAAATGCACCTTGTAGGGGTGCAACTTTGCACCTTTAAAGGTACAAAACGATATCACCGAGTTTGCACTTTAAGGGTGCAAGGTTGACCTTAAACACTAGGGTGCAAAACATTTTGCACCTTTTGGAAATTGGAATTGGGTTCAATTTTGCACCCATATGGGTGCAAAAATGCACGTTTAGGAGCAGGTTTGGCATCCTTTATAGGTGCAAATTTTGCACCTTTTGGAGGATGCACTTTGCACCCATATGGGTCAACAAAATGCCACCTTTAAGGGTGAAACTTGCACATTTAAAGGGGCAAAATAGGTCCCCCATTTGCACCTTTAAAGGTGCAAAAGCTGCACTCAGGCTCCAAACTGCAGTTATTGCACCGTTCTGGAGGAGTGCAAACTTACACCCTAGTGACAAATGGGTGCAATTATGCACCCTCCACGAAGGTGCAAAACTGCACCTCTGCACCTCCAGGGAATGCAATTATAGATATCGTCTTATGGATCTTAAAGAAAGAATTCCCGATATCATATTCTTTATGGCAAGTTGAGTAACTTTCTATCGAAAATTATGATATCATGAATTCCTCCTTTTAGAAGATCAGTAAGGAACAGAAATTTGGCATTTGAAGGTGAGGTTGTTGCTGCAAGAGGACATTCTACGCAAACACTTCTCCGATGACCAAATCATTGTGGGAAGTTCCTGCCCAATAAGTACTCTCAAAATTAGGAAGGGATCTTAATAAAACCAGCATTCAGTTAACATGTCTACTTTGCTAGTCTTTAAAGCGAAAATATGCATTAAAGGAAAAATAACAGGGTTAAGTTAATAAGGATATAATACTGAATAGAAATACATCTTTATTAAAAGCTGAAAACAACGTGAGATTAGAAAAAAATACAAATGTTAGATTAATGAGTAATGTTACAAGGGTATGGAATGAATGACAATCTACTTAGTTCGCGATTTGTCCTTCAAAGCTAAAAGTCAGGGGGGATGGAAAATATATTTCCGATATTTATCTTTGCAAAACGACAACAAATTACGTTATTTATCTTTCATATTTAACAACAATCTATGAAATTGAACCATGAAATTTTTATATATAGACTTACTTTTTTTTGTTATTTTAATGATAAATCATAAGCAATAATCATCTTAAAATGGAGCTTTGCAGCATTTAAGACATAGATTGCAAACGCGACAGGTTGGCCAACCGAACCCTATGCATTATGAACAATAGCCTGTGAGTGATTAAGTGATTATGTACGGGAAAATGCTAGGGAAAGGATTGGGCCGGCTATAATATTGTATGCAGTAAAAGTAGAAAATATTGGGACATATCATCCACACAGGTATAAAAAAGATACTGCAAACATGATCTTATAAGTGATGATTTAGTGCAACATCGTGTAGAGAAAGAAATATTACTTGAAGCTCTTTTACTCAAACGCATTAAAGTAGGAGGGAGGACATGAAAATGCAATAAATAGTTTCGAAGGTGACATCTTAAGAAAAGCTTTTGGATTTCTATGCAATGTGTAAGAACGGATAAAAAAATAAAAAATATGGGGATAGTTTAGCATTAAAAAAAACCTAACATCTGGAAAAGTACAAACTTAAGAAAATGTGTTAGAAAACTGGAAAGATGAAAACAGATATTCACTGGAAAGAAGTAAGACAAGACACAATAAATTAATGCAGTGGCCAGTTGGAATATGATTGGCAAATTCCACATATCCAAAGACTGGCTAGATGCCATGCTGTCTATTTAATTACTGCCTTCAAGAATGCCAGTAGTAATTTTAGTAATTACATGCAGTAATATGCTACATACCATTCATTTCCAAATTATGTGCATAGCCTACCTTACACAATCTGTTTGTAAATACAACATTACTATTATACACCACTGCGTACAAAAGGTTGGTGTAAACTAGGCATGCACATAAGGTAGGGAAAATGATAGTGCAGAAGGTATAAATAAGGACCAGCTATTAAGACGCTTAAACCTACCACTTGTTTATAACTTTGTACTGTTTGAGGAGAATGACAAAAACATATACAAAATCCTAGTTAATTATTTCAAATTTAGTTCGTTGAGAAAGAAACCTGAAAGTTAATGTGGGCACAAAAATATGTGATTGTATTGGATATGAAGTTGAAATACTTACTTTGCAAGGGCAATGCTAGTTGAGCATGAGAGGAGACAAACAATGTCTCAAAATAAATATTAAAACAGGATGCTAATGGAGGAGACTCTGTGCACACAAGGGACATGGAAGGTTAGATAATAGAGAACACAACAAGGTAGGATTAGTGGGAACCTTCACATTATATGTTGAGAGTGCAGTGTGGCCTAAAAAAAAGGCACTCAGAAATAGCTAAAAAGGTCCTAAAAACACTGCCCTGTAGGGGTTTTTTAAAGGGAAACCTATATATCAAACATAATTTAATGAGACTAAACCTGTTATGTTTCACTCAGCTCAATCTCTTATGGTCTCCTCAGCTGATTTCATGTTGTTGTAGTGTTGTAAAGAGCATCATGTTCCAAAATGTTATACAGCTTCAATGGATATGTCAAACACAAAACCATAACCAACACAACACCCAACCAAAAATTGTTCTCCATGAAAGAACATGAAAACTGTTGTGTGTTTGACCAATCTAGCGTTCATCACACTGGTGTTCTTGTGACCTTGGAATGACATGTATAATATGTGTAAAAAAAAAAAAGTTAAGCCTAGGCATTATGTAACAGAGAAGATGAGGATGGGCCCAAAATCACATAGGGGAAAACCAAAACCCGCTGAAATGCGCAGTCACCAAACCAGGGGCAATAGCAAAGGAATGCGACAGTTATACATAAAATTATAAAAAGATATTATAATTTTGGAACAATGGAGCTAAACTCCACAATAGCCATTGTAATCTAAACTTAATTAACGGTACAATTTAGGCGTTTGTCCTTAATCACCATACTTTATTTCGATATATTTATATTTTTCTTTGTCTAATTTAGTCAGGGTTCTATTCTATACTATTAAGCCCGTCACACATACATGACTGAAGGTTCGTAACGCTTTTTTCATCAATAGTCCCTTGAATAGCGACTCGTAGTGCGTTTGTGAGCCTGCTGGACGACCTAACGAGGTTTTTATTGTGCGGGGTAAAAAAATTGTGGCGCCTCACGATTGTCAAAGTCATGTCACAGTAGAGGAGGTCGTAACTCGGTGTGAAGCAGTCTAGCTGAACCCCTGTCGAGACCCAGAATCGTAATTGCCATTGTTAATTTGGGTATTATTAGACCATTTTTTTCTTAGTGAATTTGAGGCAATATTTTATAGCTACGAATGGCTATTAGTATCCTTAATCGGGGACTAACTAATTTCGTATATTAAGCTTACGTTTTGTTCTTTATGGCATAACAGCTAATGTCATAAGCCAAAGGACCATTCTGGGGTCAAGGGGTTATCGGATGTGTTCGTGTCGTGATGCAATCGACGACAAAAAAAAACGTTAACCAGTTGGAGGTGGCGTGGGCAGCGAGGTAACAACACTGGTCCGGGCCTTGGAGTGTAACATGATAAAAGGGACGCGACTCTCTCTCTCTCTTCCAAATATAACAAAAATTCGAATCAACAATTCTAAATAATTCAACTTGAACACTGATAATAATAATAATAAGAATAGTAATAATAATAATAATTAACAATAATCTATAATAATATAAGCGAAAGTGTGTGTGTCGTGTGTGTGTGTGCGTATACTAGTTCTGCCCCCCATGGCGAATTCCCATCATATGGCACAGTTTTGGAACAGGTAAACAGGGGAAGGTTTTAAGCCCACTTAGGAATGATCCGATCAATTTTTTTTTTTTTTTTTTAGTAGACTAATTAGCGAGAAAGGTGAAAAAAAAGGGTGCGAGAATTGAGGAAACCTTGATTTAGGGTGATGGGTAATAGGGTTGAGTGAATGGGGGGGTGATGGGTATGGGTGGGGGTGATGGTGAGTGAATGGGTGTGGGGGGTGATGCGGTGATGGGTTGGGGTGATGGGTTTGTGGGTGAGGGACATAGGTGGGGGGGTTGATTGGGGATGGATGAGGGAATGGGTGTGTGGTGATGGGAATGGTGAGGAATGGGTGGGGGGGTGATGGGTAATGGGTGAGTGAAGGAGTGGGGGGTGGATGGGTAAGGCGTCAATATATACATTTTTCTACATCCACATTTCAGACAAGTTAGGAAAGGGGCTATCTGGAGAGTCTCTGTTAGGTGGGCCGGAAGGCCACAAACACAGGTGGGGGGGGGTCTAGGGGGGGAGGGCGAAGGCCCCAATACGCCCTCCGCAGGAGCTAGCCAAATAGTCGCCGGAGGGCGGCTTGCGGCTTGGTAATTAATAATAATAATATAATAGTGGTAGTAGAAGATGGGTAGAGTAGTAGTGATAATGGGTCGTTCAGGGAGGTCGTAGGGGGGCCCCCCCCCCCCCCCCCCCCTTCCCCCTTCCCCTTAGAGCATCCCCCGAACGGTGTTGCATTCATGGCTTCAAAACTCAATTATATCTCAAATGTGAAGACTCGTACGTAGTCCCTGTCGCCTCGCGGTATTGTCGCGTTCTTGAGAAAACGTCACGACTAGTCGTTGAGGCAGAGCAGACTCGTCACGGAATCGTGGCAGCGGGAGGTGTGGGCACACGACTTTGAGTCGTGGGCGCGGTCACCCCTTGAGTCGTGTATTGTGACAGGCTTTACCGAGCATATTATTCGTGTTTAAATAAAAACCCAGGTCAACAGGTTAGGACAAAGTTACTAACCATTCAGCAAAAAATCAGGAGGCCCACAGCCTCCCCCTTGTTGAAAAAGTTAGGTTAACTCCAAGGTTCCTAACTAACTTTTGGACCTGGGGAGGGATAAAATAATAACTAGAATTTCTAACAGAGATTCTATAGATCCCCCATTATCAGGGAAAGTGCGTATTTACCTAATCTTAACCTAGAACTAAACAAATGCAATTAATATTAGTCAAAACTGGTCAGCCGGGATATAAGACGAGAACTTCCGCCGTTTAACACCAAAGTTTTCTAATATTTTTTTTGGCTGTGCAGTATTATTAATCCACTTCAGCGAACCTTAACAATTACATACATATTGAGACAATGATTAGTTGTCTAATAGGGGCATATCGCGAAGTATTATTCAAGTATTATTCATACCATCAAGGCTTTTTATTCCACTTGCAGGAACCAAAAAAATATTAAATATGTGTATTTCAATATGTAATAGGTAATAAACATTGAGGTTATATTGATAGGCTATGTTTAGGTTTGGTTTATGTTAGGTTAGGTTAGTATAGGATGGGTTTGGGTTAGGTTTTGTTTAGTTATTAGGTAAATACAAAGGTGTTAGGGTAAAGTGAACTTGATGGTGCGTGATCGGCCTGCTGCATATTACCAAAGTCTGGAAAAGGGTTCGCCTACTTACTCGGAAAAACACGTCAGGTTAGGTTAAGTAGGTCATGGTTAGTTTCTTACATCATTATGGTAACTTTGTGTGGAATCACAATGGAGGGCATTTCACGAAAAAATCCTGTGTTAGTTACGAAGCGACTCGCTAAGCATCTCCACCCGCAAGGGGACACTTTCAAGACCTTAGGGAAATATGCGCCCCAGCGCTCGGTGGTTGTGCGGCGCCAATCCTTGTGGAATATGATACCAAATAGGTTATATTTGTTAGTGTCTACAAGTTAATGGTATCTCAACTACATATATGCAGAAAAAAACTATACACAAATCGTGTTATTAAGGTTTGCAGTGAAAGCCCAATTGTCACAATGAACTGGCGAAGTGCACAACAAAAATGGTTAACACAAAAAGCCCGCTTAGTTGCCAGTCCCTAATAATTAATATTGGTTTACTAAGCACAACTGAGCTTTCCTGCCAACCAAAATACACACCAAATACAACAAAATACACAAACAAAAAATAGCACAATGTGTATAATTTCTTATAATAATATATATATATATATATATATATATTTATATATATATATATATATTATATATATAATAATATATATAATATATATATACTACATATACCAGACCATGTTAGCCATAACGGTAAGATTCGCTTTATCAACCCTGCTCCTTTCAGATGAACTAATTTTCTGATAAATTTTTATATTTTGAAAGAATCTGATGGTTGTTTGGTTAAGATTGTTTATCGCCCCTGCCCTATATCACTTACTACCTATGAAGGGACGAATCTTTTGTCATACACGTCTTTACTACCTTCCAAACTCTTGGCAAAGCGTTACTTATCAAAATCACGGAAATAAATGAATAATATAAATAAATAGGTGCAACTCTGCCATCGCCATCAGCACAGTCAGTGACCACAGGGCCAAACCCTTCCTCACGTACAGTAGCCAGGCTAGGTTAGTTTAGGGTTAAGGTTAAGGTTAGGTTTGTTAGTTTAGTTAAAAATAATACTAAACTTCTTAACCTAACTCCCCTTTTTGACCATAGTAACAGTTTCCAAGAAGTTGAAGGTTAAAAAAGGACATGTATGGACAAAAGATTTAGCCTTTCATAAAGGTAGTAAACGGGGTAGGCAGGGTTGATAAAACAAATCTTAACTCACTAATCTAACCTGGGCAGTGGGCCTTATTTACACTAGAGAGCAGAATTCCTCCACAAGTGGGAGTCATGGTTAATGTTACCTTATGAGATTCTAAGAAAAACTCTCAATGAGCTTCCGTCTGCCAATCAATACTTGTGGAGATTATGACAGTGGACAAGAGAGAACAAAGTGTTTACCGTGCGACTCGCTCTTCTTTCTCTTGTGGACCTTGCTTCCCTAAATTTTTCCCTTGCCGCGGGGGACATTTTTTCATGTGAATTTGGCGTTTTGTCAGGTAAACGTGGGGTTAGGTTAGATGGTTTTTAGATACGTTCTAACCAGTAATTTAGTACGAAAACTACGTTAAAAAGGATTCTTATCAATACTATATTTTGTTGTTAAAGAATGAATGGTCACATTAAAAATCGCGGGAAAATGCCTCCATTTGCAGTTATCCCCTTAGGGTTAGGTTAGGTTGGGAATAATTCCCTAGAAATTAGGTAGGTATCTGTAGGTTATTGGTCTATATTTTGATGTATGTTCAGCTTTATATCATCCCATAGTGTATACCGGATATATTTACGTCATCTACAAAATCTAAACCACATAACCAAAAAACAATTTCCCCTCCCCGCCCAAAACTCCGCGATCCCAAGGGTCCTCAGGTTGGTTATGGAGGGGGATAATGCAAAATGAGGCATTCCGTAATTTTTTATGTGACAACATTCTTACCAAAAAATACATGGAGAAAGAACATTTATAATCTTAGATTCTTAGTTTTTAATCATAGATTTCTAAGCAAATACTATATGAAATTCCGTTCGCCAAATCACTACTTTCAGAGAATAAGACGAAGTTTAATAGGAAGGGGTGTACAGAGTTGTATATGAGATATGAAAATTAACTAACTAACACCACTTTAGGATCACTAACCTAACCGAACCTAACATATTCCTCACGCTTTAACTCCTAACTAAAGCCAAATCTGCATTAAAAGAAGTGACTTCCGCGGCAAGGGAAGAACAGAGCGATGTAGGTCACAAGAGGAAGAAGAGTTGAGGCGGAGTAAACACTTGATCTCTCAATTCTCCTTAAACAATATCGTCATATCTCCAAAAGTAATAATTGCGACGGAAGCTCACAGAGAGCATATTTTCTAGAATACAATAAAGGTAAAAACAGAAACCACACTCCCAATTGTGTAGGAAAATTTCGGTTCCTAGTGTGAAACTAATACCACCTTACCTAACCAAATTGTAAACGGACGTCCACACGGAGAGGGCTCTGCAGTGCTCGACACCCGATAATCTAAACCTAACCTCCTAAGGTTAGAGGGAGGTTGGTACACAAGTTGTTCTTACCCAGGTTTTGTGAGTTGTTTCGGACACTGATTTGAATTTTTTCGAGATACCTGGGTGTCGTTTCGTGTTCTAGTAATCAAGTTCAACTCTGAGCTGAGTGTACGAACGAACTATGGTTTCATATAGACTACGACAAAATTTGGGCTATACGAAACAACTTGTGTAACGAATGACTGCACCCCCACTTAGAAAATGCCTTACAGGAAAACCAATCTCCTACTACCATTACATACATGATCGTTGAATAAAAAGGTTCACTGCAAAGGGGAGGCGAGGGAGGTGTATAGGATACCTTGAAAAATGTTGCCCTTAGGGGCGGGAGTTGAGGGGGGCTTAGCAAAGACTTGGGGAGATCAGCTGGCTGCGAAGATCCTTGGGGAACAATATGAGCCCTGGTGATGTCCATGATGCTATCACAGGCCGTGGGCAGCTGTTTTCCTCAGGAATCGCGGGCTTCGCGGCACTATTTCAAGTTTCAAAGGGACTTCCATTTACAAAGCCAACAAACGGAGGTTCGGGCACGGGTGCCTGGCTGTGAATTTTGTAGGCGACATTGTTACCAAGCCCACCAGACGAATTATCATATTTCAGATTGATTTATAAGTATCGTACAACACAGGTAAAATCGTATAGTCAGTAAACAGACTTGTACTTCATTGACTGCAGCTTCCCACATATAAAAAATTTCACTTTTCACCAAAATATATAATATATCATATTACGACACACACAACTCCATGTTATATGCTCTCTTTCGCGGAAATTGACAGCGACATATTTTTTGCATATGCAAATGATAGCTATGTGTGACTTAAATGTAATTATAATTGTGAGTCAATTATCGTTTTTCGTGTTACGATTCTCAAACCATGTATCGTAGGGATAGTTCCAAAATGTCGTACCAAGTACGACCATACTACTTTGCATATTCGGAGGGGAAATGCCAGCGTCGCAATATGAATAAATGCCTTCAAAGGAACCATCGTTTTAAGAAGTATAATATATTATCATGCTCATTAATGTATTGGTACAGAATCAGGGTATTTCTAAAATATTTCACAAAAGTACATCGGTTGATAAACAGAAGAGGATAGTTCGTAAATATGTTACAGTGGACTAAACATTAATCCAGTCTTTTTGACGAAGGCCTGACTTAACTTACGTTTTGTGTGTAGTGACACGTGTTTATAGGAGAAGGTCCTGTTTTCTTTTTTGTGATGGTCTGCCCAGTGGTCGGCAACCTCGGCTCTGGATCCGGCAGGGGCTCTTAAAGAGTATGTGCGACTCCGGGCCCCTACTTAAAAAATTTCCCAAATTTAAAATTTATCGTAAAAAAAATTTTGAAATAAAATACTTGCATGGTCCCCTGATACAATAGTGTATGTAACCTAGCCCTGGGTCTCTAGAAAAATTTTGGGAAAAATTTTTGACTTAGTTATTATACACTTATCTTTATTTTTTATTTTCATTATTTTTTTATTATTATTTTTATTATTATTTTTATTTTTACTTTTAGTATTGAAGGTATTTGATTATCTTGTCTGTGGGTATATTTAAATCCATATGGTAATAGGGAGGAGAAAATTATATTGTTTCGAAATTTTCCCATTCAAAATTTACACTGCGGCTCCATCAGCACTGTTTTTCTCCCAAGTTTGAAAAAATTTGGCTCTTCTCAAATTTCTGGGTTGCCGACTCGGGTCTATTTTCAGTTAGGCTTGTTAAAGATTCCATCTGGGGTTCTCTCAGCCCATTTGTGTCGCAGTCGGAATAACATATGAAAGCATATGGTTTCCTTACCCACACGACGATTGTTTTAAAAAAGTTGTTTTTTGGTGAGACTTGAACTGGGACCTTGGCCCCCACCAGGCTCTTGTTGACCTCGTTAAAGATGGACGAAAGAGTTGCCCCCGTTGGGTTTCGGGGTCGGGCATCGAGCTCACCACCCCAAAGACGCAACACTGGGCCACCGCCCCCTTTCTCTCCTCCCTTTGTAAAGGGGGGCAGAAACAACCGTTTTTCTCAGTGAAAAATCCCGGGACAAGCAGGATGGGGGATCGAACGTTTGCCCGTAAAAAAAATATGTGACGCTTTAATTCCCCTTTGAACACGCAGTGTATGTGTGTTGTGTGTGTTTTTTATGAATATGTGTATGCTTTTATTATATTATTAGTTAGATGTTGTGTTGAGCGTTTTTGTGTGTGTGTGTGTGTGTGCGTGTGTCTGTGTGTGTGTTGTGTTTTGCGTGCGTGTGTTTTGTCTGTGGTGTGCGCGGTGTGCGGTGTGTGGGGTGGTGCGTGTGTAGCTTTATCCATGGTTTTTTGCTTTTTGCCCCACAAGAGGAGAAAAATCTTTACGCTGCTCATTTAGGGTTTTGTCGATGAAGTTATTTCTTTGTTATACGCCCAATCACATGTGCCAATGTGTGGTTTTCAGCGATAAGGAGGAGGGGGAGAATAAGTAAGAAAAGGGAAAGGGAGGAGGAGGGGAATAGACCCATCGGTAGGTCCGGGCCCGCACACCGAAGACCCCGTGATAGGAAGCTTCCCGTGAGGGACTACGCGCTAGAGAAACCCCAGTTGTTGGCTGCTGTTGCAGAGAGAAGGCTACGCAGCCCCCCGCTCTTGGGATTCCCCTTCTCTCTTCCGCTCCTCGGCTATTGCTCAGCTTTTAAATCGTGGGGTTACCGTATTTATTGCTTTCCTATAGTGCCAATGCCCACAACTTCACCCTTGGCCCCACCCCCGGAAAAGGGGACAGTGCAAAAACAGGTTCTTTATTTCCTTAAACCATGTGATAGCGGTAACCATCCCGGGAGTTAGTGTGATACGGAACGTAAGGGTTTTTAAAAAGTGAAAGATGGGCCAATCACCAAATTGACGTGAGGAAGGGACGATCAGTGTTACACATAAAAATAATTGCATGCGCCTCACTCCCCCACCTGGCTTCACCCCTCCTCACTATGGGGGGGGATGAGTATTTCTTGTCCTTGACGACTTTATCCTCACACGTCAAAATTTTGGTGAAGGAGGAATACGAGTTTAAAAATTTTGCTACTGTTTTCCCTTTCCCTTTATTTACACTTAATTGTCACCCTTTCTTGGTTTTAACCCGAAAGTTTGATAAACAAAAAAAAAAAACTGGTCCCAAAATGTTTTACAAAAACGAGATACACTGATCGCCACCATGATCTAACAACTGCATCCACCTCCCCCGTCTCCACCCCCGGCCCACAATTAACACACCATATAAGGTGAGTGATAGATCAAAAAGGGAAGTGCCACAAAACCTTTCATTCTCCCGGGATCATAAATTAGCCGCGCGGGGTGACGCACAGCTGATTGAATTTTCGGGTTAAGTTAAGAAAAGAATTAGGCGAAGGGTTTAAAAGAGGGGACGTGACTTGAGGACGGAATGAGGAGTGAGGGAGGGGAACATAAAGGCGATAATTAAGAGATACTACATTGAGGAAATGAGTGTGGATGGAAGAAGATCAAAAGACAAAAAAGGAAAGAACAGAAAATTTTTTGGTGCAAAATAAAAAGTTTCTTCAATGAGGCGCATAAACTGATCACCAACCGATTAAAACAATTACGTATGAATAAAAATTTGTATTTTTAGCTGAACACAAAAATAAAATCAAAAATATATATTTCTAAAATTTCAGTTAGCTAGGTCTAGAGTATAAATAAATAAAAATAGGATGAATGAAGTCATTTTATCGTTGTGGGAAATAAACAGTATTGTCCGCGAAGGGAGGGAAAATTATTGCACCGACAATGTCAAGGATCAACACGATCTCTGGCGCTCGGCCTGCTATAAGACGTCAGTCAATCTCTCTTAACCAAATTGTTACACACTCCTCCCCAACCTACAAAGAGGCCTGCTACAAGGCATATCGTGCCATTTTAACTCCATTCAAACACTCCCAAAGGTATCTTACTGTACCAAAAATCACGGTTACTGTATATGTTGAGTGATTGAGCTGGAAATATGAGCCATAGAAATTAAGCAAATTTTAATTATATAAAACAGTCCTTGTACACGACTTAAAAAAACAAAAACTCAAAACATTTACGTACACCATTAATACTGACCATCTATTGCTTGACCACAGAGCCGTAGTCATCTGCTGAAGCATCAGAGACCTCAGCAGTCTGGGGTTCACGCTTGGTAAAGTCAACACGGACCGCATCCTAGCGCTTCGTGTCCTGGTGGAACGCCGACGTGAGTTTCGACATGGGATGCGTGCAGCCTGTGTGATCTCAAGAAGGCGTTTGACTCGTGCATCGTGCAGTCACTCTGGATCTCCTGGCAACTTGCGGGATTCCTGCAAGGACTATTGAGTTGATACTGGTCTGTACTCTCGGGAATGAGAGTGTTATGAAGTGTGGGGGGGAGGGTAGCCAGCTTCTTTCCATGGGAAATACCGGAAGTGGAGGCACGGTGCGTCCTTGACCCCCATCACTTGTCAACACTGATGGACTGGGTATTGGGCCAAAGTTGTAGATCAAAGTGATTGTGGAGCATCCCTCGGCAACACCCAAGATCACTGATCTAGGTTTGCCGATGATGCATAAGCTTGCTGAGTCGCTGGAGGTCTTGGTGATGGCTACGAGCCACTGCAGAGGAGGCAAAGCCTGTGCGAGACTAAATGTCTCCTGGTCTTAAAGACCAAGGTCCAGGGTGTGGAGGCTTACTAGATGAAACAGTACCAGTCTGTTCATGTGTGCGCGAGGACATTGAGATCTTGAAAAGTTTTACATACCTGTAGCGCAGTCCATAAGGACGGCGGGTCACGCAAGAAGAGTTTTACGGTTGGACAAAATTTGGCATTGCCCCACGTGCTAGGACTCGCTAGAAGGAATATTTGGCCGTTGTCGGTTACCTGTGCAGGTGAGGGGACAAAGATCCGGATCTTCAAAGTCGCTTGTGATACACTGTCTTACTCTATGGTTGTGAGACATGGACACTAAATTGCGATTTGAAGAGACGAATCGATACTTGGGTAATAAGCTGGTCTTTCGCAGAATCATGGGGTATCGCTGGAATGATACGTGTCAAATCAGCGAATGTCCGTGAGACTGGATCGTGGCCTGCATAGTCGTCAGCGCCAACTTCAGCCATATGGGGCATGTAGCACGCCTACCCTGCAAACGATCTTCCCCATCGGGTTGTATCTGTAAGAGATTAATCCGGCGGGGGAGGATGCCAAGGGGGCGCCCACCAAGGCTCGTCGGCTGGGGCAAGTTGATTCTTCTTTGTCGAGAGCCTGCTTAGTATGGGAAAAGAGCCTGAATGGGGACTAGCGCGTGGTGACCTCCAGGGAGTGGCGTCGTAGGGTGGGCGAGGCGACGCGCCCCCCGGCAGTATGCTCCCAATGATTTGATTGATTGAGGGATTTATTACTGATCATACATTTCTTACTCAAACTAGGGTTATATGCCGCTTGCATAACGTGAGGGTAAGCCCTACTGGATGCCCAATTTTACTGTATATTCCTTATGAAAGTAATAGTTGTCACCATATACGCACACGGGCGGGCACACACACACAACACACACCACACACGGGAACTCCGTAGTGTAGGTTAGCACGCTGGCTCACATCGAGAAGTCCCGGGTTCGATCCCGGCGTGAGCGAAGACAGACGGGCGGTCT
Organism: Chionoecetes opilio; assembly: GCA_016584305.1. Lineage (NCBI taxonomy): Eukaryota > Metazoa > Arthropoda > Malacostraca > Decapoda > Majidae > Chionoecetes > Chionoecetes opilio. The sequence continues at coordinate 20,334 of JACEEZ010001743.1, forward strand.
TCTTAAAACCCGAGCCCCTGTCCACCCAGCAGTGAAGGGGTACCAGGTGTTAGCGGGGCTGGACCGCCTCCCGGTATTGTGTGGCTTCGGCCAACACTAAAGATGATGAAGGAAAAATAAAAGTTGATATGGAGACGGAGGCTCTAGAGCGTTGTCTGGCCCTGTAAAATACAACCTAGATGACACAAACACAGAATACACCACACACACAACACACACCCACACACACACACACACACACACACACACACACACACAAACACACTTATCGCTACACGATTGTTCAGTGGTGGATAGAGGGCGTTGGGTATCCCAATTATGTGTAGCCGGTTTCGAATCCTCATTTTTCGCGCGAGTATTCACTGACAAATTCGGCCGGTTTACTTTCACCCCTTGACCCAAAGGGAAGGGGTGTGTGGTGGGCGCATTCCACAATTATGGGACCTCAGGTCGCAGCATTACCCAAATATCGGACATAATGAACACCAAGCGCACTGCGGGAGGGTGAAACTGGAGATCGCATGCACCGAATCCACAAGACCATGGGTCAATAACACACACACACATACACACACGCGCGCACACACACACACGTACAAACACACATCACAGACAACACACACACGGAACAAACCATATAATGTTTGGGGAGGCGGTAGCGGAGGGTTAGAGTCTCCGACTGGCGTTCTCGGTGACCCGAGTTGATCTTCCCGAAGAAACCAAACCTTTCTCGCACCGTCGAGTGCCTAAGAACACCCACATGCCTGCCCATCAACTCTTACCTGCGATTCGAGTGCATCGGAGGACAACAGGGGGGCGGCCCATGAGCCACTAAGCACAGGCGTCAATATAAAAATCCATGCCGCGCCACCACGGGCGAGGACAAACCATCACAGCCCTCCAGTGAACTCTCAGAGCCTCCCTACATCCGAAGCCCTGGGTCACACTGCCTACAAAACGCTATAGGCACAAATGTAAAAACAAAAAATAAACCCCCAAAAAAAAAAAAATATATATATATATATATATATATATATATATATATATATATATATATAGATATATACTATATATATATATATATATATATATAGAAACAAGATGGAGAAACCCATAGCACCACGAATGTCACGAAATTGATTGACAACAGATTTGACGGTGTTTTTTGGTAAGTGTCAGTGTATGCCTCGCCATTAGCTTTGATTCTTCATCTGCATGACATTTAGATGCACGCTGAAAACCGAATGTTTAAAAAGCCAGAGGTAATTAAGATAAATGGAGCACGATTATAGTATCATATTTATTTTATTTTTCTGACGAAAGTAATTATGTATGACATATTAAGTTGATAATTCTTTTACATATCAAGTCTATCAGGAACCAGAACAATCAGACACCTCGCCTTCTTTTTATATTTGTAATGACCACAAACTATTTTTACATACAGCTATCTTTCAATGCCAAAATAAATAATTGCATAAAATATGCAGTATTTACAAATAAGTTCTGCAGAACGTACCTATGTCAAATCAAAATCAATCACTATCCAATGGTACAGTGTATCTCCGCCTGTCATTACCTCGCAAACGAAGTTGCGAGGGAGGTTATGTTTTCACCCGATCTGTCTGTTGTTTGTTAGTATACAGGATTTCTCGAAACCAGTTACAAATAGATTGGACCAAACTGGTATACCAGGTCTAATTGGTATAAGAAAGAAGTGATTAAATTTTGGAGGAAATCGAATCACAAACTGTTGCCATGCAACCAATTGAAAAATAGATTTTCCCTATCCTTTAACATGGGTGAATGAAATATTCCGGCGGAGGTATGCGCTCTACTACGTGCCCCCCCCCCCCCATCGTTACTGATCTTTTAGTTTCGATCCAAAGCATGAATACTGACTTCATAGATGAGAACGTACAGTATGTTCATACTTGGAAGACGTGATTGTCGGTGGGCGGTCGTCTTAAGCGAATGAGGGACGCCACCATCGCCAAATTCGCTTTCGCCGATACGCAGATGTACAGTGCCATACGAGGTATACACATGAAACATCATGGCGCCCATGGGAAATTCAGAGAACGAATGTACATATTGTTAGTTAATTATCGATATGCATTACAAAATATATGAGTGCTGAGCCACTCAAAAATAGGAAAGCTACAGAGGTAGCTTGAGTATTTTTTTATTCAATTTTATGTGAGCCCAGAGAGTCCCTCAAATTTGCGTCATGACCAGTGGTAAAAGAATTTCGACGTTAGGTATATGCAAGGAGTAACATACGTCTTACATATTAGCATGTGAAAACTACTCCATACCAGTCCTCAAGCAAATGGAGTCATTTAAAGATCTAACTCCACACTAATAAAATATACGTACTATAGTGGAAGATAATGTTGGTATTGGGATACTATGCTCCCCATAGCCACTTTGTATATAATGTGCTTCCATCGAAGTATTCAGGATAGCTAATTTTATTTGATGCATTTCAGGGATCTGCCTTTACCATGATGAAATGCTAAAGCAAAAATTTGGTATGACATTAATGATTTAAGCAGAAATGCCAACTAAAGCAAAAATAGTATATGCTAGATGCAGCAGTATTTAGAAGAAGCTAAAGGAATAGAGCAAAATAAATCTAACAGAGCGAGCGAAGATAAAACCACTTAACCTAGGAGATACGGGTATATATCCGCAGGTGTGCCTGCACGAATACCCTCCAAATTGCTAACCAGCTTTCAAAGGCCCGTTTAGTTATAATATATTTTTTTAAAAAAGTGATGTAGTAATATAAGTAAGAAAATATTAGAACAGGGAAAGTACAGACACTGCATATGATCGATTACGGTAATCCATGAAAAACAATGATATTCCACACATACATCAAATGTTAGAAGAGTACCTAACCCATACATATACAGGGAGGAACAAAGGAAACTAAAATGGCCCACCCAACCGAACGATCCTTTCCCGTTCTTGGTTGATAATCAATGATTGATAAGATAACAAATACATATAATGATTCAACATCAAGTGGTAGATAATAATGGGGATCATCAGCCAGGATACTACATGATATGTCTGAAGGAAGCAGATGTATGAATCTCACAGAAACAGCTACTCCATGCCGACAAATATTCCAGGTTAGCGGACAAAATCCTGTGTTCCTAATTACCCTTGGTAATGAAAAGACATTATAATAGTTGGAGAACATATAATATCATACCCCTGCTTCATACAGATTGTCTTCCTTATGCCTTGGAGGTTAATGCATGCCCTTGGAGGTGCCACCATGGGTTACCGGTTCAACAATGATTAAGTTTCAACCCTTATTCAAGCTCATAGTGACGGGCAACGCATATATAGTACCTTTCGTCCGCAAAATAAGGGGACATTTATATGAACTATAATAATGGCCAGAACATAATTCACGTCCCATATAATTATTATAAAATAGCCAGAGGTAGACCGGACATCTTCGCAGTCTAGTTTAATAAAAAGACCATATTATCTTTTCGGAAACAAAATTGAAACGAATGCAGTATAAGATAATGATCTGTCATTTGTATATCGTAACTATACGGCTTCAATGATCTAAGAAACAGTAGGAAAACCAAGAGGTACGTGACTATTGCTGGCTCATTGCAAACACTTTTTTTTTGGCACGGCAACACCACTCAGATTGATTTCATACACGATCGGTTGCATTCCTTAGATACTTTCACGGAAGAGAAAGGAAAAATACTAATATTCATTCCCAAGTCATTAATTGGACTTTGGAAGGAACTTAAAATGCTAAATCATGCTCTTGAAAAATTTGAAACAGATTAATCGAGTCTGAAAGACCTCTAAATCAGATGAAAGTTTAAATATTAAAAATAATGACGAGTCTTACTATGCTCGAAAAACTTTGCTACTTTCTTCAGTTGTCGCTAACATCCATTGCAGCAAATGACACGATGTGAGAAATAGGATGAGAGTACGATGGAAACATATTTTTTCCCACATTTTGCCACAAATACCTATTAGTATAGCTTTTATATGATATTTCAGCGTAACATGCACTGTTATTTCCCTTCTTAAACCAGAATCCATAGGTTTACACAACGAGCTATCGTGTTCTGCATAAAATGACGCATTACACGACTAATAATAATAATAATATTAATAATAATAATTTTATTATCACCGGAGTCATACAGACAAGAGAAAAAACAAAGCAAGAACAAGCCAAGGAGTAAAACTAAGTACTCAGAGCCAAAGGACAAAAACAGGAACAAAAGTACAGGCACATTAGGGGGACATTGTACCCCCAAATTTTACATAGAAAAGCCACCCCCGACATGCGACCACCTGTGGCTTACCCCACATTTCGCACAAAACAGCAAACCCCAGACCCACCGCTGTTGTATTATGTCCACATACATAGGCGAGCTCTGCCTGACAGAGGGTGAGATGATGGATGTGCGTAGAGAGCTCCACCCTACTCCTTAAAACTGAAAACGGAGGTGACGGATTAACATCAGATTTTCACTGTTCCTAGCGAAAGCCGGGACGAGTGCAACACCTGGGCAGACACCAGAAGCCTCTTAAGGATGGGTGCATTGTGACAGAACTTAGGGCGGTTCATAGTGGCCACTTGTACCACGTACCACAGCGAGTTGGCCAGTATATAGAGTAGCAGTGACTCTTGAATAACTCCATATTACCTCTGCAAGTAGGATAATTTTCTCTGTGAGAGGATTCCCACGATAAGAAGCTTGGTGGTCTGCTTGAGATATCATCATCATCAGTCATGTAGTGGGATATAGCATGGCCCTAAGTATGCGAATCGTCCACAAATTGGAGGGCAGACCCACGAGCCCCCCCCCCCCCTCTCCCATGCTGTTTTCAGGTAATTCACCTGAGCGCGTGCCGATGATACTACCATGCACTCTGTCTTGTGGTGTTTGTAGACAATGGTCATGGCTTGACAGCATACACCTGAAAACACATCGATAAGATCCTGCAAGCATCCGCCGTGGGTGCGAGCAGTCCATATCATCAGCATAGACTCAGTGAGTTGATGCACCCATCATGTATGTGGCAGCCGTAACCTGGATCACAAAGGCTGGCATTGAGATAATCCGTGTACACATTGTACAGGTCGGGGGATAAAATCCCCCCTGCGAATACCATTGGCAGTACTAAAGACAGCGAGAAGGAATTACCCCACTTAAACAGTAAATTCTTGGGAAGTGTCAGTATATTAATAAATTAACAATGACCAAGGGTGTAACCCAACTGAAGAGAGCTTATGAAACAGCTTCCAGTACCTCACTCTGTCCAAACGCCTTTCTGGCATCAGGAAAAACAGGATAAACAGGGTGGAATTTTGGATGTGTAGTAATGAAGATATTCTTCAAGTCCACACACACATCTCAGCTGCAAGGCCTTTCTTATAGCTAATGATTGTCCAGTGTATAAAGGTAGGCCCAAGGGACGATGGAGCACCACTTTCTCCACGCACTGGACGGGTTGGTCGCTATGGCAATGGGGCCTGTAATCGCCAGCGTTAGCAGGGTCATTCACTTTGCTTCTTAAGTAAAGGACTATAAGCACTGCCAAGACCTGACTGGGGTATGTACTGATGGCAGACACAAGGCATGGATGAAGAGACAGAACCAAGTAACCAGGCTGGGGGGAGCAAATTAAATGGCCTAGAATGGAAGCCCATCCATACCCAAACCGCACTGGAGAGAGGCTTTGCAATACCCCTCTCATTTCCTCGTTGTCCACGACTGCGGAAACCCTGCAGCGACACACACGCATCCCACCACGCAGGCTCTCACTCTCCTCGTCCCACACACAGTGGAAAATGCCCTTGAAATGGTCTCCCCACATGGAGGCGATGCCTCCTCCCCCAACAGGCGTGACCACCCGTAGGGGGGAAGCGTGGTGAGCCCGGGTCATGCTGCGCACGACCACGCCAAAAGTTAAAGGGAGTCACCAGAATGCCAGCTTGTCAAGCCGGGACTTGGGCACGAAGCTGGGCTCATGTGACTTACACCACCTTGAGACACAGCTTGAATCTGGCCCTGGTTGCTCCTCATCCTCTCAGCCAGTGGCCCCAACGCGGACCACCACCGCTCTCCACTCAAGAAGACTCCCGCGCGGCACTGTGTGCCTCACGAACAAAATCAGCCAGCCTGGTACTGCCTCCAATCTCTTCCTGCAAAACCAAAACGGGTCTGGCGAGCACACACCATGCACTATATAAACGCCTCTGGAAAGCGTGATGTCGTCATGGTGCCCACGGTCCAGACATGCATTCTAGAAGCAACAAACCCTGACAGGATCTTATGGCAATTGCCACTTCAGCAAACTTCTGTCACTACACGACCATACTCCTCTATCTTCCGCGTGTCCAAAAATCCCACTTAATCCTTGCCGCATTATCCTGCCTGACTGTGTCAGAGCAGGGACTCATTAACTTGAACTCCACATGTGAGAGGAAAAGGTCTGAAGAGGGGACACTGTTGTACAGAATGGAGCACTCGTCCATCACATCAAACAGGGCATGGTGGACAACAGCACATGATCCAGCCACGTGCGTGAGGACCACCCCGGTGACATGAGTGAAACTCGCTGGGGGGAAGCGCCCTCACGTCAACCATCACATGTCGCGGTCTCCACACATGCGCTGAATGTCTTGAAGAAGCAGTGCCCGGGGCAGCATAAAGTCACGAGAATGCAAACAGTCTGCTTCCGGCATCCTCTATTATTTTTTTTTTTTTTTTTTTTTTTCTTTTTTTTTTTTTTTTTTTTTTTTTTTTTTTTTTTTTTTTTTTTTTGGAGGCAATCTTCCTAAATTACATCTGCGTGTTGTCCCCTGATTCTCACATTACTGGTGGGCAGATACACATTCATCAGCAATATGGAGAACCGTGTATCCTTGTCGTGCAATGCCCAAGATGCGAGGATCCGAACACTTACATACTTTGATTATTTAGAAAGACTCTTGGGCCACCAGAAAAGTGAGACCACCGCGTAGGGTCTGCCACGCTTCAGGGCCCGTGTCTCGTCCACTGCCGACGTCGAGAACGACACAAAGTCCTTATGGAGGCCATTTGGTCTGTGCACCTCGTCAGGGCACAGCCACGTCTCCTGTAGGGCCATCACGTGCACCTGCCCCAGGATATCCCTGATGATATCAGGGATATCCTGTTATAGGAGGCAATAAGAGGCATATGACCGCGGACACCCAAACTGTTCAGTTTGGTGATGAGGCCGTGATGCCACACCCTGTCAAATGCTCCCGCTATGTCAAGGGCAATGACGTATGTGTCCTTTCCTTGGTCAAGACGCTTATGCCATGTGGTGGACAGATGGAGCAATAGCAGGTCTGCCGCTGACCTGTTTGCTCAGAAGCCAAATTGCTTTATGTTGAGAAGCTGGTGTGATGTAAGGAAAGACGATATCTTGTCGGCTATTATAGCTTTCAGCGTCTTGCCAAAAACTGATATAGGGGAGATGGGTCTATAGTTCTTGGGTCAGTTGTTTTGCCGTTCTTGTGTATTGCCACCACTCTGGCACCCTTCCATAGGGTGGGCCACCTTCCAGTAATGAGGCAGTGCTGACAGATAGTGGAAAGGGGTGTTGCTAACTGAGAAGCGCAGTGCTTGAGTATATGAAGGCTGATGTTGTCAGGGCCCAAGACCTTCTTCGTGTCGATCTGAACTAATTGTCGGCGAACTTCCTCACTACTTATAGTGAGGTTAGACAGGCTGGCATTGGTGAGAATGGGCACCGCTGGGATGGATCTATGGGGATCAGGTACTGTCAATCCTACATTAGTAACCAAACCAGGGCTTATCAAGGGGCTTGGCAGTGTGAGTTTGGCTTGGCACATATTTTTCCAAGACTTCAAGCAGAGTACGTGTGAATGTGTGTACCTGTGTATCCACATCATCGATGAGAATGGTGCTCTAGGCCCTAGGGCGTTTGTTGCAGCGCATCACATTTTTTTTTTTTTTTTTTTTTTTTACATCACAAGGATCTGGCCAAGGGCATAACAAAAATGGGTAACACAAAGCCCGCTTAGTTGCCAGTCCCTATAAAGAAGACAGTAAGATAATAAAATAAAAACAAAGGGGTAGGCCAATTTAGTTCGGGAGGTGTCTTGTTACTCTTCTTTTGAAAAGATTTAAGTCATAGGAAAGTGGAAAAATAGAAACAGGAAGAGAGTTTCAGAGTTTACCAGTGAAAGGGATGAAAGAGTAAAGATACTGATTAACTCTTGCATTAGGAAGATGGACAGAATAGGGATGGGAATGAGTAGAAAGTCTTGTGCAGCGAGGCCGCGGGAGTGGGGGAGGCATGCAGTTAGCAAGTTCAGAAGAGCAGTGAGCATGAAAATAACGGTAGAAGAGAGCAAGAGAAACAACATTGCGGCGGTGATTTAAAGATTGAAGACAGTCAGTCAGAGGAGAGGAGTTGATGAGACGAAAAGCTTTTGACTCAACCCTGTTTAGGAGAGCTGTATGAGTGGATCCTCCCCAAACATGTGAGACATACTCCATACATGGGCGGATAAGGCCCCTGTAGAGAGCAAGCAATTGGGAGGGAGAAAAAAAAGGACGCAGACGCCACAGCACACCTAACTTCTTAGAAGCTGTTTTAGCAAGAGATGAGATGTGATATTTCCAGTTCAGATTTTTAGTAAAGGATAGTCCTAGAATGTTCATTGCAGAAGAAGGAGACAGTTGAGTGTCATTGAAGAAGAGGACATAGACCATTCCAGTCTGCTCTGCTCCACAGCCAATTGGTGCGTGTGACGGGGGCATCCCTTTGAGCTGCAGCTTGTATTACACGTAGGACTGCTATGTGATCTAATGATCCTACAGCACAAAGGGGTGAAAGGTGACGACGCTGTCTGGGAGATCACTCACTGATGACAGGATCAAGTGATGAGCCGGAAATGTGCATGGGCAAGTCAACATGATTTGTTAGACCATACACTGTGAGGAAGTTATCTTGCAACTAGATGTTGGTTCAAATGATGACAACGTGCTCTCAGGTGTGTTGTTGCAATAGGTCATCCAGATGAGTTTGCAGATACTCAATAGGCTCCCTCCCCTGTCACTCTAGTCGGTAGCATACACACAGCAGGATAGTGCTGTGATGGTGAGCCCAAATTTTGAAGAAAAAAACATCATCTCCAGATGGTTTGGTAGAGTGACTTCAAGCGGCTGGACCGACAAACTCTTGTGAAAGGAGACAGCGATACCTGCAAAGGTCCCGCGTGTCCTGTCGCGCTGATGCCACCTCTTATATCCATTTATCTGGCCAAAGTTGTCTGGGATTGACTTGTTGAGGAAGGACTCCACTGCTGCAACGATGTCCGGTGTGTGAGGGATCATGTGAGCGTTAATCAAGTCCCCGATGTTGGTTTGGAGACCTCTGACATTGGCAGATGTGATGGTGATGTGATTGCGGGACTTACTGGTGAGCATAGTTCCAGGCCGGTTGACTATGTGTAGGCGACTGGTGAATGTTTGATTGGGCAGGATCAAAATGAAGCGGGTATGGTTATGGAGTGTGGGTCTGTTGCCCTGATGCTGAAGCTCAGTTGCTGCTGAGAGGCTGGGGTAACGTAGAGACAGGAGTAGGAAAAACAGAATTGAGAAAGCGGCTGTGTGTCCTGAACAAGGAGGGCGTTGTTCTGTACCTGCGCGGATGAGAGTCTTGTCAAAGAACCTATCTTGTCTCTCATGCGTAATGCGAGTATGAAAACTTGAACAAAAGGTCCTGCACGTAGACAATAGCTGCATTTAATTTTCCATAGGCAGTTGTATTCAGAGTGCCCCTTGCGCATGCATTGTTGGCAGAAGGCTCTATCCTGGTTATGGTATGTGGGGCGAGATGGGGTAGAGTTACTTGAAGGATACATCTGAATTTGGCCTCTTATTTCTTGATTGTTTGTGATGCCACGTGTTCCTAATGGAGTTCCTGGGTACTGGCACAGCAGGCCTGGACACACCCAGCAACGGCGGGATAGAGGCTGGGGTGGTAGTAGCCGGGATACTAGTAGCCGAGGGGCTGGTGGACTGGATGCCAGTGGTCGGGATACCAGTAGTCGGTGTACTAGCAGCCAAGGTAGGAACAGCCGGTGTGCTAGTAGTCGGGGTGGCAGCAGACGCAGAGGTATTAGCCAGAGGTCGAGGCGGCTGGTTGGGGCCAGACGGAGTATTGTTGGTACCTTTAAGTTTGTTGAGCTTGCCTGAATGTCCACCAATTTTGGCTGTTACGTTACTATTTGCTACTTTTCTATTGCCACTCCTCGTTCGATTCTGTGTGGGCCTACCTGTGGTACGATTGACCTTACGTCGATTTTCTTCTATCTTATATCTTGTGGGGCAGATATGTTATCAATGAAGTCCATGACGGTACAACACGTCCCTCTTCTCTGACAGGGTATGAGAGGTGGTATCGCAGTAATTGAAGATGTTTTCCTTCCTGACGAGTTCCACTTTTAGCTGCCAGATGATCTACACGACATCCCTGGCTCGACTTGGAGCTGATCTGCGTAATCAGAATCAGGAATCATCTCAGTAGGTGATTCAAGAGGTTAGCATCAACCTGTGGAGGGTCTGCTGTCGGTTCCTGGTAGACCCAGGGCAGAGAATTCCCACAGCCGTTGCAAAGCGTCTGACCTCATCGCAGTCGAGCATTGTGTTTGAGCTGAGACAGCTAGTATGTAAATTTTGAGGCAGTCAACAGTTGTAACAGGGAATGACTGCACGTGTTTGGCGGTTTTTTTGCCGCAAACCGCACACCATCTACAGGCGCGTATCCATGGTATACCCGGGGAGCGTGCAAATGAGCAGGTTGGTGACTCACGTTCTCCTGGCATAGTCCGGGTGGTGATTGTAACACGGTGGTGGTCACGTAGTCGGATGTGACACGGTGGTGGTCACGATGTTAAGTGTGCCACGTGCAAGTCACGAGGTTGCTGTGACACGTGGTGGTCACGAGTGGTGATGTGACACGTGTAAGCACGGGTTGGGTGATGTGACACTTTGGTGTCACGAGTTGGTGATGTGACCCGTTGGTGGTCACGAGTGTGATGTGACAGTCAATTCACAAGTGGTAATGTGACCGTTGCAAGTCACTGGTGGTGAGGGTAACACGTGCAATTCCGGGTGGTGATGTGAATCTGTGCAAGTCGCGGGCGGTGATGTGACACGGTGCACAGGAGTCGCGGGTGGTGGTTGCGGGCATTGCAAGTTTTCAAGTTTCAATTTATTGAGAGAAAAGGTGGGGGAAGTTACAAAGAGGGGGGGGGGGACAAGAATACCAATAATACAGAAATACAGCAAATACAGAAATAGAATAAGTGGCCGGGTCCGGCTTGCTTGATTTTAGTTTTAACACGTTCACAAAACATTCACACACACAAAAAAAGAAAAAAACATTCAATCTAAATCTTTTTTTAAGTTAACATAAAAACAAAGGCATATAAACACATAATAATTATAGGATGAAGTGAACAGGTAAGTTAAAAGACATGATATATACATATAAAAATTTGAAATAAGACAAGACACGAATAAGCAAACAAATATGCGTTAAAACAGAATAAAAAACTGAGTAAACAATAGATAATGAATAAGTGATACATAAGTGATATAATATAGAATAGATATACTTATATAATAGTGATATTGAATATGGATACATAATTAACTCAATTTAACAGATTAACGTGTTTTTTGTTTTATGTTTGTTTTTTACGAGAAAAGAAAAACGAAAAACGTGAGGACATAAAGCAAGGCTAAGAGTAAGTGGCTTATCGGGGTCCATCACGCAAGGCCCTCATGCTCCTGGGAACCACCCTTGGGGAACGATCCAGGGCCGCGTCGCTGAGTCCTGGCAGGACCCCCGAAACTGCTCCCAGTCCTTCCTCCTGCATCCCGATCACCTTGCGAGGCCATGTGATGCAGGCGACATTGAGGGCTGGGAGGTCAGACGGACTCGTGTAGCGAACTCCCTTGTCACGAAGTCGTCCCCACCTGTGGTTTCCCACGAACCTGAGAGCAGCGTGTCTGGCACCCGTTTGCAGCTTACTGATTGCTGTCCTGCTCGGGCGTTGCAGCGGTATCGGGGAGGTAGGTGAGGACAGGGAGGACCATCGCCTTGACAGGTGGAGCTTCCGCCCTGCGGCGAGGTCCCGGAACCGGTAGAGGGTGAACAGGGCGGACTTTGCGCGCCGTACTCGTGACGTCGTGCGACAGCGTAACCTCGCGATGATACTTGCAGGCCGAGGACGTGTTGGGGGTGTTTGTGCCGCTGGCCTGGAAGTCCACCACTCCTACCGTCCACCATTAGCGGGTGGGGGTTCTGGGTCACATCGGATTACGCTGTGAAACTTGGCGAGGTTGGTCTTGCTCCTCCCACTCCTCCTCGAAGCGCTGATCCTGGCTACCTCTCGTCTCAGTGCGGGCGTTGAGATGGCGCTGGATGTCCCGGATGGAAAACGACCTGGGACCATCATCGGCGGATACAGGACATTCATTGCCCTCCACCGGACGACGGGCAGTCACTGTGTACAGGACATACAGGGTTTGGGGAGAGAACACTACCCCTGCGGTATCCTGTCTCCAGTGGGAAGGTCGGGGTCCAACCTGGGTTTTTTGGGGCCGACCTTGATCTGGCCGTCCGATCCTCCAGAAAGTCGCAGAGTAAACGCTCGACCGTGCCCGGGAGGCCCAAGGTGAAGCAGCTTGTACTTGAGTCCAAGTTGCCACACCTTGTCCGGAACGCCTTGCTGACATCCCGGGAGGCACCAGATGCACCTGTAGCCGGAGGCGTGGTGGATGCGAGGGCCTCCGTGGCCACCGCGATTGCGTGGTGGTTGCCCCTCCAACGGCGAAACCCGTATGTGCGTCCGTGTACAGGCGTTTTCCCTCCAGTAGTTGCGGAGCCTCCGACTGATGACCCTCTCTCAAACAGCTCCCGGAAACCTCCAGGAGGAGATGGGGCCGAGAGCTGTCTGGGCGGGTAGGTGCCTCCCCGACTTGATCAACATCCTCTCTCCGCTTCCTTGAAGCGTGTCCGGGAAGTAATCCAAGCCAGGAGAGCGCGTTCAGAATTGTCCCGCACGGGGGGGGGGGGATCCATCCCCGCTCTGGGATGGGAGAGAGAATAACTTTGTTAATAACCGCTGACGCCCGGGCAGGTACTCCTTGTGTGCCCTCAGACCCCCCGAAGCTCCCCTGAAGGATCAGGGAGTCGACTTCCGAGGTGCCCCTTATCCTCGTCGTGTCCGCCGACTCATAAGGAGTCGACCTACGTAGTTTTCAGTCATATAATCCAGCACAATTTCATTGTCGTCGTCTGTCAAAGTCATCCCGGTACACATCGCCAAAACATAGGTGTGCAGCCGGGCTTTGGTCAACGTCGGAGTGGTGTTTTAGTCCGTTGGTGTCTACTAAATATGTTCTTTTGTTAGTCGCGCGTCCAGAACAGTCTCTTTTTACTGCTCGCCAAAAATTTCCCTTTTGGGTCCCTGTGTGAAGCCGACAGTCCTGCTAGAGTCGACTACCCCCCAGGACTGCCGGATTCAACACGTCTGGCGTCCTGTAGTGTTAAGCGTAAATAATGTAACGTCTGTAATTGTCATAAGTCCCAACCTGCTCTTCGGCCTGGGCCCGAAGAGCCTGGACTGTTTACTGTCATCTGTGGTCATCTGGAGGGTGTACAGTATGCTGGCGTCTTGTGAGCAGTCTTGTGTATGTGTCCTGCAGCAGCAAGTTTGACCTGTGGACATCCCCGCGTCAAGTGCGCGGCGTCCAATATCGTCGCAGGTCGCCCCTGGGATACTCAGGTAGTCGCCTTTGTAGTGGACTCGTCCCCGTCAAAAGCGTCCCAGTCAGGTCTTTGAAGGCTGAAAGGATTTAGGAACAGGTATGGGACTGGGGAAGTGGATATGTCGAGTATAATTGGAATATGATCGCTGGTGGTTTAAGGGCCTGGCGTGAATAGAATGATATAAGAAATAAGCGGCATTATAAAGAACAATGTCAGGAGAAGTAGCATGAAGAGGGTCCGTAGTAAAGTGGGAAAGTGTGGACCAGGTGATTGGCTGTCTGACGTCTGAGGTAGCCACGAGCTCCACGACCGTTTTGATTGGTCGATCTGTAGCCTAGGGTCGGGTGTCTGGCGTTCAGATCCCCGCAATGAAACTGTATGATCGTCGTCTTAACAGTCGCAAGAAGTCAGGGTGAGGAAGGAGGGACGTCTGGGGGAAGGTTATGAGGTGGGCGATGAAGACAGGTCCCGGTCAGATGTGTCTATCTCAATTGCGAGGGTCTCGGACAAAAAATCATCCTCGATCCTGCAGTAGCGAGCCCCTGATGCTATGGGCGACCCCATCCAGGGGCTCGCCGCTGAGATTTTGTTGATAAGTCCTGTACCAACACCCTGGAATTTTTCAGTCTAGTCTCGTCTTCAAGTCCGTGTCCGTTGATCAGGATGATGTCTGGGTCGTATTGTCGTAGCAGTTTACTCCAGGTCCCAGCGTCGTGGTGGTCCAGTGAAGTACAATGTGCTGATCACTCGTAGACGAGTCACTCCTGTTTCTATTTCTTTCCACCCTCCGGTCACCTCTATCAGCGACCTGCACTCACAGCGTCGGGGGGTTGTCCCCACGCGTAATGAGTGTTTGGCTGCGTTCACTAACCGACCCACCCTTGTTGATTATTCATGTGGGGCTTCCTCCTCGGAGCCCGCCGGAGCGAGCTCAGCTGGCGACGCCTGCTCGGCTTAGGGTCCCTTCCATGGGCCAGCCGGGGCGAGCTCCGCGGGCGACGCTGCGCTTCTTAGGGGTCCCTTCCGCGGGCCAGACCGGGGCAAGCTCACGGCCGGCCTGATTGGCTTGGCGTCCCCCTCGTGACTGACCGAAGCACATCAACGTTCGAGTAGTGGTGGTGGCCCGCGGCCTTGTGATGTATTTGAGTGCCTCCGTCATTAGCTTCGCTCCCCAGGGCGGGATCAAGGGGTTGAACAGTGCAAATAACGGGTGGTGGTGGTGCGATTGGTGACGTGCCGCAGTGCTTGTCAGATATGATGGAGGAAGGGAGGGTAGGGTTGCCATCTCGTGAACAACCAAAAATTTTGGACGCCTCCACTGACACCCAAGACCCCGCCCACAAACACTTTGGCTCTTTGACGGAACATAGCTGTGCCACTGGTTATAGCCGATCTGCCGATATTATAAGGTATGAAAGATAATAGCCAACAGCCACCATGACTTTGCAGGGAGGACTAGACACCTCAAGTCACACATAAGCTTCTCCCTCCTTTCCTCCCTCCCCCACTCACAGCGGTGCCACCATGAATGGTGGACTGGGGTGGCCAAGGCTGGACACAGATCTAGTGTGGGGTGGCCAAGGCATAGCCATTATAAAGAAATGATTGAATTTTATTAAACCTCTGACTCATATCTTGGGTGGCCAATTAGATTAACTTTTCAGGGGTGGGGCCGTAGCCCCCTAAAATCCGCCACTGCCCATTTCCTTCCTCTCACTCTCCCTCCCACTCACTCCCTTACTCTCTCTCTACTACCTTACGCTGCAGAAATATGAAGTAAAGCCAATAAAATAAAGCGTTTTTTGGGCCCAAAAAAAATCATCCTCTTCCTTTCCTCCCACTGCATGAACCGCCCCCACGTCCTGCTAGTCAGGGGAGCCATTATGAGCATGGGGTGACTTGATTGATATAGTTTTTTTCTCACTTGATTCTGAGGCCTAAGGTATCCATAACACTAAACTGACTGGTAAATTGAGCAAAACCTTTGAGCATTTCTCAAAATTCGAGATGGCCGCCAAAAGATGCCCACCGGAGCCTAATATTTGCTGTGAAATAGCTAGTTCATGAATCCCTTGACTAAATTTCAATGATCTTTGGGTTGATTTATGGGTTATCAATGATGCCCGACTTATTAGATACACTTTAAAACCCTATGATATCATGTTACAATAAACCAGGTCAGGGTATTTTCTTTCCCATAATTGCAGAAAATTCATATATAAGGCTTTTCTCTGCAATTCTGTTATGATAATTTGTTTCTTTATACAATTTAAAAGAGTATATGCTGCATGTTGAATGCGATAAAGGGTGGTGCAAAGTCATTTTAGGCAATACAAAATTTTGCTAGGTGCTGGATGTGAGCAATAGTCAAGCTAAAGGAACAAAACACCGAAATCAAATTATTTTTTAAATTTTTAAAAGACCCAACAAAAGATTGAGATTCAATACACATAGACCTAATTTATATGAGATTGTTCAGGGTTTTTTTCGAGTTCAGCAGATGATCCATTTTTGGTTTTACAGGTGACACCCCCTTTTGCACACACAGAAAAGGGTACACATAAGGCCTTGAGACTTGCATCTACACCTATTCGTGGCACAGGTGTTGAGACTGTCGCACACCACATTTTATCACTTTTAGTAGCTCCTTTGGTCCCAAAGGGAAAAGGTATCAGCAGGGACGATTGTGGAATAAGGCATTGTACTGCCCATCAAGACCGTGTCCAGCCGTGGTCTACAGGGGTCAAGAGAAGGTGGATGAGGTTCAAGGGCATTATACCACACAGAAAAGCTGGTAGTGTGCTCGGAGGGCATTTTCGCGAAATGCTTCAGAGGGTTGGGAGAAGTGAGCAGAGTTTAGGGGGCTCGAGGGTACCCTTTTTCTCATCTTAGTCATCCATGCCTCCACTCTAGCTTCTGTCAGGATATTCTTGCCAGTCAGATTGTAGCATGCAAGTGTGAATTGAGCAGCCTCCTCAATCATATGATGGTAGAAATCGCCGGCAGTGTCGCATCTCCCATGAAGTGAATGAGACAGCGCCTGCAACAAAAGTTTGCAGTCTATTGTTGTTATTAGCATTATGAGTAATGCAGATATTCTATGGGTTTTCACTTATTGTTCTCCAATATGCCAAACCAAAAATCATCTCACCTTCTCGCAGAACCTTGAGAACCTTTTTCTTGCCAATTCCAAAGTAGGATGCCGCATTTCACACCCCCTGAGGGGATTGTGCGGCAAGCACCCGGGATGATTGACATGGGGTTTTGTACAGTGAGATCAATTATTCAATGACACCACGAATGGTGCTTGGGGCCACTCCATGTAGATGGGACCCCTACCAAGACAGCCAGCATCTTGAAAAAGGACCACAGCACAAAAACGTTCTGTATCATCAGCGACGATGACACGGGGACCATTGTTAATCACTTCACGACTTGCCAACCCCCCTAAATTAACAATGATAAACATGAAAGGTCTCTTTAGAACAACGAACCACTAACAATGGTTATTAATAATAGTTACTATCCACGATTTTTAAACATTAGTTTATTTAAAGGATCTACCTGGTGGAGGATGATGGGGGTCAGCCTCCTCTTTGGTCGTCTCAAGATCTCTACGTCTAATCACAGTTCCACCTGGCACTCGAAGGGAACATTTTTTTTCTGCGCCAGTGAGAATCAGTGAGTCAGTGACTTCAGCATCTTTGCGGTCCCAAACAGGGTCTTTAATGATAAAGTTGATGATCTGGACCTTGTTGATGTGACAGTAATAAACCTTTGCAGCAGGAAGTCAAGAGGCTGGCATTAGTTTAAGACTTTGGTCACGCCTTTATTTTTGCTCATTCCTTGTTACCTCCTTAGTGCTGCCACTAATAAAAACCGGTCAAATATGAGGTATACATCTGCCGACTCTTGTAATGACGAATTTTGTGGGCCGGAATGCATCGATGTATTCCTGAACTAGAGCATTGGAGGCACTGGGGCCAAGGAAAACCACCCCACAGTATACAACAGCCATCGAGAGAGAAGGAATCTTTCCCTGACACATCGATGGTGACCTCTCAATGGCCAAATAATTCTTTAGGTTTTTGACTTTTGTGTGGCTCTCATGTCAACCATGATCATAATGAAACCTGGAAGGTGGCCCAAATGGTGAAAGTTCTGTCGCCAACATTGACTCTATGGAAGGTGATCCTTCCCGCTTGCTTTTGGGATTCAGACTAAGAGCTCGAGCAAAAAAAAAAACGCCAGTATCTATTACTTTTTCTGATCACCAAATGTCAATAACCCTTGCGACTGGCAGTCATAGGCACAGTTACTCGTTTTTAGTGGTTTGTAGAAACAAACTGGCAAGGGCTGTTCAAATTCCTTCTGCTGCTTCATTCCCAACTCAAAGGCATCGTCGACGTTCACGTCTTGAAAAATTAAACATAATTGATTTCGGGTGTGTTTGTCCTTTTGCTTGACTATTGCTCACATCCAGCACCTAGCAAAATATTGTATTTTTCCTAAAATGACTTTGCACCACCAAACTTTATCCAAATTTAACATGCCGCCTATACTCTTAAATTGTAATAAAAAAAAAATTATCATAACATGAATTGCAGAGACAGCCTTATATATGAATTTTTCTGCAATTATGGGAAAGAAAATACCCTTGACCTGGTCATTTTTCCTTGAACCCTGTCTCATAGGGTTTCAAAAAAATGTTATTTAAAGAGTCGGGCACATAACAAACCTATAAATCAACCCAAAGATCATTGAAAAAACGGTCAAGGGATTCATGAACTAGTATTTCACAGATATCAGGCTCCGGTGGGCATCTTGGGGCCATCTTGAATTTTGAGAAAATGCTCAAGGGTATGCTCAATTTACCAGCCAGTTTATGTTTATGGGATACCTTAGGCCTCAGAATCAAGTGAAAAAAAAAAAAAACTATATCAATCAAGTCCAGGGTTCACCTTTAAAAATTCAGCTTTGGCTGCCTGACTATGGCCCCCTCGCAGGCTCGCTCTCGATTGTCGCTCCTACCGGAATACTAAAGGGACTCAACACTGCTTCGAAACACAAAACCCTTTCCCTTATTTCTTTCTCACCCCTGGCCTTTTGACTTTTGACCAATAATATTGACCTGTAACATTATCCAAAATTTTAAATGTTAGTAAATGGATTTTAGTAATATGTTGGTATGGCTTTGTAGTATGTTTTTAAAGGGTTATATTGATACTGTTCGTTAGTGCTTCGAACTTGTTAACCCAAAGTCGCAAATGACTGTGGGTAGGATA
This sequence comes from Chionoecetes opilio, assembly GCA_016584305.1. Classification (NCBI taxonomy): domain Eukaryota; kingdom Metazoa; phylum Arthropoda; class Malacostraca; order Decapoda; family Majidae; genus Chionoecetes; species Chionoecetes opilio. The sequence continues at coordinate 39,470 of JACEEZ010001743.1, forward strand.
TAGTCCTTTTTTTTTTTGCTAGTAGTCTGTGGGTGTTACAGGACCCGGGAAATTGCTTTGTAAGCAGTGGCGTAGCTAGGTATTTGTTAATGGGGTGGCACTAGGCAAACGGAGGCATTTTGATGCCAGTAGAAGGGTAATAGGGCATATTCTAAGATCAGATCAGGGGTGTGTATTATTTGCATTATAACAGAAATACGGCAGCCCCCGGCCAGTTGGGTGGCACCAGATTCTCATGGGGGGGGGGGGCACTGGATTTTCATAGGGGGTACGTGCCCCCCATGACCCCCGGAGCTACACCACTCCTCCTCCCCCTTCTTTTCGTCAATAAAGTTTTAAAAAATTGTATTTATATGAAAAAAAAAAGGTAATGGGATCTGAAATTCCGGACATTTTCGAGAATTTTCAAAATTCTCCCGGGCGGCGCTGATTTTGACACCTAAAATTCCGGACATGTGGGGAAAAAACCGGACGTATGGCAACCCCAAAGGAAGGGGGAGGGAGTACTGTCATGCAAACGGGAGGGCTGGCTGGTGGTTTCATTTACCAAGGATTGAAGGTTTTTCCCTGCAGGGGACCCTCCCCAAGAAGCTGGGGCAATACCAAAGTGAGAAAATGGGGAAAAATGGAAAAAAACAGAGCGATGATAGAATAAATAAAAAAGTAGTTTGGATGTGTGGAATGGATTTGGGGGCGCGGGGTCACTTGTATCGGGGTTGATAGGTGACTATCGGGGACCTTTCGGGGTTTTGGGTGACGTCCCGGTGTATTTGGAGAGAGAGAATTGGTTGATTTTTTTGTGGAGGTATAAACCTCAATTATTTTTTTTTGTCTTTTGGCTTGGTTTGTATGAAATTGGTTTCATCCCCTGTGGATCAGAAGATCGTTTACAGACAGATGGATCAGCTCTGCGTAAATGGAGTTGCTCAGTTTTTCCTAAGGAAAAGCTTGAATTTGTCAGGAACTTCCTACACCATGACCGGAGCCTGCGCGTGCGTCTCGTCTCTTTCGTTTCGTCCTCTCTCTCTCTAATCTCTCTCTGACCTACACACTTTAACTTTTGTTCAAATCCTTCACTATTGCATTTAGTTGGTAACTTTTCTTTTACCAAACGAATACATTTGTAAGGAAAAATATAAATTTAAATCATAAAAAAAATAGGCATTTTCCAACAAACTGCAGCCGTCTGGGTTGTTGAGGGTACCAGAGAGGCTTCGAGAGGTGTCACTCAAGCCCGCGCCATTTTGGATTTTGAACCGGTGGCGGGGCCCCCATCGCCGCCAAGCGGATGGAGGCCCCGTCAAAAGTTTCAAAGGGAAAATCTATAGTAATATATCATTACTGTGCACGGTGTTGTGTCTTTTCAATACCCCAAGACGCAAATATATGTAGCATTACGTTTAAAATAATGAACTGAATGGGCTACAGGGTTCCCAGACTTGGGAGTTTCCCCCTAATTTGGGGGGACGATACATGAAACTGAACGATCCCATGACCAAGGTTTTGTATTACTGGTACATGGACTACATACAAATACATGTAGGCTAGCCAATTTGTTGCACTTGCAGCATCAATGATCAATTTAATCGCTGTATTGGTGGCGGCTATACACATACCAGGGGAAGACGGCATTACACCATCTGATTCAGCTTTTAAATTATGTAAATAAAAAATAATTCCTATCTTGAGACGATCCCTTAATCTGTTCAAAAATCAATAAAATAGCTTGGATCTACCGTAGATAAAAACACTTTAGTCGCCAGCTGCATAATGTCGCCAGCCGCCAAATCTACGAATAATTATAGCATCACTACTGATGTTATGTGCCACTGAAGATGATACACAGTAGTTTCTATCATAACTGTATAATCTACCCTGTTTTAGTGTTGTTTTATGCTTTGTATCTGCAAGTATATAACGGTTTCAAATATCGCTACTTCGTTTTTTTTCTTTCGGGCGACGGACGACGGCGGGAGGACACTCAGAACATAAACAACTAGCTAGCGATCTTAGTGTAGGTCGCCACTCGGTTGATATTTTGGTCATTTGTTCATTTATAGTCCATAATATGACACAAATGAAGACCACAAAATGACACAGACTCTCCAAATAGCCCTTTTAAACTTTCCTGAAATCATGGATGATTGTATCATGGAAATGTAAGTTTTAACGCCACCAGACATCCTGTACATCGAAAAAAAAAAAGCTGTCCTGGCGACTTTAGTGTTATCTACGGTAGGTAGCACTGTCCCGGTCCGCGCGGACTTGGTTAGATTTAGGCCAGGTCAGGCGGGGTCATGCTGACATTGCCGTTTCCTCCAAAATCCAATCTCGTCTGTACCCCAAGACTATTCTCAGCTTGTTTGCATTTTATTACATATTTAAACATCATAACGCAAGTAAATATTACCTACCTTTCCTTATCTTTGGGAAACCGAAAGAAATGGAGCTGTTTGTGCGCGCTTTTCTTGTTACTGCACCCAAATGCAGCACAGAACGAGCCGCTGCGGTGGGGGCGACATTTTGTATAAGCAAACACAGAGGGCCCTCCCTCCGCTAGGATCCCTGTCGTCCATGAAAACAAAAGTGGCGTGCAATGTTAAATCGTCGTCCGAGTGACCCTCTCGAAAAAAGCTCTCTAGGGTAATCCGGTTGATGAGCGTATACTGCGGGTGAAGAATGAAAACACTTTTGGGTTTTCATGTCTCTTGTTGCAATGTACGCTCCTATCGAGATGTGTGCAACTGAAGTGAAGGAGATATTCTACGCTAACACACGGCTCTGTAATTGAATGGCACTGTAAGAGCTATGAGTTATGTGTTGGTCCCCATGGCTCTGGTACCAGGAACATTAAAAGCTCTTTACTTCTGAATTTCGCTTGGTCAAAAAGGTTGAAAATTGCAGGTTCCTGTATTAAAGATCAAAGTGCAACGCTGGACATGGTATAGTAATCGGAGGGGTACTAGATTAGTTAT